>SJYV01049674.1:17568-33564 GCA_006410875.1 Neotragus pygmaeus
TGTTTACTAGCTGTTTAGGATCCCTTCTTATCTGTAAAAAAGGATGGTAATAATAATAGTACCTATCTCCTAGATTTATTTTGAGGATTAAATGAGAAATTCCATGAAAAACTTAGAACAAAACCTTGCCTACGATAAGCACTAAATAAATGCAGGTTCTTATGTCCTTCCACACTTTATTATATTCATATATGTACACATAATATGTTTTTCATAAAAACAGAATTAACCTTAACACGTCATCTCATAGCTTGCTTTTATGTGGTGAACATATGTGTTCGTCAATAAATAAACACTTTTCCTCATCCTGGTTAATAACTGTATAAATTTGAGTGTGTGAGTATATTTAACCGGATATCACCATGGTAGGTTGCTTGTTTCCAACAAGGTACAATTAACTCTTGAATAGCGAAGTGGTTAGGGGTACTGACACCTTCTCCAGCCCTGCACCATACCATGGAAAGTCTGCATCTTTCTGCCCTCCATGTCTTCAGTTTTACATCCCTGGATCCATCCCTCTTTCACATCATTCTGCATTCACAGATTCAACTCAAGTTTGGATTGTGTGGTACTGTAATTTTTATTGAAAAAAATCTGTGTATAAGTGGACCCATACAGTTCAAACCATGTTGTTAACAATATAAAGAATGTCCTTGAACCTAAATCTGGGTGCACATTTTTCATTGTTTTCTTAGTAGCCTACATTATCAAGGTTATTTTTTTTTAAATTCTTAACAGTTATTGTATTCCTCTGAACATTATCATCCTGAATAAATAATAACAACAGTAATATATTTCATCATATCTAAATGCCAGTGATTGAAGATGGACCACTATTTTGTGACCCTTAAGGGAAAAAACACTACCAATTATACTTTCACATGCCATTGAATGTCAGTAAAATATTTATCAGTTTCAGAGATATTAAGATAGAAGAGAAATGCATCTTAGAATCAGTGAAATACAGGTGCATAACCTATTTAGTCTTCAGACACACGATGGCAGTACTTGAATCAAACTGTACTGTGGCCTGTGGGGTGTGGTGGCCACGCCGCAGAGCACAGTCTTTACAAGCACCTGCTTGAGGAGCAGACCAAGGGACAGTTAGTGCTTCGGTCAGGTCACCAGGTTCCACTGTGCAGACTGCTTCATGTGCTAGGTTCTGAGACCTCAGTAGTTAATTCCCTGCCCTAGGGTATGGTGAGCCCTGTGTTTCAAGAGCAGCATAGACTTAAAATCAGTGTTGTAGCCTTAGCTTTCAGGCTGAAGTTCAGGGCTTTCTCCCCACCCCCTTAAAAAAAAGAGGCAAGAACCGATCAGTTGTTTTAACCTACTCGTTTTCATCTCTTTTATCCACAGTCTCCAAGGATTGCTTCTGTCAAGTGTCACGTTTGATTCAGTGTCTCTTTGTTCTGTTTCAGGTACGGAACGAGCCCCAGAACATTTCCATTTCAGCAGAATATATTGCCCAGGTAAAAGGGCTCTCAGTAGAAGAAGTTATAGAAGTGACAACACAGAACGCATTGAAACTGTTTCCCAAGCTTCAGCGTCTGCTCCCGAAATAGCCTCCGAACAAAACCACCTGCAGAGGGCAGTGTTTGAGAAAAAGAAGTGTCCTGACAAGTCTCAACTGCAGAAGCCACTGAAGGAGTATCAAGATAGAGAAGATTATGATTTTAGAGAAAAGTTTCTCTCAGAAGTAAAACTGGGCTTAGATCCTGAAACCCTGGGTTCAAATTCTACCTTGCACTGCTTTTCAGTTAATGAACTCTTAGCAGGAGATTGGGAACACTGCTGCCTCTTGCTTTGCCCGTTAAGAGCAACCACCGAATGAACTGAAACCGTTTCTTCTGGCGAGGGTGGCTCCCACAGATAAGAAATACGCGCTACCGTGATGGCATGGAACAGGCTACAGTTTGGTTCTTTACCACCTCTTTGACTTCTCACAGGATATTTATCCAGTGACAGAAGAATATCTAGTTTCTTATCCTGTCAAAAGTCCTATCTTTTCTGGGTTTGCGAAACTGAACTTTGCATTTTGAATTCTCTCTCTCTTAAAGAGAAAAATGATCACGGTTTTTATGTTGATCTTAGATTCTGACTTGGGAAGCCAGTGGTTTGTACAATCATCATTAAACACCAAGCCCCAAAGTTTAGTTAATAAATTGATTTTAAGTTCCAGTCTGAATTTTGTCACATGTTTAAAATGTAAATAGCTTCATTTAAAATGTATCTGACATTTTTGCATGCAGTAATATTTTACATTCTTAAGTTTTGAAAATCTCAGGAGTAAAGAGAGTCTTGTACCTAATGGTGATGGTAGCACAATAATATGAATGTACTTAATGCCAATAAACTATACCAGTAAAGATTGTTAAGATGGTAAATTTTGTTATGTGTACTTTACTACAAGTTTGTTTTTTTTTTATCTTAAATGTAGTTTACAAGGTACTGTGATTCATAGCAAAACCTGAGTATTTAATTTTGTTAAATTTTATATGCAGCAAACACTGGAAAAAGTACCCTCCAGAGAAACAACTTCCTAAAAATCAAAGTGATTTTTACATAATCTTCAATATTTTGAAATGAATTCATTTATGGAGGAGTGGGGGTCGAGGGTCCCCAATCAAGTTAGACCATCTAAGAAGCAGAACAGGACCCTTTATGAGATATTCAGCCACTTAACACCATGATGACAGATGAAATTCCCACATTTAGTGGAAGGTTGTATTAAAACTAGATTTCTGAGTTCTCTTTTAACTCTCTTTCACCCGTTTCCTAGCGCCATCTGCTCACAATCCCTTTGTCCGACGTCTTCTCACCTTTAAATCCTTTAAGAGCCAACTTACATGACTTTAGCCTACACAGCCACCCCAGCCAGACATGGTCTTTGCCCTCTAAACAGTGTAGCCATTTTCTTCATGTGTTGACCAGTTTCTTTCCTTCGTTACACAAATAGGTCGCCCACTAGTCTCAGGTCTGTAGGCTACCGAGACAAACACGGTACAGTTCTTGCCTTCCGCTCGCAGTTTAGTAAAGCTGATTGACACGTGGACAAATTTCAAAGCAATGTGAATAGTACTATAATAAAGGAAAAATGAAATGCCATGAAAACCAGTCTGATGACGTTTAACACATGAATCCTTTTTACTAAGGTTACTTTATGTTTTTCACCTCCAGAGATTGTAAACCTTTTGATGGCAAACTACTTTTTTCGGTTTTGCATCTTCTACATGTCCTGAAGCAAGGTTTGCAATATCATATGCTCCCACATACTTTTTAAATAAGTGAACAGAGATGGTCTCCAACAAGAGGGTGGGATGGCAGAACAGGAAGACCCTGAGCTCACCACCTCTCCCAGGTACACAGATACAACTGTTTACAGAGCAGGTAAGTAATTGTAAGAGAAAGACCAGAAAGTTGAGGAGAAAGACCAGAAGACTAGCAGAAACGATCTACAACTAGAGGCATAAAGAAAGTGCAACGAGACAGGAAGAGCGGAGACATGGTATAGTCAAGACCTGTACACCCAGGTGGGCAACTCACGCAGGAGAGACGGCTAGAACTGCAGAGGTTCTCGAGGCATAAGGGGTCTGAGCCCCATATCAAGCTCCCCAGGCCCAGGGGTCCTCCACCAAGAAGACAAGCTCCCAGACTGGTTTTGAAGGCCAGGGGGGCTTACTTTCTGGAAACCGAGGGGGGATGTGGGTAATAGAGACTTCACAAAGAAAGCACACAAAATCTCATACACTCCAGGACCCAGGGCAGAAGCAGTAGTTAGAAGGGAGCCTGGGTCAGACCACTCTGCTGACCTTGGAGAGCCTCCCAGAGAGGCAGGAGGCAACTGGAGCTCATTTTGGGGACACAGGAACTGGAGCAGCAGATTTTAGAGAGCTGCTTCTGCCTGTTGGACACTGGTACTGGCAGGTGCCAGTTTGGAATCCTTCAAATTTATTAGCACCAGGACCTGGTCCTGCCTACCAGCCTGTCAGCCCCAGTACCAGGACATCTCAGCTCAGAGAACCAGCTGGGGGGAGACACAGCCCCACCCACCAGAAGGCCTGCTGTCTTAAGACTCCTTGAACCCACAGTTACCCTGGGACCCAGCCCTGCCCACCAGGACACCAACACCAGCCTCATCCACCGGTGGGCAAGCACCAGCCTCATGATCACCTGGGCTAAAGCCCAGCCCTGTCCATCAGCAAACCATCTTACCAACCATGAGACCCCCAGGGCCCTGCAGCCAGAGATCCCAGGACACAGCTCCACTCAGCAGTGGGCCAGCACTAGACCCAGGACCTGACGTCACTCACCAGCAGGCAGACACCAGACCCTGGACCCCTGCAGCCCCATAACCTTCCATGTCAGGATCCAGCCCACACACTGGCAGGCTGACACCACCTCAGAGACATCTTGAGAAGCCTCAGTCAGCCACTCCAAGATTTAGTTCCACTCACCAGCAGGTCAGCACCAGCTTTGGAACACCCTGGAACTCACAAGCAGCCGTGTGGGTGGCTGGAAGCAGCCCCCCCACCAGCAGGCTGACACTAGATTGGGGAACCCCAGCCCCACCACTGGCAATCCTAGAACCTGGCTTCACTCACTAGTGGGCCAACACTAGCCCTGAGACCCCCCTGGACTCTGCAGCGAGCACCTCATGGCCTGGTCCTGCTCGCTAACACCTAGTAGCCTCTACACAAGGCAGGGCCTGGCAGCCAACCAGACCAGGGGCCAGCCACACCTTACGATAGCTTCCACAGTACTCAGCTTCCCACAACAGAAGGACGCATACAGTCCACATAGGGTCATCCCTAGAGCACGTAGCTCTGGTGACCAGAAGGGATTGAGCGGCAGCTATGAAAGGCCAATTTTCCAAAGCTAGGAAATGTAGCCAATATACCAAATACACAGAGAAACAAACAAACAAACAGAAAGTTAGGCAAAAGGAGGTAACAGAGGAATATGTTCCAAAGGAGCAAGATGAAACCCCAACAGAGCCAAGTGAAGTGGAGAGGGGCAATCTACTGATGAAAAGTTCAAGGTAATGATCATAAAGATGTTCAAAGAACTCAGGAGAGGATTGTAGGAACAGAAAGAGAGATTCGAAGTTTTTAACAAAGAGCTAGAAAATGTACAAAGAATCAAACAGAGATGAAGAATACAATAACTGAGATGAAAATGCATCAGAAGGAATCAACAGTAGATTAAATGATATGGAGGAATGAATTAGTGAGCTAGAAGACAGAGTGGAAATCACTGACACTGGCCAGAAAAATGAATAAAAAGAAATGAGGACAGTTTAAGAGACCACTGGGGCAACGTCACGTGTACTAACATTCACATTACAAGGGTCCCAGAATGAGAAGAGAGAAAGATCATATTTGAAGACATAATAGCTAAAAACTTCCCTAACTTGAGAAAGGAAACACATAGCCAGGTCCAGGAAGCAGAGAGTCTCAAACAAGATCAACCCAAACAGGACCACACTAAAACACACTGTGATTAAAATGACAAAAATTAAAAATAAAATATTAAAAGCAGCAAGGAAAAATCTACAAGTTGCATACTACAAGGGAATTCCCATAAAGATACTAGCTGACTTTTTACCAGAAACTTTTGATCCTTTGTTTGGGAAGATCCCCTTGAAAAGGGAATGGCTCCCCACTCCAGTATTCTTGCCTGGAGAATCCCGTGGACAGAGGAGCCTACAGTCCATGGGGTTGCAAAGAATCAGACATGACTGAGTAACTAACACTTCTGGAGGCCAGAAGGGAGTGGCATGATATATTCAAAAGAATGAAAGGAAAAATCCTATAACCAAGAAGACACTACCTGGCAAGTGTTTCATTCAGATTTGATAGATCAAAAGTTTTGCAGACAAGTGAAAGCTGAAAGAGTTCAGAACCACCTTTATAAGAACCAGCTTTATAAGAAATGCTAAAGGGACTTCTCTAAGTGAAAAAGAAAAGGCCCACAACCAGGAACGTAAAACTTACAAGAGGAAAAAGCTCATTGGTAAAGGCAAGTATGCAGTAACAGTGGTAAATCAACCATGTATAAAGGAAGATTAGAAGACAGAAGTAATAAAATTATCTATATACACAACAGTTAAGGGATACGAAAAACAAAAAGATATAAAATATGATGTCAAAAACAGTAAACATTGGGGGAGTGGTGTTATAATTCTGGGTTGTAAAAATGAATTTGAACTTAAGAAATCCACAAATTACAACAATCACATTGAGAGATTGCTATATATAAACCTAATCATAACCACAAACCAAAAATCTGTAATAGACACACACCAAAAAAGAGAAAGAAAAACAGATATTAAAAAAGAAGTAAAATAAAAAAGAAGAAATTATTAAGAAAAGAGAAAGGAATCCAAACATAACACTGAAGGTAGTCATCAAGTCACAAGGGAAGAAAGACTGCATAATTTCACTTATGTGGAATCTTAAAAAAAAAAAAATTAACAGACATAATAAAACAGAAACAGTTCTAGATACAGAGAACAAACAGGTGGTTTCCAGAAGGAAGGGGTTTGAGGGAGGAAATAAATAAATTAGAGATATTAAGAGGTACAACTTCTAATTGCAAAATAAATGAATCATGGGTATGAGATGGACAGTGTGGGGAATATAGTCAGTAACTATGTAATATCTTTGTTTTGTGGTATATCATAACTAGACATCATGGTGATCAGTTTGAAAATGTATAGGCGTCACTGTGTGTAAAAGGAACCAACATGGTGTTGGAGGTCAATTATACTTTAAAAACAAACAAACTCATAAAAAGAGATTGTATTTGTGCCTGGAGGTGGGTGTGGGGGAAGGCCGAAGTGAAGGTCCAAGGTTCCAGTTGTAAGCCAAATAAGTGCCAGGAATGTAAGGTACAACATGATCAATTTAATTAACACTATTGTGCATTATATACATGTTAGTCTTTTAGTAAACCCTAAAAGTTCTTATCACGAGAAAAAATATTTTTCTCTTTAATTTATGTCTACAAGATGACGGATGTTCACTGAGCTTCCTGTGTATGTAGCTCATTATGCTGCAACCTTCAACTTAGTGCTGTATGTCAATGGTATCTCAATAAAGCTGGAAGAAAATAAATAAATAAATAAGAGGAATGGAGGCAGTAAGTCCAACTGATGGCAGTTGAGAAGGCAATATTTTATCTTTCAATCTACTCTTTGAAATGGATATTGAATATTAAATACCTCTCCAGTGGGTTGATTTTTTTTAATATGCTTATTTTTCTCCTCTAACCTATAAATGCATTAACTGCTACTCAAAGATTTTTTAATGTTAAATCTTTTGAAAAATAGGAGTAAACTCTCTTGGTCTGGAAAAGCAAGTCTTTGCTTTATCCAGGAGCTGTTGCCCAGTTGAAAGGTAAAAAGAGCTTTTGCCCTCTGTATATACGGTGACCCGCCATACTGCTGCTGCTAAGTCGCTTCAGTCGTGTCCGACTCTGTGCGACCCCAGAGATGGCAGCCCACCAGGCTCCCCCGTCCCTGGGATTCTCCAGGCAAGAACACTGGAGTGGGTTGCCATTTCCTTCTCCAATGCTTGAAAGTGAAAAGTCAAAGTGAACTCGCTCAGTCATGTATAACTCTTCGCGACCCCACGGACTGCAGCCTACCAGGCTCCTCCGTCCATGGGATTTTCCAGGCAAGAGTACTGGAGCGGGGTGCCATTGCCTTCTCCGTGCCATACTGGAGGAAGCATTTCTTATTCCAGTTGTCATCTTTTTTTGTTCTAGTAAGAAACAGATAGAATAGTATCTTTCTTTAAATGAGAAAAATATCAGTCCTTTTCTTTCATTCTGATGCAACCAAGAGTCCGCATTATCACTCTGGAGCTCAGTCTCACTCCCTGTCTGTCATAGTCCTCCTCTTTACTTCTGCTACTGCATGTTTTCTTCCCCTCTCTCAGATCCCTCTTCTAAGCTAAACATGAAGAGTCTTGTTTTTGCATGGTTAGGCTACAGTCATGCTTCAAAGTTTAATCCTTCCTTTGCCCTTTCTTGCCCTTTTCGTGCTTTCGATTGAATACTTCAAAGCAGCTTATTGTGAACTCACATTTCATTTATAAGATCTGAGTAATTTAAAAAGGGTTTCCAGAGACTGGTTCTATGTTTTTTAGAGCTTAGCTTTTCAAGAATATGCAAATCTCACGGTCTTGTCCATTTTATTTATTTATTTAAATTTTTGACCATGCCATACGGCTTGCAAGATCTCAGTTCGCCATCAGGGACTGAACCCGAGCCAAGGCAGTGAAAGCCCAGAATCCTAACCACGGGCCACCAGGGAACTCCCTCACTGTCCTTTTAAAACTATGACAAAATTTGTGCTAAGATTACAAAGTCAGTCAAAAATATAGAATGGGAAAAGACTAGATAAGTCAGGGATTATCAACGTTACAAGTTTAAACATGGAATGACTTTCATTCCAGCTCTTTTTCTCAAATATCACAAGAAAAACATCTTAATACTCCTTATCCCCCTTTTGGTTAGTCTCTAAGCTGCCTCCAACTCTTCTGTGACCCCATGGACTGTAGTCTGCCAGGCTTCGATGTCCATGGGATTTCCCAGGCAAGAATACTGGGGTGGGTTGCCGTTTCCCTCTCCAGGGGATTTTCCCGACTGAGACGTCAAACCATGTCTCTTGCACCGACAGGTGGATTCTTTACCACTGAGCCACCTGAGAAGCCTCTTTATCCCCCTTGCTAAGTCACTTCAGTCGTGTCCAACTCTGTGCGACCCCATAGACGGCAGCCCACCAGGCTCCCCCGTCCCTGGGATTCTCCAGGCAAGAACACTGGAGTGGGTTGCCATTTCCTTCTCCAATGCTTGAAAGTGAAAAGTGTAAGTGAACTCGCTCAGTCATGTATAACTCTTCGCGACCCCACGGACTGCAGCCTACCAGGCTCCTCCGTCCATGGGATTTTCCAGGCAAGAGTACTGGAGCGGGGTGCCATTGCCTTCTCCGTGCCATACTGGAGGAAGCATTTCTTATTCCAGTTGTCATCTTTTTTTGTTCTAGTAAGAAACAGATAGAATAGTATCTTTCTTTAAATGAGAAAAATATCAGTCCTTTTCTTTCATTCTGATGCAACCAAGAGTCCGCATTATCACTCTGGAGCTCAGTCTCACTCCAGCTCACTCCCTGTCTGTCATAGTCCTCCTCTTTACTTCTGCTACTGCATGTTTTCTTCCCCTCTCTCAGATCCCTCTTCTAAGCTAAACATGAAGAGTCTTGTTTTTGCATGGTTAGGCTACGGTCATGCTTCAAAGTTTAATCCTTCCTTTGCCCTTTCTTGCCCTTTTCGTGCTTTCGATTGAATACTTCAAAGCAGCTTATTGTGAACTCACATTTCATTTATAAGATCTGAGTAATTTAAAAAGCGTTTCCAGAGACTGGTTCTATGTTTTTTAGAGCTTAGCTTTTCAAGAATATGCAAATCTCACGGTCTTGTCCATTTTATTTATTTATTTAAATTTTTGACCATGCCATACGGCTTGCAAGATCTCAGTTCGCCATCAGGGACTGAACCCGAGCCAAGGCAGTGAAAGCCCAGAATCCTAACCACGGGCCACCAGGGAACTCCCTCACTGTCCTTTTAAAACTACGACAAAATTTGTGCTAAGATTACAAAGTCAGTCAAAAATATAGAATGGGAAAAGACTAGATAAGTCAGGGATTATCAACGTTACAAGTTTAAACATGGAATGACTTTCATTCCAGCTCTTTTTCTCAAATATCACAAGAAAAACATCTTAATACTCCTTATCCCCCTTTTGGTTAGTCTCTAAGCTGCCTCCAACTCTTCTGTGACCCCATGGACTGTAGTCTGCCAGGCTTCGATGTCCATGGGATTTCCCAGGCAAGAATACTGGGGTGGGTTGCCGTTTCCCTCTCCAGGGGATTTTCCCGACTGAGACGTCAAACCATGTCTCTTGCACCGACAGGTGGATTCTTTACCACTGAGCTACCTGAGAAGCCTCTTTATCCCCCTTGCTAAGTCACTTCAGTCGTGTCCGACTCTGTGCGACCCCAGAGACGGCAGCCCACCAGGCTCCCCCGTCCCTGGGATTCTCCAGGCAAGAACACTGGAGTGGGTTGCCATTTCCTTCTCCAATGCTTGAAAGTGAAAAGTCAAAGTGAAGTCGCTCAGTCGTGTCTTCATGGACTTCAGCCCAGCAGGCTCCTCCGTCCATGGGATTTTCCAGGCAAGAGTACTGGAGTGGGGTGCCATTGCCTTCTCCTAATTCCAAAACAAGCATATCTTAAAAAAAAAAAAAAAAAGATGACTTCTTTGGTGAGCACCTCAATTCAAGTAATTCATGAATAACCTGAGTGGTATTTATTCCTTGAGTGTTAAAAATGGTGTAAATTACTTCTCATTTCCCAGTTCAGTTACTTAATGTATTAGAGAATCATGCATAGCATGTAAGGACACTAAGTGTTGGAAGTCCAATATCCTCAGTACAGGAATTTTCTGGGGATTACTTCTAAAGTCCAAGTAATTTAAATAAATTGTATAAATTCTTGCAGCTACTATATGACACGTTTAGAATTATAATCCCCTGACTTCCACCGTAGCACTTTCTTTCAAGTATCACAAAGCCTCTCGGTCTGATGATGTCTGTTAGTTTGTGCATGCATGCGAGCTCCGTCACATCAGTCATGTCCAACTCTTGGCGACCCCATGGACTGTAGTCCACCAGGCTCCTCTGAACATGGGATTCTCCAGGCAAGAATACTGGAGTAGGTTGCCATTCCCTCCTCCAGGGGTTCTTCCCGACCCAGGGATCAAGCCCACGTCTCTTGCATCTCCTGCATTGGCAGGTAGGAGTTTTTAAGGTTAGCCATTATTTTATATATATATATATATATATTTTGTATCCACCTTCTAATTTAGTCTTTTCATAGACACTAGTAAAACAGCTGTTTATAATGATAGTTCTGTAAAACCTTGCCAATTTACAAGTTTCTCCAATTTAAAGGATCCCTTGTCTGGCCACTGATGAGCCATGTGTTAGCAACTCAGACCATAAAATTCAGGATGTGTCCCCACAAGAGAGTACAAAGATGCGGCCTGCACAAGAGCCAGAAAGTTTACTCGTCAAAATAGTTTAAGCAAAGACCTTCATTGCATTTGTTCAGTCGCTCAGTCGTGTCTGACTCTTTGCAACCCCATTATATAGACAGGCACAACAAAGGTTGAGATGACAAAGTCCCTTATGGTCAGGGGCCATTTGTGACAAATTTGCTAGCACAGCCAATCGAAACAGCTGCTCAGAATCCCAGGCTGTTCGACTGGCTGCCAAATGCATATCATATGTATATATTCTGAATGGCAGAGATCAAGCTCTCAAAACACAATAAAAATGCCTAAAATCAGGTAGAAAAATTTACGTTTCAAAGGATCAGGGAGAGAAACAGATATATCTCCTGGAAGGCCTTTTGTTTCTTTAAGGTCAAAATTCTGAAAAGGTGTTTTATCCAATTGGCTTTCTCTAACAAGTTTTGGACAGAGTCCATTTTCGGGGTGAGATTTCCTTTAATTCTCAATTAAGCAATAACTTGTAAGTGTAAATCCTGTATGTATATAGTAGTGTTAGTCATTCAGTCGTGTCCGACTCTTTGCGATCCCATGGATTGTAGCCTGCCAGGCTCCTTTGTCCATGGGATTCTCCAGGGAAGAATAATGGAGTGGACTGCCATTCCCTTCTACAGAGATCTTCCTGACCCAGGGATCAAACACGGGTCTCCTGCATTTGCAGGCAGATTCTGGAAAGACCCCATAAGTAATCATCAGTTCAGTTCAGTCACTCAGTCTTTCCGACTCTTTGCAACTCTGTGGCCTGCAGCACGCCAGGCCTCCCTATCTGTCACCAACTCCCGGATTTTACTTAAACTCATGTCCATCGAGTCAGTGATGCCATCCAACCATCTCATCCTCTGTCGTCCCCTTCTCCTCCTGCCTTCAATCTTTCCCAGCATCAGGGTCTTTTCAAATGAGTCAGTTCTTTGCATCAGGTGGCCAGAGTATTGGAGTTTCAGCTTCAGCATCAGTCCTTCCGATGAATATTCAGGACTAATTTCCTTTAGGATGGACTGATTGGATCTCCTTGCCATCCAAGGGACTCTCAAAGTTTTCTACAACACCTTCTTCAAAAGCATCAATTCTTCAGTGCTCAGCTTGCTTTATAGCCCAGCTCTCACATCCATACGTGACTGCTGGAAAAACCATAGCTTTGACTAGATGGACCTTGTTGACAAACAGTGAAGTGAAGTCGCTCAGTCGTGTCCAACTCTCTGCAACCCATGGATTATAGCCCACAAGGCTCCTCTGTCCATGGGATTCTCCAGGCAAGAATACTGGAGTGGGTTGCCATTTCCTTCTCCAGGGGATCTTCCCGACCCAGGGATCGAACCCAGGTCTCCCACGTTGCAGGCACATGCTTTAACCTCTGAGCCACCAGAGAAGCACCTTGACAAACCGTACTGGGACATTATTAATAGTTTGGAGGTTGGCAATCTTTCACTCCTTTTTCTGTTATTTTGAAAGTTTTGTTGCCTATTCAGATATCAGTTTGCCAAGCTGAAACTGCTAATGACAGCTTTGTGGTGAACCAATGCGCTGCATGTGAGGTTAGCTTATCTAGGTGTCCCTCTAGAGTCAGCTCCACTGGCTTCTCAGTTCCTCCCTCTGGCAGTCTAAAACCACTGTGCTTGCTTGGATCACCGAGTGGCCAGCTCTCATACGTAGTCCCTGGATGAGGAAGTTTCCCCACTCCCCTGCCCTTTTTTTCCCCCACACTGCTTGGCTTGTGGTATCTTAGTTCTCTGACAGGGGATTGAACCCAGGCCTTTGGCAGTAAGAGGGCTGAGTCCTAACCAGTGGATGACCAGAGAATTCCCGCCTTTTTTAACTTAAATGAGTAAGCTTCCTATGGGATCATTACTTAGCATGTGAGGATTTGCCTCCACCAATCTTGTGAGTCTCTCACTTGCCTGAGGAAGCCATTGCTGGCTGCAAGGAGATGTGTCCTTCTCCTTTGGAGCTGAAAGCACTCATGTGATATTTTCACTTTTATTCTGACAAACTCTATTAAAGTAGCCAATTCAAGGGAGAGTAACAGGCCAGTCTCTTACCAAATTTCTCAGCCGAATGAGTTTTGGTTTATACTCAATGAGTAAAATTGCCCCAGTGTTTTTCAACAGAAGTAACTAAAGTACCTTTTTTTGGAAACTAAGTTCAAGGAAATCATGTGGAATTTGTCTTTTCATGTTTTTTTTTTCTTTTATTGATGGTGTGTCACAGTGATTGATTTTCATGTTATAACATTCTTGTGACCCTGGAATTAATCCAACTTTATCATGGTGTGTGGTCTTCTTTATTGCTGGACTCAGTTTACTAGTATTTTGTTTAGGAGTTTTACATCTCTATCGGCCTGTAATTTTCTTCTATTGTAGTGTCTTTGTCTGGTTTTCCCTCAGGGTTGACCGAAGGGCAGCTGTAATGTGACAAGTTGATGGCGGCAACATTCTTTGTTTATTGTTATGGCGGGAAGCTTTTTTTTCATTAACACAAGAAAGAGGGTGAGGAAGGGAAGGCTTCCCGAAGAAGATGGTATTTATTGATTGGCTGCGTGGCATGCAAGAACTTAGCTCCTTGACCAAGGATCAAAGCCCACTACAGTGCAAGTGCAGAGTCTTAATCACTGGACCACTAGGGAAGTCCCTGAAGGAGGTAGTATTTAAACTACAGCGGTTTCCCCTTATCTACAGGGACAATTTACGAGACCCCACTGGGTACTGAAACAGGCTAGCATAGAACCTTATATATACAATCTTCTTTATGCATATCAGGGGAGCAAAATTTGCCACCCCAAAATGTCTCTTTGGCACACGAGTTAGGGGAAACACACTAACTGAAACCGCCCATCCTGGTCAGGCACCATATAACCATTCATGTGAGTGATTTTACAACACGAGGCCCTAGGACGGAACACAGAGCTACAAGCCACCATCAATCAGAAGAGTTCGGGAAAGGTCAGAAGTAGATGTCTTGTGTCCTTCCACCTCCTAGAATCCTCCTCGCGGGCATCCATCTCAGTCGAGCAATGCATGCACCACCAGGAAGCACCCTGAGTCAGAAGGATTGGCCAGAGACAACCCAGAAACAAATCCCGTCACCATAAAACCTGAGACTGCGAGCCACACAGCAGAGCAGTTTTCCTGAGTTCCCTCCCCTTCCTGCTCTCCGCCTGGGTGACCCTTCCCAATAACATCTCTTGCTTTGCCAGCCCATGTGTCTCCTTGGACAATTCATTTCTGAGTGTTAGACAAGAGCCTCTTTTCCAGCCCTGAAAGGGGTCCCCCTTCCTGCAACACATGGATTAATTCAAACTGAAAACAATTTCCAGAGAACTCAAGACCATTTGTCCTACCTGCCTCAAAGAATTTAGATAGAGNGTGTCTCCTTGGACAATTCATTTCTGAGTGTTAGACAAGAGCCTCTTTTCCAGCCCTGAAAGGGGTCCCCCTTCCTGCAACACATGGATTAATTCAAACTGAAAACAATTTCCAGAGAACTCAAGACCATTTGTCCTACCTGCCTCAAAGAATTTAGATAGAGGACTTTTTCTCATCTTCGTGTGAATTGCCTTCCTCTCAGTTGAAGTCCCAAACCACTACCCCCAATATCCTCTTTAGTCTTTAGCTGAAGATGGTATTTAAGATAAGGGTTTCAGCCATTCTGGAAAGCTACAGAAGTTTCCTGGGTCTCTCTCATGTGCACATGCTATTAAACTTTATTTGACTTTCTCCTGCTAATCTGTCTCATGTCAGTTCTTAGGCCATCCAGAAAAGCCTAGACGGACAGAGTAAATTTTCTTCCTCCTTAACACATACATACCTATGATAAAGTTTAATTTATATATTAGGCACAGTAAGAGCTTACGAACAGCTAATAATAAAATAGAACAATTATAACAGTATATTGTAATAAAAGTTATGTGAATATGGACTCTCTCAAAATGTCTTATTGTAGAAATTTAATACTTTTTCCACTTATCACACACTGTGGCTGTAATTTTCACAGTTCGAGGTATGACAGCAAAGGGAGAACAAATTTTTTTCCTTTTTCACAATTTCATAGATAGAAGATTCAATCTTACTGTAGATCTTAGCAACCCCAGCAAAAGATTTTTTTCTTTTCCTTATTAAGTCTAAAACTTTTACCTTGTCACTTAATGGAAGCACTTCTTGTGCTCTGGGGCTGTTATTACAAAAGGGTTACTTAAACATAAACACTGCAATACTGAGATAGTTGGTCTGTTAGTTAAGTCAGCTGCCAAGAGACTACTGGACAGCATACGCTGGACAAAGGGATGCATGGTTCATGTCCAGGCAGGATGGAGCAAGACACCGTGAGATTTCATCATGCTATTCAGAACAGTGCAAAATTTAAAATGGATTATTAATTGCTTATTTCTGGAATTTTCTGTTTAATATTTTCAGCCTATGGTTGACCACAAGTAACTGAAACTATGGATAGTGAAACTGTGGATTGGGGTGGGGGGACTACTGTAATGTTAAAGCTGGCCAAGTGAACAGAATATGTAGAAGGGGGGTGGTGACAGAATAAGGCAGAAATAGTTGAGGAGGAGGTAGTGGGGACTGGTACGTGGTTAGAAAAGTTAAGTATATTGTACACAACCAGACACTCACTTACTATTTGCTTTTCTGCTTTGATTCATCTTCAGTTCAGTTCCTCGGTCGACTGTGCAACCCAATGGACTTCAGCATGCCAGGCTTCCTTGTCCATCACCATCTCCCAGAGTTTGCTCAGACTCATGTCCATAGAGTCGATGATGTCATCCAACCATCTCATTTTCTGTCATCCCCCTTCAATCTTTCCCAGCATCAGGGTCTTTTCCAAGGAGTCAGTTCTTCACATCAGATGGCCAAAGTAT
>SJYV01049677.1:5729-16109 GCA_006410875.1 Neotragus pygmaeus
AGCAGAGACATTACTTTGCCGACTAAGGTCCGTCTAGTCAAGGCTATGGTTTTTCCTGTGGTCATGTATGGATGTGAGTGTTGGACTGTGAAGAAGGCTGAGTGCCGAAGAATTGATGCTTTTGAACTGTGGTGTTGAAGAAGACTCTTGAGAGTCCCTTGGACTGCAAGGAGATCCCACCAGTCCATTCTGAAGGAGATCAACCCTGGGATTTCTTTGGAAGGAATGATGCTAAAGCTGAAACTCCAGTACTTTGGCCACCTCATGCGAAGAGTTGACTCATTGGAAAAGACTCTGATGCTGGGAGGGACTGGGGGCAGGAGGAGAAGGGGACGACCAAGGATGAGATGGCTGGATGGCATCACTGACTCGATGGACGTGCGTCTGAGTGAACTCCGGGAGATGGTGATGAACAGGGAGGCTTGACGTGCTGCGATTCATGGGGTCGCAAAGAGTCGGACACGACTGAGCGACTGTACTGAACTGAACAGTGAATCAAAAGAATGTCTGACAGTTTTAAAGACCTTACTAGACCCACTCCCATAATTTACATTTTAAGATAACAGGATTAGCCAGAAGTTTGTTTTTGTTTGTTTTTCCCTCCCCCCCGGGACTGTTCTCAAGCAGGATACATTATCATTATATAATCCTTAGGAATGTAGAGGGGGAAAAAAATTTGTCCTTCCTCTTCCTTGAAAATTCCAGACCCTTCTCTCCTTGGGGACTCCCAGACTTCTTATCAACTTGCCCAGGAATTGACTCTCTCAATTTTATCTTCTATCCAAACCACTAGGCTGTTTCATTTATTATCTGTTTATTCACTGGAGTAGCACTTTCAATTTCCTTCAAGAACATTTTCTCTTCATTCATAAAGTGGCTGACTGTTTGGTGCAAAAGCCCTAGCTTTCATTTGATAACAGCTTTTGATAAGCCTTCCTTACTAAGGTTAACCATTTCTAGCTTTTGATTTAAAGTGAAAGACATGTGTTTGTCCTTTCACTGGAGCATGTAGAAGACTTTGTAGGGTTATTAATTGACCTAATGTCAATATTGCTGTGCTTTGGGGAATGGGGAATCCCATGGAAATGGAAAGATACACAGAAACAACCAGTTGTGGAGCAGTCAGAACATTTACAACATTCATCAATTAAGTTCATAGTCATACAGGTGCAGTTTGCAGAGCCCCAAAAGAATTGCAGTAGTAACGTCAAAGATCACCATAATAAATTTTAAAATAATGAAAAAGTTTAAAAGATTTTGAGAACTGCCAAGATATGACCAGATAACTAGTTTAGCAAATGTTCTTGGAAAAGTGACACCAATAGACTTGCATAGCACAGGGTTGCCACAAATATTTAAATTGTAAAACAGACAAACAAAAAACCTCAAATATGCAAAGGGCAGTAAAGTGAAAATAAAATAAGGCATGTCTGTATGATATTCTACCTAGAATAAAACTTCTTTGATTTCTTCTGCTCAGATTCGGCTTCCTTAAGAGAATCTCTGAAATTGGCCTTGAACATACAGTTGTAACCTGATTAATCATAATGGAAAAAATATATGGTATTTTAGGCTAGATCTTCTTTTAAGCCCTTTACACATATTAAAATCATTTCATTATGAAAGCAACCCTTTGAAGATAAAGTGTTAGTAACTCAGTCACATCCAACTCTTGAGACACCATGGACTGTAGCCTACAGGCTCCTGTGTCCACGGGATTCTCCAGGCAAAAATACTGAAGTGGCTTACCATTTCCCTCTCCAGGGAATCTTCCCAACCAAGGATAGTATGAGGATCTCCTGCATTGCAGGCAAATTCTTTACCAACTGAGCCACCAGGGAAATCCCAAGCTGTTCTTTTTCTCATTTTCTAGGTGATGAAGCTGAATCAAAGAGAAAATAAAAGACTTTGCCTTGGTCAAACCACTGCCGATGCTAATAGTGGTGTTGTGATGTTTATCCACTATGCAATTTTTCCTTTTTCTTATGTTCCCTTTCCATAATCTACTCTTTTTAAGAAAGCCACAATGCACATTCCACACTTAGTGAGTGTAAAGTTATATTTCTACCTCCTAAGGGTGGGTTATTTATATAGACAATTTGAGTTTTTTTGCCTGGAAGAATTATCTATTCTCCCTCATTTGTTTATTTGATCATTTATACTAGTATGCGTATGATCCCATGGTTATTTATATATATATATATAGGTATAGATACAGATAGATAACCATGCACACACATATATACACATTTTTTTTCCCTTATATCATTACTGGCTTTTGGCATTGGGATCTCTTTCAACTGACTCTCATGTCAGTATTACTTTCTCATACCTGCATCACTATAGAATATTTTTAAGCACTTTTTCTTTTTTTTACTTCATAGGTCTTAGGATACTCCACTCATTGCAAACACCTATTCCCCAGTCATTTTTTTTTCAAGAAGCCCTTATTTTCTTTAATGGATAATGGCATGAGAAAACACTATTTGAGTGTTAGTTGTGCTTGGTGAGAGTGTCATTCCTTCTAGACTCTCTTAGCTGATAGAACAAGGAGACATTGTGACTATACTAACCCATGAGTGTCTATATGTATATTTCTAAATATTTCTAAATCCAACCATTTGTTCCCATATTATGCTAAATGTGAATTAATACTGTTGTCTTTAATGCTAATAGATTACCACAATGATTTTAGCTTCTCTTGCTTTTAAATAACTTCCCATTCTATCAATAAGACACCTAGCTTCCACCATCTGCCATAAATTTTCTTAATAGTAAAACTCAAGTACACACATATAGTGGTTTCAGAACCATTAGTTTAAACTCCAAGGAAATGACTTTATCAACTAGAGGACAATGTTTATGCACACTTCCTTTTGTCCTTAGCTATACAGACTCCACATATTTTCAAAGTTCCTTAGGATAGCAGCTTATTCCTCCACACCTTTGATGAGTTTTTTCATATATTTTTTAAATGCTTAGACTGTTTTTTGTCACATTCTGCATTTTATTCTGGGAGACTCCCACCTCCTAAATGATTTTCTAAAATTTGAGTACATTAAAGTTATTCTTTGTGCTCTATGATTTCTAACAAATGTCTATTTTTGTATTAATACATTATATGATCATGTAGAATAGTTTTACTGTTCTAAGGAAATGCCACCCACATGATTCACCTATTTAGTTGCTCCATGATCCTGAATCACCAGCAATGAATCATCTGCTTATACTCTGTATAGCAGAGTATACATGTATACATGTTGATGTATAGCAAAACCAATACAGTATTGTAAAGTAAAATAAAAAATAAATTTAAAAATTTATATAGAGATTTTAAATGGGTTCTGTCATGTATTCAGTCAAAGAGACCTCAATATCACATTTCTATTTCAAGACTGTATCCTTGGAACAGCTTCCAGGAGTGAGGGAAGGACATAGAAAACAGGAATGAGCAGAGATCATTCAATTACTTGGGTCCAGCTCAAAGATAAACAAAAGGTGATGTATTCTTGGTGACCTCTTCCAACTAACAGAAAGTACGTCTTCTGCCTCTGCTACTTACTCTCCTGTATTATTAATACCATGCCTTAGTGTGATACATTCACTACAATTGGTGATTCATTATCAGTATCTTATCAAATAAAGCCCATAGTTAATTTTAGGGCCACATTAGTGTTCAGTTCAGTTCAGTCTCTCAGTCATCTCTGAGTCTTTGTGACCCCATGGACCCCAGGCTTCTCTCTCCATCAACAACTCCTGGAGTTTGCTCAAACTCATGTCCATCGAGTTGGTGATGCCATCCAACCATCTCACCCTCTGTTGTCCCCTTTTCCTCCCACCTTCAATCTTTCCTAGCATCAGAATCTTTTCAAATGAGTCATTTCTTCCCTTCAGGTGGCCAAAGTATTGGAGCTTCAGCTTCAGCATCAGTCCTTCCAATGAATATTCAAGACTGATTTCNGACCCCAGGCTTCTCTCTCCATCAACAACTCCTGGAGTTTGCTCAAACTCATGTCCATCGAGTTGGTGATGCCATCCAACCATCTCACCCTCTGTTGTCCCCTTTTCCTCCCACCTTCAATCTTTCCTAGCATCAGAATCTTTTCAAATGAGTCATTTCTTCCCTTCAGGTGGCCAAAGTATTGGAGCTTCAGCTTCAGCATCAGTCCTTCCAATGAATATTCAAGACTGATTTCACTTAGGATGGAATAGTTGATATCCTTGTGGTCCAAGGGACTCTCAAGAGTCTTCCCCAACACCACAGTTCAAAAGTATCGATTCTTCAGGGCTCAGTTTTATTTATAGTCCAACTTTCACATCCATATGTGACTACTGGAAAAACCATAGCTTTGATTAGACAGACCTTTGGTGGCAAAATAGAGTCTTTGCTTTTTAATATGGTGTCTGGGTTTGCCATAGCTTTTCTTTTAAGGAGCAAACATCTTTTAATTTCATTGCTGCAGTCACCATCTGCAGTGATGCACAGCCCCCTAAAATAAAACCTGTCATGGTTTCCATTGTTTCCTCATCTGTTTACCATAAAATGATGGGATGCCATGATCTTCGTTTTTTGAATGTTGAGTTATAAGCCAACTTTTTCACTCTCCTCTTTCACTTTCATCAAGAGGCTCTTCACTTCCTATTCAATTTCTGCCACAGTGTGGTGTCATCTGCATATCTGGGGTCATTGATGTTTCTCCCAGCAGTCTTGATTCTAGCTTGTGCTTAATCCAATGAAGCATTTCACATGATGTACTCTGCATACAAGTAAAATAAGCAGGGTGATAATATGCAACCTTGATGTACCCTTTCCCAATGTGGAACCAGTCTGTTGTTCCATGTCCAGTTCTAACATGGACATATAAGCTGCATACAGGCTTCACGGGAGGCAGGTAAGGTGCCTCCCAACTCTTTCAGAATTTTCCACAGTTTGTTGTGATCTACATAGTCAAAAGCTTTAGTGGTTAGGTTTAGTCGCTAAGTCGTGCCTGACTCTTGTGACCCCATGGACTGTACCCTGCCAGTCACTTCTGTCCATGGGATTCTCTAGGCAAGAATACTGGAGTAGATTGTTATATCCTTCTCCAAGGGATCTTCCTGAACTAGGGATTGAATGCAGTTCTCCTGCATTGCAGGTCAAAGGCTTTAACTTAGTCAATAAAGCAGAGGTAGATGTTTTTCTAGGAACTCTCTTGCTTTTACTATGATCCAAAATTATGTACATTAGAATTCAACACTCTTTTAGTTGAACAGTTCTATGGATTTTTGTAAATTTATAATGTCTTCTGTACACCACTACAGTCATACAAGACACTTTTTGCCATAATACTCTTTGTTCCATGTATTCATACTTCCCTCTTTATTCTTTTACTTTCAACCAATTTAAGTTTACATTTAACATGTTTTTCTGGTAGGAAACATAGTTGAATCTTTTCTTTTAAAATTTACTTAGCATTTTAAACCCTTGTATTTAAGAGCTGAACATGTTTTTTTTTCCACCTTTGTTTCTAGCCAACATGCTTGCTTAATTCATTACATTGTCTTAATGAATATATAATATAACTGTTATAATAGCTGTTATAATTTTCTTACCTATTAAATCTATAATCTGTGTTATTACTGTATCAGTTGTCATTGATTGATTTTTTCCCCTCATGATAGTTTTTTTTCCCACATATTTTCATGGTTAGTAATTTTTTATTGGAAATGAGACTGTGAATGTTATTTTGTTAAGTGCTGAACATTTTTGTAATTGTATTTTTTAGACATGGTTAAATTGCCTGGAAATATTTTGAGTTTCTTAGATCTTGCTTTTAAACGTTTATTTAAAAGTTTAAATCTGTTTTTAGTCTAGGGCGAATTTTTTTACTATTGAGGCAAAAACTAGTTTTCATATCTCTTCTGAGTCTCGTGAATTATGAGACTTTTTCACTCCCATTAGTAAAAACAAAGTTAGCCCAGCCTTAAATGGTTTCTCAACATGAGTGTACCAATCACATCTTAAGTATCTCTGGGCAATTCTCCCTTTGAGCTGATTTCTCTTTGGTTCTCTGCTTTGAGCACTTCAATCCCTTTGACCACTTTGGTTTCTTCTCAACTGGAGGAGATTACTGGCTTCTGCCTTAGTTTCTGCTCCTGGTACTTTGGCTTGGAAACTCTCCAAGGTGTCAATGGGTAAATAAGAAGTCTTGTTCATTACTTTCTCATCTCTTGGGACCACTCTTCTGTATTATTCCATGCCTAACATCTTTATATTTGTTGTTTTATGTGTTTTACTTGGACTTTTTGATGATATGAGTGGGAATCTATTTGATCACTATTACTCCATCTTGGCTGGGAATAGAAGCAATAACTATCTGTGTGGTTTTATTTTGTATAATAAAATATTTCATTATTTAGAAATCTGCATAACTCTGAAATTAATGTTTTCCCAATAACTAAAGCATGTTTCAAAATCATGCATAGGCAAAATACCCATTCAAATGATAAGACAGATCAACTTATTTTTTAGTATAAATTTATTTATTTTAATTGCAGGTTAATCACTTTACAATATTGTATTGGTTTTGCCATACATCAACATGAATCCGCCACAGGTATACACGTGTTCCCCATCCTGAACACCCCTCCCTCCTCCCTCACCATACCATCCCTCTGGGTCATCTCAGTGCACCAGCCCCAAGCATCCAGTATCATGCATCGAACCTGAACTGGCGATTCATTTCATATATGATATTATACATGTTTCAATGCCATTCTCCCAAATCATCCCACCCTCGCCCTCTCCCACAGAGTCTAAAAGGCTGTTCTATACATCTGTGTCTCTTTTGCTGTCTCACAAACAATGTTACCATCTTTCTAAATTTCATATATATGCATTAGTATGCTGTATTGGTGTTTCTCTTTCTGGCTTACTTCACTCTGTATAATAGGCTCCAGTTTCACCCACCTCATTAGAACTTATTCAAATGTATTCTTTTTAATGGCTGAGTAATATTCCATTGTGTATATGTACCACTGCTTTCTTATTCATTCATCTGCTGATGGACATCTAGGTTGCGTCCATGTCCTGGCTATTATAAACAGTGTTGTGATGAACATTGGGGTACATGTGTCTCTTTCAATTCTGGTTTATTTTTATGCAGCAGAGGACAAAATATTAATTGATTTTGTTTCAGATTCTACATTCAAATAAAAATATCCAAAATTATCTGAAAAGACTATTTAAATGTTTATTTTCCAACTACATATACATGAGTGACTAGATTTTCTTTATATATGTTAACTGAAACAGTGTACAGCAATGGATGAATTGATGAAAGTGTAAAATGTAGTTACAAAAGTATAAAATACTGAACTTCTAACTGTTTTTGTTTTGGAAAACAGTTTATTTTTACTTCAGGTATGTTATTTGGTTAACATTAAGGAGTTTAGATTCATTTTAAATATATTAGTAAAAATACGTGATTTTTAGAGTTTCTTAGTTTTAGTCTTTTTAAATGGAGAATATAAAAAGATATTATTAAAGTAAACAAGCTCTTTGAAATCCTAAGAAATTTTTGAATATAAAGAGTCTTGAGATCTCAAATTTTGAAAATCATTAATACTTTTTCCTAAGGCTGGTAAAAGAGAAAATGTTTTGGAGGGGCTATTTCCTCCTAAGAATCAGTTAGGACACTATTTCCTGGTGCTCAGATGGTAAAGAATTCACCTACCAATGCAGAAGACCTGAGTTCTCTCTTTGGATCAAGAAGATCCTATCCAGAATGCAATGGCTACTCAATCCAGTATTCTCACCTGAAGAATTCCATGGACAAGTAGCCTGGCAGGCTACAGTACCTGGGGTCACAAAGAATCAGACACCACTAAACAACTTTCACTTTTACTTCATGATTAGAATGGGCTGGGGAATCTAGTCATAGAATTATGCATTAAATTATCTATAGGCTAAGAAAAGCAAAATTTAGTAATATGGCTTAAAAAAATAAGTCTAGCTAAGTACATTGTTACCTTTGTATTGTAGTACATTTTGAGTACAAGCATTTGGAAATCTTACAGGATTATTTTGTGTTTCCTAAGGATGAGATCTATGGACAGAGATTCCTGACATTGTACAGGAGGCAGTGATCAAGACAATCCCCAAAAAAATGAAAAGGCAAAATGGTTGTCTGAGGAGGCATCACAAATACCTGAGAAAGAAGAGAGGTTAACAACAAAAGGGAAAAGGAAAGATATATTTATTTTAATGTAGAATAAGTATCAAAAACAGCAAGGAGAGAAAAGAAAGCTTTCTTCAGTGATTAATGCAAAGAAATAGAGGAAAACAATAGAATGGGAAAGACTAGAGATTTCTTTAAGAAAATTAGAGATACAAGGGAATATTTCATGCAAAGGGGGACAATAAAAGACAGAAAAGGTATGGACCTAAAAGAAGCAGAAAATATTAAGACACGGTGCCAAGAACACAAAGAAGAACTATAGAAAAAAAAAGATATTCATGACCCAGATAACCACGATGATGTGATCACTCACCTGGATCCAGACATCCTGTAATATGAAGTCAACTGGGCATTAGGAAGCACCACTATGAATGAAGCTAAAGGAGGTGACAGAATTCCAGCTGAGCTATTTCAAATCCTAAAAGATGATGCTGTGAAAGTGCTGCACTCAATATACCAGCAATCTTGGAAAACTCAGCAGTGGACACAGGACTGGAAAAAAGGTCAGCAAACTCAAGTCCATCAAGTCGGTGATGCCTCCAGTCATCTCATCCTCTGTCGTCTCCTTCTCTTCCTGCCCCCAATCCTTCACAGAATCAGAGACTTTTTCAATAAGTCAACTCTTCGTGTGAGGTGGCCAAAGTATTGGAGTTTCAGCTTTAGCATCAGTTCTTCCAAAGAACACGCAGGACCGATCTCCTTTAAAATGGACTGGTTGGATCTCCTTGAAGTCCAAGGGACTCTCAAGAGTCTTATCCAGCACCACAGTTCAAAAGCATCTACTCTTTGGTGCTCACTTTTCTTCACAGTCCAACTTTCACATCCATACATGACCACTGGAAAAAACATAGCCTTGAATAGAAGGACCTTTGTTGGCAAAGTAATGTCTCTGCTTTTGAATATACTGTCTACGTTGGTCATAACTTTCCTTCCAAGGAGTAAGCGTCTTTTAATTTCATGGCTGAAGTCACCATCTGCAGTGATTTTGGAGCCCCAAAAAACAAAGTCTGACACTGTTTTCCCATCCATTTGCCATGAAATGATGGGACCAGATGCCATGACCTTAGTTTTCGAAGTGTTGAGCAAGAGATCAAAATGCCAACATCTGTTGGATCATCAAAAAAGCAAGAGAGTTCCAGAAAAACCTCTACTTCTGCTTTATTGACTATACCAAAACCTTTGACTGTATAGATCACAACAAACTGGAAAATTCTGAAAAAGATGGGAATACAAGACCACCTGACCAGCCCCCTGAGAAATCTGTATGCAGGTCAAGAAGCAATAGTTAGAACTGGACGTGGAACAACAGACTAGTACCAAATTGGTCAAAGCTTTATATTGTCAACCTGCTTATTTCACTTATATGCATAGTACGTCATGAGAAATGCCAGGCTAGCATTGAAGCACAAGCTGGAATCAGGATTGTAGGGAGAAATAACCTTAGATATTCAAGTGACACCATCCTTATGGCAGAAAGTGAAGAAAACTAAAGAGCCTCTTGATGAAAGTGAAAAAGGAGAGTGAAAAAGCTGGCTTAAAACTCAACATTTAGAAAACTAAGATCATGGCATCTGGTCCCATCACTTCATGGCAAATAGATGGGGCAGCAATGGAAACAATGGGAGACTTTATTTGGGGGGCTCCAAAATCACTGCAGATGGTGACTGCAGCCATGAGATTTAAAGACACTTGCTCTTGGAAGAAAAGTTATGACAAAACCTCGAGAGCATATTACAAAGCAAAGACATTNCAGCAATGGAAACAATGGGAGACTTTATTTGGGGGGCTCCAAAATCACTGCAGATGGTGACTGCAGCCATGAGATTTAAAGACACTTGCTCTTGGAAGAAAAGTTATGACAAAACCTCGAGAGCATATTACAAAGCAAAGACATTACTTTGTCACCAAAGCTCTGTGTAGTTAAAGCTATGATTTTTCCAGTAGTCATGTATAGGTATGAGAGTTAGACCATAAAGAAAGCTCAGCACCAAAGAACTGATGCTTTTAAACTGTGGTGTTGGAGAAGATTTGAGAGTCCCCTGGACTGCACAGAGATCAAACCAGTCCATCCTAAAGGAAATTAGTGCTGAATATTCATTGGAAGGACTGATGTTGAAGCTAAAACTGCAATACTTTGGCCACCTGGTGCAAAGAACTGACT
>SJYV01049679.1:0-34202 GCA_006410875.1 Neotragus pygmaeus
TCATCCTCGGTCGTCCCCTTCTCCTCCTGCCCCCAATCCCTCCCAGCATCAGAGTCTTTTCCAGTGAGTCAACCCTTCGCATGAGGTGGCCAAAGTACTGGAGTTTCAGCTTTAGCATCATTCCTTCCAAAGAAATCCCAGGGCTTATCTCCTTCAGAATGGACTGGTTGGATCTCTTTGTAGTCCAAGGGACTCTCAAGAATCTTCTCCAACACCACAGTTCAAAAGCATCAATTTTTCAGTACTCAGCTTTTGTTATAGTCCAACTCTCCCATCCATACACACTGGAGAAGCCATAGATTTAACTAGACAGAACTTTATTGGTAAAGTAATCCCTGCTTTTTAATATGCTGTCTAGGTTGGTCATAGTTTTTCTTCCAAGGAGCAAGTGTCTTTTAATTTCATAGCTGCAGTCACCATCTTAGTTTTCTGAATGTTGAGTTTTCAGCCTACTTTTTCACTCTCCTCTTTCACTTTCATCAAGAGGCTCTTTAGTTTGGTAAAATTTAAAAAGCTTGACAATATACTATTTTGGTAGGGAGATCTTAACATAATCTGTTACTGATGTTGAGATTACACAACTTTTAAGAAGGATAGTCAATACCTTAAGAAATTAGATTTATCTTTTAACCCAGAAAACTCACTTTGTAAGAATGTACCTTGAAGGTACATTTCTAACTGTGAAAATACATCTATACAGTATTGTTTATTGAAGAATTATTTCTGATCCTACAGTTTGAAGGAGAAGGCAATGGCACCTCACTCCCATACTCTTACCTGGAAAATCACATGGACGGAGGAGCCTGGTGGGCTACAGTACATAGGGTCGCTAAGAGTCATACACAACTGAACGACTTCACATTCACTTTTCACTTTTATGCATTGGAGAAGAAAATGGCAACCCACTCCAGTGTTCTTGCCTGGAGAATCCCACGGACGGGGGAGCCTGGTGGGCT
The DNA here is from genome assembly GCA_006410875.1 of Neotragus pygmaeus. Lineage (NCBI taxonomy): Eukaryota > Metazoa > Chordata > Mammalia > Artiodactyla > Bovidae > Neotragus > Neotragus pygmaeus. The sequence goes on from SJYV01049679.1 coordinate 957, forward strand.
GCCGTCTAGGGGATCGCTCGGAGTCGGACATGACTGACGCAACTTAACAGGAGCAGCAGCAGCAACAACAGCACAGTTTGGCACTGTGGTAAAGAATCTGCCTAGCAATGCAAAAGACATGGGTTTGTTCCTTAAAACAGAAAGATCCCCTGGAGGAGGAAGTACCTGAGCAACCTGCTCCAGCATTCTTGCCTGGAAAATTCCATGGACAGAAGAGCCTGGTGGGCAAAAGTTCACAGGGCAGCAGATTTGGACATAACTGAGTAACTTACATTTTTTCAAGTTAATGATATGGCATGACATTCTTTTCTGCATATGGATTTACTCTTTTTAAATCATTTAAATTTTAGAAACCTAGAAATACTAGAAAACCACAAAACGTACTCATAGGAAGAAAATTCTCATTTTCATTTCCTTAGGATCAAAACATGTTGAAAGACAGCAAAAAAAAAAAAAGAAAGAAAGAAAGAAAAACAACACTATCAAAAAAAAGTAGAAAAAAATTGTGTCTTCAGTTTTTCTTACACTATCTGGTTCCTGACCATAGAGTATTTAGACATATACATTTAATGCTCTATAATATTCACTGCAATAAACTCATCAAATTTCTCATTTAGTTCACTTATAGTTTAATGTCCAATTTTGTGCTAAGCCACCACTTCTGTTTTATTATTATTATTATTATTGGAAACATCTTCAATAGCTCTATCTGTGCATATGTAGGAAGTGCCTAATTTCTATACACAATCAATATGGTATAAATAACTACATTGATCAGAAAATAGTATTCATATTTATTTGGATGCAAACCAATGTGGTAAAAAATACAAACTTTAAGTCCCTTTAAATATCCCATTTTTTAACACATAAATGGTGTGAAATAATCTATTGTATCAGAATTGATAACAGATATCAGTTCAACTCTAATTATACATAATAATAATAATAAACAGGTGCATACTTCAATTTTAACCCTTAAATAAGAATCCCAGGTTTCAAACTTGTTCTGGAGCAAGAGTTTGCACATTGGCAAGATAATTTTACAGCAGTCTCTGCAAACTGTCAATACCCTCTAGTGTACATTATCAATAAAAACATCAAATAAAATGAATAACATTGCCTTTCTCTTCAACAATTACCATTTGTCTATACTCTGATTGTTTTACTATTTCCAAGCATGCAGTCAAGTAACAATTACCTGGATGAAATGATGAAACATGCTGATTATAAATATTTCTTAACCAAGTGCAATCCATAGGAATCTATTCTTTGGTTCAGAGCTGTATTTTCTATTCATATTCATGCTGATTATAATTTTATATTGATGAAAGAATTAGACCTTGAAGTGGTTCTTATTCTAAAATTCTCTCATGGTCATGGTTTTAACTGATATTTAAATTATCATAGAATGTCACAAACATACACAAATCCTTGCATATCTCTGCCAAAGTCAATAAAAATACAGATACAAAGAGAAAAAAAAACAAGGGAAGTGTAATAATGCCCTAAGTTAGCTGTTTTAATGAATTTCCTGGATTAAGTAGAATTCCCATTATTTCTGGAATAAAGTTTCAAATTATAATTGTGCACATTGGGACATCCTCAGCGCTACCCAGCTGGTACAGTTAGTACAGAATAAAATAATTTCCTACTTCAATATTAAGCCATTGCTCTTGAATTCACACTGATTCACCTCTACATACTAGCACAAGGAAAATCAAATAATATACAGAATACACACATCTGAGACCAGAAAACAGATAGATACATTCCAACAGAAAACTTCACTTTCTTTATTTGTTGTGAGAGTCAAAGGATGTTGGTCTTGAAATCTTTATTTTAGGGAAAAAAAATCCTAAAAATGTCAAAGAAGTAGTTCACCAGTTAATATGCTCAGCTATTTGTAGTTTACTGTAACAATTACATTTTGCTGTTATTATGTAGGGTAATATTTCAAAAGCAAATTGGTTGTCAAAGGAAATTAAGCATTCCTAAGAATGTAGATTTATCACCTGAAAAAAATGGCTATTCATTTCTTGCATATAAACAGACAGTCTTACAATGGAGTGTGTTCATACAAAAAAGACTCTACCTACTTTTCATTTTTAGATAAATGTAATTTAAAAAATGATATGATAGAAGCTATTGTTTAAAGGATCTGATAATAACGACTGAATGAAGGAAAATATAAAAAAAACTTTTATTGTGGGGTGGGAGGTGGGAAGGGGATTCAGGATTGGGAGCTCGTGTACACCTGTGATGGATTCATGTCGATGTATGGCAAAGCAATAGAGTATTGTAAGGTAAAATAAAGTAAAAAATAAAATAAAAGTACATTAGTGGAGATTCTGGAATTATTAAATAAGAAAAAGCTAAAACTAAATAGTAAGATTATATTAGTCCTGTTGGTTAAGCAATTGTACAGCATGAATTTTGGGGAAAAGAATATTAAATTTTAACAGTTGTCAGGATGTGTGATAAAAGCCAAAGTAAACACACACACATACACACAGTATATGCACATTCACATGTACCACTCTAACTCTTAAGCTTCATGTTGGCAAGGTAAAAGTAATGACAAAAGAAGAATGACCAAATAAAAAGTGACAATTGGAAAATGGAAAATCGCTAAACAAGTTTCTTTGTAATAGCTTCTGGGAAGATGAGGGATAAGAAAGTTAATATTTAATTTTCATGATTAAATACATTTTTGGAGCTTATTAAACAAGCCAAAAAAGCATTATAATCAAAATAATCATGCCATTTTATGTGATAGAGAATCTTTTTTTTCACAGTTTGCTTCTTATTTTGAGCTACTTATAGTTCTTAATAAACGTGGCTCCATGAAAATCTAATGATAATATTTCTATACAATCATTTTAATGATAATATCATATGGACATTAAATATAAAAGAATGGATATGCAAAGATAAATGTCTATATCATAACTCTAGGTAATTTCTACATTTTTTATTATCATAAAATACTGTAAAATGATTTTTTTTAATGGCTTCAGGAAAACATTTTTTCCTCATGCTGCAGAAATGGATCCAAGCATTTTTTGGAATCAAAATTAATAATACCTTCAGGTAGTTAATTCTCAATATTGGAGAGCAGTGTTAAATTAACAACTGTTTCTTTATGATATATGACAATTACTCTTTTAATTTGTGGTTTCAATTTTTGATTATTATTTGGCTGAATATAGAAAATAGGTTAAAGTGAGAATTTCTTTAAAGACGTTTTCCTTAAAAAAATTCTCTGGACTCTGATTTCAATTTACAAAAGCACTACATAAAAGTTAATTTCACTAATGTTGATTTGAACAATATTAAGTCATCCTAGAATGTGAAGTCAAGTGGGCCTTAGAAAGCATCACTACAAACAAAGCTAGTGGGCATGGAATTCCAGTTGAGCTATTTCAAATCCTAAAAGATGATGCTAGTAAAGTGTTGCACTCAATAAGTCAGCAAATTTGGAAAACTCAGCAGTGGCCACTGGACTAAAAAAGGTCAGTTTTCATTCCAATCCCAATGAAAGGCAATGCCAATGAATGCTCAAACTACTGCACAATTGAACTCAACTCACACGCTAGTAAAGTAATGCTCAAAATTNGGGATTCTCCAGGCACGAATACTGGAGTGGGTTGCCATTTCCTTCTCCAGGGGATCTTCCCAACCCAGGGATCAAACCTGGATGTCCTGTATTGCAGGCAGATTCTCTACCAACTGAGCTACGAGGGAAGCCGTTACACTTAAAAGTGGTGATGATGGGGAATTTTAAATTATGTGCATTTTGCCATAAACATTTTTTAAAATTACAGTCCTTAAAGAGTGATAGTGTAAATACTTGATTTTCTCTTCTGTAGTAGATAAGTAGAACTCAGTCTTTTGGCAACAGCTAGGAGGTGGTGACCACTCCTGACTTCCCTGGGCAGAAAGCAGAGGACGCTCCAGCTGATTGTGAGGAGGCACAGGCTCCCAGCTCTGTACCCCAGGCTCTGTTCCCATGGCTCCTTTGAAGTGATGATCCATCTAAAATCATATGGTGTCGGTGTGGGGGGATACACTCACATCTGAAGTGTGCACGTACAGCAGCCTGGCAATGGAATTGGCGGTGTATGTCAGGCGATGCTGCTAAGAAAATGGTGAGTCTGTCACAAAGAACGAGAAATTGCAGGCCATTGTCTGTTGCTGTCATATGTATTTTTTTAACGCCAGGGAAAAAAAATCCAATTAATTCTATTTGTGGGAACTATGGGAGCTGATGTTTTTCTTTGCATTTAACCTAAGTCACTCTCACTCAAAACATGGCCCCACCTTTGTTCTATCCTGGCTCATGGGGGCCTCTTGGTCAGCACTTGTCTAGGATGAATGGAAGGCTGTGATACAAGTGACTTAAGTTATTCACTCAGTTGCATTCCTTTATCTGTGCTACAGCACCTGCTCAGTTCCTACGTCAGGAATTTTGAGCAGCCAACATCTGAGCCTTGAGTCTGTTCCTGTAGCTTATCTCAAATACGAGAAATGCAATCTGATAAGGATATTCTAGAAAAGTCTATTAGTCAACAGGACGAAACAGCTCAGGCTGACAGCCGAAGACATGATACAAACATAGGTCCTATTGACTGGAGTTGTCCAAAGCACTCCAAAGCCAGCTAGACTCCCACAGCAGGATAAACTTGGGAGAAAAGGTATGTGAGGAAGTGGGAAGAGAAACACAGTCACATCAGTCTGACTACTCTTCTTTCTATAGGGCCAGAGTAAAGATATCTAAATAATCTTTAATTATTTTTACCCTCAACTTACAAAATCAAATTTTCTTCATTGTCTCAGGATTGTTAGAAACTGGGCACGATGTGTGACACCAGTCTCTCTCTAGGATTAGGCAGGCAGAATATCTGGTTAACTATGATTGCCCCAAGTAAGGGCAGTGTGCCAGGCAGAGATGAATTTTAACGAGGAGTGTAGGCCCTACCTCTGCAGACGGCTCCCAGTTCCCACAGATGGGACAATGTAAACTAGACGTACAGGGGCTGACAGAACGGGGGTCTGAGGTTGGTTCTGGAGATTTGCCTACCCTGTCTGCCCCCATCCCTGTCCCACCTGCTCCTGCGCCTCAGGAAGTGGCAGGGAGAGGCGGGATGCAGGTGGCCCCGTGCCTGGGGAGGCAGAGGCCCCTCAGGGTATGCTCACTGGTGCTGATGTGAGCAGACTTGGCACCAGCAGGGCCCACCTGGCTGGCCGGGCACCAGCAGTGAGCCTCGAAGCGACAAACCTAGCTTCGCGGCCCCTCTCCCCCCAGGCATGGGGCAGCTGCATGCGCTTCTCTGCTGCCACGTGGCAGCTCCCCAGCACTGCAGCCCAGCGAGTCTCAAGGTTCGGGGGCTCATGATTTGGGTTTTTAATGAGCTCCCTTTCTAGGCCTCCACGGAGAATAAAATCATTCCACATTCTTTAAACGAAACTTCTGAGCTGTAAAAATAACACAAAAACATTCTTTATTGAGAGTATTTGCTTTAAAAAGAATGTTTTGTGAAAAATGATTCATTCCTGCTCCCAATCAGCAAAACTATATTTAAACATATCCAATATCTCATGAAACTAGTTTTCAGGTGGATGTTGTCTTCGTCCATTTAGCCTACACCTTCCAACATTCATCTCCTTCTTCTGCTCACCCAACTAGGGGGGTCAACTCCACCATCTCCCAGAAGACCCATGAGGACCGGGTAATAACAGATTAACACATACACAGCAGCAGTGATTCTCAACTGGGGGGAGTTTGGCCTCCTGGGGGACACTTGGCAATGTCTGGAGACATTTTTGGTCGTTACACTTGAGGGGGGGCAGAGGCATGGGAGGAGACAGAGTGCCACTGATATCCAGTGGGCAGAGATCAGAAATGCAGCTGCTCATCCTATAATGCCGAGGACAGAGCCTTCACAACAAAGAATTATCCAATCCTGAACATCAGCAGTGCCCAGACTGAGAAATGCTGTATACATAGCGTTTACTAAGTGCCAATACTCTAAGTATAANTCTCAAGAGTCTTCTCCAACACCACAGTTCAAAAGCATCTATTCTTTGGCGCTCAGCCTTCTTCACAGTCCAACTCTCGTATCCATACATGACCACAGGAAAAACCATAGCCTTGACTAGACGGACCTTAGTCGGCAAAGAAATGTCTCTGCTTTTGAATATACTATCTAGGTTGGTCATTCTTCCAAGGAGTAAGCGTCTTTTAATTTCATGGCTGTAATCACCATCTGCAGTGACAAAGTTAAATTATGAAACAAAACTTTTCAAAATATTGAAAGTGAAAGTCTCTTAGTCATGTCCGACTCTTTGTGACCCCATGGACCATACAGTCCATGGAATTCTCCAGGCCAGAATACTGGAGTGGATAGCCTTTCCCTTCTTTAGTGGAATTTCCAGACCTGGGAATCAAACCAGCGTCTCTTGCACAGCAGGTGGATTCTTTACCAATTGAGCTACCAGGGAATCTCAAATGTTGACATCATATAAAGTTAAAAAGTTAACACAGGATTAGGAAAAGGAAAGGACAACTCTAGCAATTAACTACTTTAGGGAAAGAGTCAATGGATATACAAAAGATATAAGCAAGGGCATTTGCTAATTTTTTTTTTCTAGTGAACTGAAAGAAAGTGAATCTGCTCAGTCATGTCTGACTCTTTGCGACCCCAAGAACTATAGCTTACAAGATTCCTTCATCCATGTAATTTTCTAGGCAAGAATACTGGAGTGGGTTGTCTTTTCTCTAGTAGGAAAAAAAAAAAACTAAACTAAAATGACTGTCCTTTAACAGGGAAATAACACATAAAATATGTTTATTGGTATGTGATATTATTCAGTCATTATAATAAAAGGAGCAATTCCATAAGTGTTTTTGTGAAAAAATCTTTACAAATTAATGTTTAGTGAAAGAAGTTGTAGCAAATAACATACATTTGTCCCACAGGTATCTATTGCACCTATACTATGTCCCAGGTGCTGTTCTAGTCTCCAGTGTCCCATTTATTTTGGAAACCAAAAAAAAAAAGAATTAACTTTTAAAATTTATTTGTGTTCATATGTTTTAAATTGAAAAAATATGGAAGAGAGCAAATAAATAGTACTTTTGAGAAATAGAAAAAATTGGAATTGTGGTGAGACACCAAATAAAACTATGTTCCTGTATTGTTTAAATATTTAAACATCAATTTTCCATTTCAAAGATCAGTTACCACATTTTGGTAAAATAATAGCAGTGTTCCAACAACAGTTCAAATTTTAATTACCACGTTATATTAAGTGTGAGTAGTTGCATAAAGTATAAACTTCACTATTAGCTTTTCAGTCCACAAATCCTGTAAATAACAGATGCACAACATGATCAGTGAAAAAGTGGCTGCAATGTAAAAGATAATATTGTCCCAGTATAGGCAACACCAACACCAACAAAAACTTCATATTAAAGGAACAGTTGGGGAAATCTTACAATATTAAAAGGGCGAAGTTTGACCTTTGGTCTGTTTTTGTATGACTTCTGAAATAAGAAAATATTTTTATTTTCTTTCTCACACCTTTAAAGGAATCACAAGAAGGAAGAGGTTTAAAGGAGGAGAAAGGTGCTCATGACCTGTCAATAATGATTTGATAATCATATTACAAAAGGACTTGAAAGAAAAACAAATTTCATTGCTCAGTCATGTCTGACTCTTTGTGGCCCCATTGACTCTAGCCTGCCAGGCTCCTCTGTTTATGGAATTTTTCTCCAGGCAAGAATACTGGAGTAGGTTGCTATTTCCTTCTCCAGGAGATCTTCCCAACCTAGGGATTGAACCCATGTCTCCTGCATTGCAGGCAGATTCTTTACCATTTGAGCTACTAGGGAAGCCCCACAAAAGGACTTGAATGGCAGTGTAAATAATCTGCACATTTTAAACAACAAAGAACCATTGAACTCTCCCTTGAAAAAAAAAGTATGGAGGGGATGCATGATGGATCTGCTGGATTTGCATGCTTACTGTGACCACTTAGAACTCATATATTCACAACTATACTGTCTGTACAGCTCTTATCGTTCCATGTGGTGATCAGAAACGTTAATCAAAAGTCAAGGTTCTCATGTCTCTCTGCCTAAAGCTAGGTATGTGTCTCAATTTGAAAACCCTTGCTTTCATAAAGTGAGTATACTGCTGAGATGATATATTAGTTTTACTGCCAAAGGTACAGGCACATAAAATCTGAAATGGTAAATTATCACTTCTCTGAGAGTATTTGTAAGTTTGAAATATAACCAAGACAAAATCTTATGTGGAGTACTGAATATGCCACACAGAAATGCATTATGTTCATATATTGTAAGATTATTTTAAGAGCAACTGGATTACATAAGTTGCAGGAAAAGCTCTGAAGCTTAGCTGTCAGAACTAATATTGTAGATTCTGGGATAGAGATTTTCACACTTCAGCCTTTTACTGTAAAAGAAAACAATATTATTGGCATATTCTAACTTATTACCATCAGCATTTTAGCCTTAATTTTCACATTTTATGTGGCTAACCTTCTCATACAGATATATTTAACCTTTTTCCATAAAAAATGAAGAACTTAAATTATGAAGAGTGTCTGATGTGTACAACAGAATAAATTAAATTCTGATCTGAGGGGTACATTTTAAACACTGACTCAGTTCAGTTCAGTTCAGTCACTCAGTCGTGTCCGCCTCTGCGACCCCATGAATCGCAGCACACCAGGCTGTCCGACTACTGGTCAGCTTAACATCTGAAATATTATGCCCTTTTTATAGGACTTATATGTGTAATTTTATGTCTTTAAAGTGCCAACTTTTCACTTTTCTGAAACAAAGAAATAAAATTTTGACCTATATTCTCTGCATAAGTTTTAGATGTAAGGAGTGGTGTTGCAACTTAAAATTTTAAACTGGCATGAGATTAGAGGATGGAAAGGAAGGTATATGCGAGAAGCCAGAAATGCAGAGATGAGGCAGCCTAAGCTTCCTGGTAGCTCAGCCAGTAAAGAAACTGCCTGCAATGCAGAAGACTGTGGTTTGATTCCTGGTTCAGGAAGATCCCCTGAAGAAGAGGTAGAATATCCCCTCCAGTATTCTTGGGCTTCCCTGGTGGCTCAGATGGTAAAGAATCTACCTGCAGTGTGGGAGACCTGGGTTTGATCCCTGGGTTGGGAATATCCCCTGGAGATGGGAACAGCTACCCACTCCAGTACTCTTGCCTGGACAAGAATTCCGCAGACAGAAAATTCCATAGACAGAGAAGCCTAGCAGGTTACATTCCATGGGATTGCAAAGAGTCAAACATGACTGAGTTAATTTCATGTTTACAAACAGTTATTATCTTGGAGAAGGTGGTCTTAAATTACTGTGATAACTTTGAAGATGGAAGAAAGGGTGTGGCTCATGATTTAAAAAAAAACAATAGTAATCATTCTGCCACAGATAGTTTGGATATTTAATAGTTAGAGATTTTAACTTACTGACGTGGAATAGCCATATACCCACCACTTCCCCAACCAACACACGTACAAAAAAAAAAAAAAAAAATTAACATTTCCAAGTAATCAATGCTATGCTTTGGTGGGAATTTGGTGTTATGTAAATAATGCTATATTATAAAAAATGTTGTATTTCTAATCTTATTTTAACTCATTTTTATTTTTCAATTTTGTAATTCTTTGAGATGAGTTTGTTTGCCTTGGAAAGTGAAAGAAAGAAAGAGACGTCACTCAGTCGTGTCCAACTCTTTGCGACCCCATGGACTGTAGCCTACCAGGCTCCTCCACCATGGGATTTTCCAGGCAAGGGTACTGGAGTGGGCTGCCACTGCCTTCTCCAGAGGATCTTCCCAACCCGGAGATTGAAACCGGTCTCTTGCCTTGCAGACAGACGCTTTACCATCTGAGCCACCGTTAAAAGAGTCAGAAATTTCATCTTTCTGATAATCTGACTTTGCATCATTAGACAGGCTGTAATAACATATTATTAGGGTAAAAATGATAGCATTTTTTATGCTCTTGATATTCCTGATGGGGCACCGGCACCTGCTATTTCCCAAAACTCTAAGTACTTCGAGAAAAGACTACAATAAAACAGTCACTTTTCAACCACACAAGAAAACATGAAGGGAGAAGACACAGAAATGGGTTCAAAAAGCAAGTATCAGAAGAAAATCAGTAAAATAATTGCTAACATACAGAAAAATAATTCATCTTGATTTTTTATGCAACAAAAATTGACACACACAAATGTATTCTCAATAATATGTCCTGTCATTCAAGATTCAAGGTGATCAAAGCTGAGAATTAGATGTTTTATCTTAGTAGAAATTTTGAGCTCAGATTTGATCTCTGACCTAAACTGGAATTTCAGGAAGTGTCCTGTGAAAGTCATGCAAAGAAACTGACAGCATCTTGAAATAAGTAAAAAGTAGGTTCTCAAAGGTTAGACAAAACAAAAGAATGTTTTGCAAGAGGCAGAAATGAAAGTTTGAGTCCAACTGTAAAAGGAAGAAAAAAACAGAAAAATAATAACAAAGCATATGAAAATCAGGAGAGAAACAAGTTGAGTTAGGGAGGAAATAGTATTCTGTGGTTAAAGCTGAAAAAAAATCTCCAAAATAAGATAGAATAAAAATCAAGAGTTAGTCATCCTCGTGCCTGAATTCCTATATACTGAAATATATGAAAAAATAGATGCATGTTACATATCATAGTACAGTCTCATATATTGGGAACCAGATGGTTATTCCAGTTATGGGATTAGTCTCGCCCACAAATGAGTGTTTCATTTGAAATCAAATGGCCTCACTTCAGGCATCTTTTCTATCCCATATGAGTTTACAGTAAGAGATAAAGATCCCAACCAAACTATTTAATCCAAGGGTTCTTGAGTAATGTAATGAAAGTTTCATGTAATGAAAATGAAAACTGTAGCTGATGCATATGTCCAGACAATGAGGCTACTTGTATCAGGGCTCACAGACTCTCTTTTAGCTCCAGCTGTTACTCACTCTCAAGTTCACACAAAATGGGGAAGAACACCCAACTCTTCCCAAAGTACAAGGCAAATCTCTTTACTCTTTATAAACTCCAATGAGAAATGTCCTTGTAAGGATGTGATATTCACATGGGTTTAGGCTTGGGTCATATGGTTTATCTTTGGATCAGGTCCCTCTCAACTGGAATGTACTGACTTAGAGTTGAATAGATAAAGAAAAAAAAAGATCATATTAAAGATATAGGTCTTTTGCACATAAAATAGATCTCATGTTGGCAAGGCAAGTATCAAAGTCTAATGCTATGTCTTATTGATAAACTCAGAAATGGAAAATTAACCCTGACCTGAACTTTACTTCTGAAATTTGCCATAAGATTATCTAGTCATTAGAGTTTACATTGAAAGAAATATTATATAACAGTTAATTGCTCAGTCTGTAATGCTAAACTCAGATACTATATCCCACACATTCTAAGGATTTGACTTTCAGCATGTTATTTCAGCATGTTTTCAGCATGTTATAAATCAAGATGATTTTTATTTAAAATGGGAATCTCAATAAGGTCATTTTAATGAGGTTTTGTGATAAATAAATGAGAGAATGTTTGAAAGCACTTCACAGAAATTCGCTTAGAGTTAGCATTTTCTCAATAAGGCATTGTATGTAGAAGGGTAATTTAAATTCAAAGATAACAGAAAACATTGGTAAGAGATAGAAAAAGTACAGTATAAGCATTTTGAAAAAGTATATACAATGAAAATACCAGGTTCAAAATTCTATTTCCAAATGTCCTAATCACAGAGATTAAATTTAAAAAAAAATACTGTGGCATGTTCATGTAAAAAACTATTACAGAAAGAAATTTCACAATTAAAACTTCAGTGAATAAAAAGTATTTTTCCTATGTTTATTTTAGTCCTACCCTTGCGTTCAATAGAGGCAAACAAACTAGAGGCTAGCCATTTTATGATTAACTCATCATTTATGTGTTTCCTTGGTTATTTTTGGATCTACTAAAGTTTCAATTTGAATTGAAAAGTTTAAACTTCATCTATTGAAGATCCAGTTCCCTTTCCCTGCTTTTCCCTGAAAGAACATCTACATTTTTTCAGAAGGGCTGTTTGTATATGGCACCAGGGTATCCAATGCTCAGCTGTAATTTGTGCATGTTGAGTTTCTTTCACTGCAGTGTGTAATTCCCATTGGCCCTCAGTTGGCATTAATCTTTGAAAACCAAGACTGGTCCAGCTATTGCACCTTCTCAGTATATTTTTAAACCTTGAGTTCTTCCTTCCAGAAGTTCAAGAATCTTTTTGTCCAGAAGTTCAAGAACATTTGTGGCCCAAGTACCTTTAATTAAGCCTTTTGAAACTTCCTTAGAACACTGGAAATGTTGGCTGACCTCCCCACACAACCCAGTGGAACATAGGCATGTGAGTCTTCTCAGCTCTCTCCTCACAAACTCCAGAAGCCACTGTGGCTCTATTGTTTTCATGCTGCACTGGATGTCATTTTCTCTACTAAGATTATGGTCTCCATCAAATAAGTCTAGGGAATGCTTGGATTCTGACTCATGTCAAGCATCTTCCCACTACATGACTGAGTATTGTAAGAAAAGTCTAATCAAAGCAAAAACAGAGACAGAGTTTGTTAAGGTGCTTTGGGGCAATTATTCCAGATTTAGCCACATCTTTCTCCCATCAATCTTTTCCTAACTGTACCATTATGTGACATACTTTAACTCACTTACCTCATGTGAACTGTGATTAAGTTGTGATAAGTTGTTACAAGTTCTACAACCAAAAGTATTTGTACCACAAAACACATATTTGGAAATTTGAATTCTTTCTTGAATAACTTCACTAAATATAAAACTCTAGTGAAATAGTATAAAAAGAAAAGAAAGCAAAATAATAAATTTGAATCTGCAATTGAAAGTGTTCTTTTTTATACTTTCAAGCTCAAGTAGGTAAAGGTGTTACAATTTAAGATTAGATATTTGCCATATGTAACAGATGTCCCTAGTCTAACTAGCTTAACAGAATTTAGATCTTTATCAGAAAAGCTTCATCCTCCTGAGATCACTTTAAATTTCCTCTAAATTATTTGGTTGTTCACCAGGGATTTTTATCCCAACATATAACAGTTTTCTCTTTTCCTGCTCCAGTTCTTTGGTTAACTCTAGATACCTCAGTTCAGTTCAGTCGCTCAATCATGTCCAACTCTTTGTGATCCCATGAATTGCAGCATGCTAGGCCTCCCAGTCCATCATCAACTCCCGGAGCTCACACAAACTCATGTCCAACAGGTCGCTGATGCCATCCAGCCATCTCATGCTCTGTTGTGCCCTTCTCCTCCTGCCCCCAATTCCTCCCAGCATCAGAGTCTTTTCCAATGAGTCAACTCTTCCTGTGAGTTGGCCAAAGTATTGGAGTTTCAGATTTAGCATCAGTCCTTCCAATGAACACCTAGGACTGATCTTTAAAATGGACTGATTGGATCTTCTTGCAGTCCAAGTCTGTCAAGAGTCTTCTCCAACACCACACTTCAAAAGCATCAATTCTTTGGTGCTAAGCTTCCTTCACAGTTCAACTCTCACATCCATACATGACCACTGGAAAAACCATAGCCTTGACTAGACAGACATTTGTTGGCAAAGTAATGTCTCTGCTTTTGAATATGCTATCTAGGTTGGTCATAACTTTCCTTCCAAGGAGTAGGCATTTTTTAATTTCATGGCTGCAATCACCATCTGCAGTGATTTTGGAGCTCAAAACAATAAAGTCTGACACTGTTTCCACTGTTTCCCCATCTATTTCCCATGAAGTGATGGGACCAGATGCCATGATCTTCGTTTTCTGAATGTTGAGCTTTAAGCCAACCTTTTCACTCTCCTCTTTCACTTTCATCACGAGGCTTTTTAGTACCTCTTCACTTTCTGCCATAAGGGTGGTGNTCTTAATATCTTCTGCTTCTGTTAGGTCCATACCATTTCTGTCCTTTAACGAGCCCATCTTTGCATGAAATATTCCCTTGATGTCTCTAATTTTCTTGAAGAGATCTCTAGTTTTTCTGATTCTGTTGTTTTTCTCTAATTCTTTGTATTGATTACTGAAGAAGACTTTATCTCTCCTTACTATTCTTTGGAATTCTGCATTCAGATGCTTATATCTTTCCTTTTCTCCTTTGCTTCTCACTTCTCTTCTTTTCACAGCTATTTGTACGTCCTCCCCACATAGCCATTTTGCTTTCTTGCATTTCTTTTCCATGGGGATGGTCTTGATCCCGGTCTCCTGTACAATGTCACAAACCACCATCCATAGTTCTTCAGGCACTCTATCTATCAGATCTAGCCCCTTAAATCTGTTTCTCACTTCCACTGTATAATCATAAGGGTTTTGATTTAGGTCATACCTGAATGGTCTAATGGTTTTCTGTACTTTCTTAAATTTGTCAGGATTTGGCAATAAGGAGTTCATGATCTGAGCTACAGTCAGCTCCCAGTCTTGTTTCTGCTGACTGTATAGAGCTTCCCCACCTTTGACTTCAAAGAATATAATCAATCTGATTTCACTGTTGACCGTCTGGTGATGTCCATGTGTATAGTCTTGTATTGTGTTGTTGGAAAAGGGCGTTTGCTATGACCAGTGTGTTCTCTTGGCAAAACTATATTAGCCTTTGCCCTGCTTCATTCTGTACACCAAGGCCAAATTTGCCCTTTACTCCAGGTGTTTCTTGACTTCCTGCTTTTGCATTCCAGCCCCCTATAATGAAAAGGACATCTTTTTTGGGTGTTAGTTCTAAAAGGTCTTGTAGGTCTTCATAAAACTGTTCAACTTCAGCCTCTTTAGCATTATTGGTTGGGGCATAGACTTGGATTACTCTGATATTGAATGGTTTGCCTTGGAAACGAACAGAAATCATTCTGTCTTTTTTGAGATTGCATCCAAGTACTGCACTTCGGACTCTTTTGTT
Source organism: Neotragus pygmaeus (assembly GCA_006410875.1). Taxonomy (NCBI): domain Eukaryota; kingdom Metazoa; phylum Chordata; class Mammalia; order Artiodactyla; family Bovidae; genus Neotragus; species Neotragus pygmaeus. Next base: position 15,968 of record SJYV01049679.1, read on the forward strand.
GACAATGATGGCTACTCCATTTCTTCTAAGGGATTCCTGCCCACAGTTGTTGATACAATGGTCATCTGAGTTATATTCACCCATTCCAATCCATTTCAGTTCACTGATTCCTAGAATGTTGACCTTCACTATTGCCATGTCCTTTTTTACTACTTCCAGTTTGCCTTGATTCTTGGACCTGACATTCCAGATTCCTATGCAATATTGCTCTTTACAGCATTGGACCTTGCTTCTATCACCAGTCAAGTCCACAAATTGGCATTGTTTTTGCTTTGGCTCCATCCCTTCATCCTTTCTGGAGTTATTTCTCCACTGATCTCCAGTAGCATATTGGGCACCTACCTATCTGGGGAGTTCTTCTTTCAGTATCCTATCATTTTGCCTTTTCATATGGTTCATGGGGTTCTACAGGCAAGAATACTGAAGTAATTTGCCATCCCTTCTCCAGTGGACCACATTCTGTCAGATGTCTCCACCATGACCAGCCTACCTGGGGTGGCCCCACAAGGCATGGCTTAGTTTCACTGAGTTAGACCAGGCTGTGGTCCATGTAATTAGATTGACTAGTTTTCTGTGATTATGGTTTCAGTGTGTCTGGCCTCTGATGTCCTCTCACAACACTTACCATCTTCTTGGGTTTCTCTTACTTTGGACGAGGGGTATCTCTTCACTGCCATCCCCTCCTGACCTTGAATGTGGATTAGCTGCTCTCGGCCCTTGATATTTGTATCTAAATAGTATTTGACCTAAATCAAATCCCTTACAATTATGCAGTTGAAGTGAGAAATAGATTGAAGAGATTAGATTTGATAGACAGAGTTCCTGAAGAACTATGGATGGAGGTTCATAACATTGTACAGGAGGCACTGATCAAAATCATCACCACGAAAAAGGAATGCAAAAAGGAAAAATGGTTGTCTGAGGATGCCTTATAGATATCTGAGAAAAGAAGAGAAGCTAAAGGCAAATAAGGAAAAGAAAGATATATCCATCTGAATGCAGAGTTCCAAACAATAACAAGGAGAGATAAGAAAATCTTCCTAAGTGATCAATGCAAAGAAATGGAAAACAATACAATGGGAAAGACTAGAGAGCTCTTCATGAAAATTAGAGATACAGGGAAATATTTCATGCAAAAATGGTCCCAATAAAGGACAGACAGTATGGATCTAAGGGAAACAAAAGATATTAAGAAGAAGTGGTAAGAATACACAGAAGAACTATACAAAAAAAAATGTTAATGATGAACATAACCACCTAGAGCAAGACATCCTGAAGTGCAAAGTCAAGTGGGCCTTAGGAAGCATCAATACAAACCACGCTAGTGGAGATGATGGAATTCCAGTTGAACTATTTCAAATCCTAAAAGATGATGCTGTGAAAGTGCTGCACTTAATATGCCAGCAAATTTGGAAAACTCAGCAGTGGCCACAGGATGGAAAAAGGCCAGTTTTCACTCCAATCCCAAAGAAAGACAATACCAGAGAATGCTCAAACTACCACACAATTGCAGTTATCTCATATGCTAGCAAGCAAGGCTTCAGTAATATGTAAGCCAATAACTTCCAGATGTTCAAACTGGATTTAGAAAAGGCAGAAGAACAAAGAGATAAAATTGTCAGTATCCATTGGATCATAGAAAAAGCAAGAGAATTCCAGAAAAACATCTTCTTCTGCTTAATTGACTACATGAAAGCCTTTAATGGTATGGATCACAACAATATGGAAAATGCTTAAAAGGATGGGAATACCAAACCAACTTATCTACCTCCAGAGAAATTGTATGCAAGTCAGGAAATAACAGTTAGAACTGGACATGGAACAGCAGACTGGTTCCATATTAGGAAAGGAGTACATCAAAGCTGTATATTATTATCCTGCTTACTTAACTTATATGCAGAGTACATCATGCAAAATGCTAGGCTGAATGACAAGCTGGAATTGAGACTTCAGGGAGAGATATCAATAACCTCAGATATGCAAATGAAACCACCCTTATGGCAAAAAGCTAAGAGGAACTAAAGAGCCTCTTGATGAAGGTGAAAGAGGAGAGTGAAAAAGGTCACTTAAAACTCAACATTCAAAGACCTAAGATGATGGCATACGATCCCATCACTTCATGGCAAATAGATAGGGGAACACTGGAAACAGTGACAGACTTTATTTTCTTGGGCTCCAAAATCACTGCAGATGGTGATTGCAGCCATGAGATTAAAAGACACTTGCTCCTTGGAAGAAAAGTTCTGACAAACAGAGACAGCATATTAAGAAGCAGAGACATTACTTGGCTGACAAAGTTCCACATCATCAAAGCTGTAGTTTTTCCAGTAGTCATGTACAGATGTAAGAAGGCTGAGCACCAAAGAAGTGATGCTTTTGAACTTTGGTATTCCAGAACACTGTTGAGAGTCCCTTGGACCACAAATCAAACCAGTAAATCCCATAGGAAATCAATCCAGAATATTGACTGGAAAGACTGATGCTAAAGCTGAAGCTCCAATGTTTTGGCCACCTGATGCGAAGAAATGATTCATTGGATAAGACCCTGATATTGGAAGATCAAAAGCAGGAGGAGAATTAGATGATAGAGGATCAGAAGGTTGATGGAATAACTGACTTGACAGACATGTGTTTCAGCAAATTCCAGGAGATAGTGATGGACAGGAAAGCCAGGCATGCTGTAGGCCAGGAGTCAAAAAGACTGAGTGACTTAAATGAACTGAACAGAACAAATAAAGGCCGATCGTCTCTAAATCAGCTTAAATGTACTTTCTCTATTCTAAGGATGATTTATTTCTCCAGAAATCTCCCTGATATTAAAAATATATTTTAGTCCTACTGATGTATCCAGACTTTCCTAAATCCTAAATTGAGAGAAATCTAAGATTCTAAGATCTCTGAATATCTTAGATACCTGAATTTTGCTGAAAGAGGAGTGGAGATATTGACTTACCAAATTGATTGTTTGCTATTTTCTTTTTTATTTTAAAAAGAGAGTTTAATCTGACAGAAGGATTAACATTTTAAATTTCATAATGATGGTGTGTAATTTCTACAATTAGCATATGTGGTCTTTTATTTAAGAAAACAATCTAGCATTGTTATAAAAGACAAATTTTAAAAAATCTTAAGTTATGCTGAGAATTTATCAAAATAAAATAATGGCTAGTATATATCTCAGGGCAAAAGAAAAACAAAATTATTTTATACTTAAAGTATGTAATAGTTTCAGAAGCAGAGATTGAATCCAAATACATATTTAAATTTTGAAAAGAATGATATGCCTTAAGACATTACATGCCTTACAGTGATAGAAATTTTGAACAAGAAATGAGGACGTGATATAAATCATAAAGATATATTAGTCAGTTTTTAAAAAGTGGTTTCAGTGTCATTATAGAAAAATATAAATACATTTTCAGTGCAAAGGAGCTTTACATTTTACTTTGATGCTAATCTTTAAAACCTTGGTTTATGAAAAAAATATTTTTTCTTCCAGTGTCTTAACATGTTTAGATCTTCTCTACGCTACTGGTGACACAAAGCCACATTAGCAACTAATGGCTCAGTTCATTTCAGTTCGGTTCAGTTGCTCAGTCGTGTCCGACTCTTCACGACCCCATGAATCGCAGCACACCAGGCCTCCCTGTCCANGTCCTGAACGCTTGCTTTGCCAGAAGTGAGAAAATGAACTCCCACCTCCAAAGTAGCCCTTGACAGCGGCCAAGGGGAGGGAATGTAGAAGCGCCGTCGCCTTGCCCCTGGGCGCTACTGGTACAGAACCCGCCTGCCAGTGCGGGAGACAGAAGGGACGTAGGTTCGATCCCTGGGTCGGGAAGATTCCCTGGAGGAGGGCATGGCAACCCACTCCAGGATTCTTGCCTGGAGAATCCCACGGACAGAGGAGCCCCGAGGGCTGCAGTCCATGGGGTCACAAAGAGTCAGACACGATGGAAGTGACTTAGCTCCCACCACACTGTATTAAGAGAAGGTGATGGGTTTCCTATCAGCCAGATGGAAAGGGGTCCTTCTTCGGCTGCTGCCTCTACTGAAGTGGGACTTCTGACGCCCAGAACCCCATGAAAGAAAGCGAACGTGTTAGTCACTCAGTCATGCCTGACTCTGCGACCCCATGGACTGTAGTCCACCAGGCCCCTCTGTCCATGGAAGTTTTCTAGGCAAGGATGCTGGAGTGGTTTGCCATTTCCTTCTCCAGGGGATCTTCCTGACTCAGGGATCGAACCCTGGTCTCCTGCACTGCAGACAGATTCTTTACTGACTGAGCTATCAGGAAGCCCCCAGCATCCTGTAGTCTCATAATTCAGCTGATGGGGTTGCATCCTGGGTAATGTTGACATTGACCATGGTGTGATTCCAGAATCAATCTTTTTAGTTTACAAATAGGAGAATTGAGGTTCAGTGACCCTCTCCTACACCCTCAAGGCCCACTCTGTTCTCATCTTCCCTTATGAGTGAGTTTTGCAAGTATTTATAATTTATTTCCATCCTCATAGCCCGTCTCCACATCCTTTAATGGAGTTTATCAGGGATGGCCAGTGTTGACTTTCAAAAAGTACTCACAACCTAGAAGTTGAGGATTATGTTTTATTTGATGCAAATTTTTAGGACTGCAAGCCCAGAAGACAGCACCTCAAGTGACCCTGAGCGAACTGTTCGGAGGAGGCGGTGGTGAGGGGAGGAGTCGGGTTATACAGAAGTTTGCAACAAGGGGCAGGGAGTCTGAACATCAGAAGACTATTGTTAATTAAGGGAGACCAGATATCTCAAGGGATTCAGTGCTTTTCTATGGGAAAACGTGAGTCTGGGCTCACTGAAGTCACTCCCTTCATATGCATCTCAGCTCTCTGGGGTCAGCATCCTGAGATGTGATTTTTCACATCCTTAGTTCCTTGCCCACCGGTGAGGATGGCAGCGGCTTGGTGGCTGCCGGGAAGCAGGCATTGCTCTTCCTGGGCTCAGAAAGTCACATGTGGAGGGCCGGAATCCCTGAGGGCTGTGACGTGCTTGTTTACTGAGGCAGCAGGAAATGCTCTGTCTCACGCCAGCACGGAGGGCCACCCCATTCCAGACCGAGTGGCAGGACCCCCGTGATCCAAAAGAGGGCTGACAATATTGCACACCCATCTGAGACTCACGTGCAGCTGGTCGAGAGGTCACGTAAGAAGCCATTTAGAATCCGCTTTTGATCCCCTGGGCCTCCGGCCTTGAAGGGCATGGAGGGGAGCCTGGTTCTCGTTTGAGCAGATGGGCCTGTTGGCAAAGACACTTCCTTAGATTCCCCCCTAAACACACAACATCCTGTCTTGGGTGGGTGGCTGTGACACGAGGGACCGCACAGAGCTCCAAGAACACCTGTCACAAGAGCAGCAACCCCTGTGTGCAGAGCCGAGAAAGCGTCGGCATGGGGGCCTCTGTCTAGGGGGTGCGGTGCCTTTAAGGAGTGGGCCGCCTGGCCTGTACGAGTACCCAAGAGGGAAGCCCCGCCCCCTCCCAGGCTCCCTGGGGACCTGCCTTAGGGGCGGTGGGCTGAGGTCTGGAGGGACCAAGAGGAGACAGGGGTGCGCAAGATGTCAAGGCCCAGGATGCGTCGCTGCCACGTTTGGCGATGGGCTCAGGGCGGGAATTTCTCCAAGGCCTGATGCCGATCTGAGAAGGCGTCTTGCCTAACGCAGTGGTCTCTTGGTCCCTGGCTTGTCCGGATTTCTTCCCCAGGAGAGGCAGCTGACATCGCGGTCTGTTTGCAATAAGACTTTGCTGTGGTTGGAGACAGAACAGGGGAGGAAGGCCTGCCTCTAGGCCTTTCAAAGAATCTCCAGTATCATTCAGCGTCTGTACAGAAAGAGCCCCCGAGACCCCTGGCAGTCTCTGAGGCAGGAGCGGCTGATAGCAGACAGGCTGTTGCCACTCCATCTCCCGTGCCCCGAGTGGGTGTAGCTTGTGGTATTCCGACCTTCACCTGGGATGTAACCTCAGAATTCTTAACACTACGACCCGGGCCGGGACTAACACCAAGGCCCAGAGCTGGCACTGAAGGTGAAACTCATTTTCTGTGTCAGTTTAAAACTCATTCAGCAGGATAAACTGTGTAGCCGTAAAGAAACAAAAATAAATCAAGAAATCCTTACCCTTAAAAAAAAAAAAAACCCATGCACTGACTCAGGTGAACTTATAACAGGTATGCAGATACTTTGATAAGAAATGCTTAATGATCATAAAAACGGAATCTATCACTCTCCTGCTTAAAAGGTAAGGGTTTGTATCACACCATGAGGCTTCAGATCAGAGTGTCACATGATCCACCTCAAGTCTGACGCGAGGGCCATTCTTACTCTTATTTTCGGCCCCGCTGGGCCTTGTGGCCGCACACGGGCCTTCGCTAGTTGTGGTGGGTGGGGGCTACTCTTTGCGGTGAGCGGTGTCTCACTGCGGTAGCCTCTCTTCCTGTGGACCCTGGGCTCTAGGGTACGGACGTCTGTAGCTGTGGCACGCGGCCTTAGTTGCCCTGCAGCTTGGCACCTGGAATTTTCCCAGACAAGAGACTGAACCCGTGTTCCCTGCACTGGCAGGGGGCTTCTTTAACCACTGGGCCAGCAGGGATGTCCCCATCCTGTGTGAGTTGGGAGGGTCTAGAAGCAAGTCTTGCCAGCCCCTCCCCAGGGGGTCCTGGGCTCCCCATCCAGTTTATAAGTTCTGGAAAGAGAGCGAAGCAGGTGAGACCCCTGTCTCGGTTCTCAGTAGCATCTTTCCAATCTGCTCCTCCTACTTCCATTTCTCTCCGGAGCTCCACTTTGGAGGGTGACCCTGTAAGCTGTCATCTGAACTGGGAGTGAAAGTGAAGTTGCTCAGTCGTGTCTGACTCTCTGTGACCATGTGGACTGTAGCCCACCAGGCTCCTCTGTCCATGGGATTTTCCAGGCAAGAATAATGGAGTGGGTTGCCATTTCCTTCTCCAGGGGATCTTCCCGACCTAGGGATTGCACTCAGGTCTCCCGCATTGCAGGCAGACTTTTTTATTATCTGAGCCACCAGGAAATCCAAACTGGGAGGGACCACTATTAATAATTACACCAGAACCACACACCAAGACACACAGTCATCGATGAATGAAAGATACAAAGGCAAGGTGTCCCAAGCAAACAAGGATGGCCATGCCCTTAGGCCCTATACCATTGTATGGAAATGCATATCTGCACGAGCGCTCAGTCATGTCCGACTCTTTGCAGCCTACCAGGTTCCTCTGTCCCTGGAATTTTCCAGGCGAGAATACCGCAGTGGATTGCCATTTCCTACTCCAGATAGATGCGTGTGCCCCGGGGCAATAAGAGGAAGCCCAGCCTCCCCCAGCTGCCCTGTGTCCCTCGGGGTCCTCTTGCCAACTCTCAGGTGTGAGACGTACAGGTGGATCGAGACCTTTGCTGAACTGACAAGGCTCCTGGAGGCTGGAGCAATTAATTGAGCCTTGCCCGGCTCTAAGTACAACCTTGGACCTCTGTAAGGGCCTTTCAATTGCCACTCAAGTGAGTAGCTCTATTTCTTCTCTCAAAGTCAAGATTCTGCTCAGCACTAGCAGAGGAGGGCTGGCAAGTTGCTAATGCTGGTCCATTCAGCAAAAGTCCCCGATTCTGAGCCGTCCCCAGGGACGCTCCTGTCCAGTGGCTTCTTCCTGATATGCCCACTTTTGGATCTTCTGCGCTGATGAAATTCAAACAGCTGCAAGTGGAAGGGACTCTAGAGAGCTTTGAGCTCAACTGAAGTTCCTAGGGGAGAAGGTTTCCTGGGAGGGGAGGTAGAAGGGCAGCCCTCTGGTCAGCTCCAGCTCTGGTCCTGGAAAATGTCACCACGGATAGAAGAGACCCAAATGCTGTTGCTGCTGGCAGGGGGCGCCCAGGACAGAGGGCCGGGTGCGGGACAGAGGGACGGGCTTCGCCAGCAATGGCTGAGCTTAAAGCCGTGTTGAAAAGCCAAGACTCTCAGAACCAAAGAGTGTAACCCATGGAATCTGGGGGCCACTGCATGGAAATTGACCAGTGGAAAGCCCTCAGGGGGGCGGGGCTCAGGCACTGGGGGGAGTCAGGCCGCCCCCACGCAGCCCCTGGAGGAGCCCCCAGTAACTCAGTGCCCTTAAAGCTGCCTCTCGACTGAGACGCTGAGTGCTGATTCTGCAATGGATCCACGTGCAGCCAGCATCCAACACGGAATACCTGTGCACCCAGTCTGCCCTGACCCGCGCCGGGCAGCGGCCGTGGTGTTCTGCCCAGACGGCCAATAATCTGGAATGCGTTAGGATTCCAATTTTCAACAGATTTCCCCTCCCAAACCCACCTGGCTTCACAGACATGTGCACTCAGATGGGAGGCAGGTGAAACGGAGGTCCAGCCCAGTGACAACCGTGAAGACAACGATGCCTGATAGCCATACAAATTACAGCCCTGCCTTCCTCCTGCCCGTGGAGGAGGCCCAGCGCTGCCTTCCTTCCTGTTGGTCTGTCTTGCAGTCACTCCTACTGAGCAGCTGCTACTATGGCCCCATTCTATAGATGCGAACACTGAGGACAGAGAGGTTAACTCATAAGGTCCTCAGCGGGTAAGTAACACGAGGATTGAAGGCTCCTGTCTGCATTTGGGGCTCCCTGGACCTGTTACCCTCAGGCAGAGACAAACTTCCAGATGAGTGGGTTTTCAGCACTGAAGAAGCTAAGAAAGCTGCTGCGAGGATGGACCTCCTTACCCGGGGCTGTTCTTCATTTTTCAGGTCGAGAGGAGGCAGGGTGGGCCTTGGGGCGCACGGCAGCCTGGCAGGTCTGATCACGTGGGCACAGAACACAGTAGGCTCCTGACTCCCAGCCCGAGGGTTTTTGGTAGCCGTCCAGTTGCTGGGTCAGTATAGTAGCTCTGCCTTCATTAAGGTCCCAGCAAGAGGAAAGAACTAACCTGCCTGGTGCCTGGGGCCTCTGGGGTTACCGCTCTCTGACCAGATGCCGCAGGCCAGGGCATGGGGCACCAAGGAGCTACCCAGGTGGGGGGCATGCATCTGTGCAGGGGGCAGGCGTCATGCTTTTTTCTGCAGAGAAGTGCAAAATCAGCTTTCTGGTGGCGAGTGGCTGAACCTGGCTAGGGCAAGTGAACAGCAGGAGGGCAGCGGGCCCCTCCTGGGGCCGCACGTTTTCAGCACCCGCTGAACCATGGCAAACTCTGCCGGTTCAGGCCTCCCTCCACGGAGCCCCGGGCAGCAGATGCGGGCGGGCGGCTGGGCATGGGGCTGGGAGGGGGAGCTGGGAGAAGAGCAGGGAGAGGAGAAAGAGGTTCTATCAGACAACCTGATCAGACGTGACAGGAAACCCTCCTAGTAACGGCTTGCTGTTCTGCGCTGCTCGGTCGTGTCCGACTCTTTGCAACTCCATGAACTGTAGCCCGCCGGGCTCCTCGGTCCACGGAGTTTCCCAGGCAAGAATACTGGAGTGGGGAGCCATTTCCTACACAAGGCTCGAACCCCTGTCTCCCGCATCTCCTGCGTTGGTAGGTGGGTTCTTTACCACTGCCCTACCTGGGACTTGTTCAGCTGCTATGTCCTGTCCAGCTCTTTGCGACCCCATGAACTGCAGCACACCAGCCCTCCCTGTCCTTCACTATCTCCCAGAGTTTGCTCAGACTCATGTCCATTGAGTCGGTGATACTGTCCAGCTATCTCATCCTCTGCCACCATCTTCCCCTCCTGCTCTCAATTTTTCCAGCATCAGGCTCTTTTCCAGTGAGTCAGCTCTTCACATCAGGTGGCCAAAGTATTGGAGCTTCAGCTTCAGCATCAGTCCTTCCAATAAATATTCAGGGCTGGTTTCCTTTAGGTTGGACTGGTTGGATCTCCTTGCAGTCCAAGGGACTCTCAAGAATCTTCTCCAGCACAACAATTCAAAGGCATCCATTCTTTGCACTCAGCCTTTTTTTATGATCCAACCTTCTTTATGGTCCAACTTTATGTTCCAACCTGGGACTTAAGAGAAACCAACAGAGAGGGAATGGGATGTCTCTTCCTGATTCCTTTCTCTAAAATATCCAGTCCTGAACCTAGAGACTGTCACCAGGATGATATCGTGTTGGTGTGTCCCTGTTTCTTAGCTCTGTTTCTTTCTGTGTTGGCTCAGGAAATTGAGGCAAGATGGTGCCTCCCATTTCCCTACCTTGGGAAAAAAGAGTTTTTTCTCTTCCCCCAAGAAAAGACAAGTTCGGAGCCTGATTGTCTTTGGCCTGAAGTGAGTCACATGGTGACTCAGGAAGAAAGCCTGTGTCCACTGAGTGTGACTTCCTGAAGCTGGAGGTGGGATCAGTCCTACATGAGACGGGATGGGGGAAGGGTGATGGTGCCCAAGACCCGAGATTGGGAGTGGGTGGCCCAAGGAACCATCCGTGCCTGTCAAGTGGGACCGGGTTAACCCGCGTGGGAGAGCGCGGGTGCTTCTTGGACGGAGGTGTGTCTGGACGCCTGTGCCCCCAGGGCCGAGGGAGGGAGGGGAATACACAGGTGTGGACAGGCAGACGCTGGAGGATTTGTTCAGAGAAAGCACAGCGGTGCCGCCTCAGGAGGGGATCATATGGGAGGCAGTGGGTGTCGGGGGACGGGGTCCCCTTGTTCCCTGGGAACATCTAACCTGCAGAGCCTAGCAAGGCCTGCCCGGCAGTACCGGGACTTCCCTAGTGATTCGACACCACAAGGATTTCCATGTCTCGTGTCCTTGGATCTTCCCCATCTTCCTGGGCAGCAGGTCAGGCTGTTACCCTGAGGATCTCCTTTCAACAGGTGAGGTACCACAGGGCAGGTACCCTGGCCTCCTCTGGGGCCAAGCTGCGTGGGGTGGAAGCTGGGCTCTGCTGCGGGACTTCAGGCCAGACATTCAGCCTCTCTGTGCCTTGGCTTCTGTGCCTGTACGAGGAGCTGATGGCAGTGCCCAAAACACAGTGTGCGGCGAGGCTGAGACATGTTGGTGACATGAGGTCGCCATTTGGCGTGCTGCAGGGAGATCTGGGGTTGGCCTCTTGGACCGTTGGATTCAGTCCAGCAGCCGGCCCAGTGGTTTCCAGAGCCCACGGCCGTGTGCTGGGAAACATCGCCTAAACCTTTCCATGGAAGTCTCTAGTGTTCTCCTGTGAACACTCCTTCTCGCAGCCAGGACTGCAAGCAAGACAGAGATCCCGTGGGACCGCCTGGCTGACGCTGAGTTGGTGAGGCCGCCTGGCACTCTTATTAAACAGACTGGCCGACGCTGCCAATCTGAGCCAAGCCAGGGATGCATGACCTGGAGGTCTTTCTCCGGCTGTTTCCGCCTGGGTCAAGGCCCCCAGGGGTGGAGTGCTGAGGGTTTGGGCTTCTCTTCTTTGAAAGGGAGACCTGGGGAAAGGCAGACGGAGGTGGTCTGGGCAGGTGGACAGATTGAAGCGGGGTTGTTTGCCTGCCGTAAAGGGGGAGACCTTCGAGCGTGGCTATCCGAGGCGGAAAACCTGGTTAGGAACACCGACCCCCCAGGCCTGCCCCAGACTATGCATCGGAATCTGCTTTAACGGGTCATTTCCACATTCATGTTTGAGAAGCTGCTTTGGTCTGGTCCTCTTCGGCCTGGGGAGGTTCCGGTTTCCTCTGGCTGTGTAGAGTTTCTATGGAAGTTTCAGAACTCAAGAGAGACAGAATCTCAGGTGCAAGTCAGATGGCTAAGCTCTAGCCCCCACCTTTGAGGGCTGTGTTGTCCCATGCAGGCAGCAGCCACTAGCTGCCCAGGGCTATTAACAGCAAAGCTAAAGCCCGGACTTCCCTGGTGGTCCAGAGATTAAGAATCTGCCTGCCAGGGCAGGGGATGAGGGTTCCTGGTCTGGGAAGATCCCACTGGCTGCAGAGCAGCTAAGCCCGTGAGCCACGGCTACTGAAGCCTGTGCCTCTAGAACCTCCGCTGCGCAACAAGAGAAGCCATCACAAGGAAAAGCACGCACGCCAACCGCAGAGTGGCCCCTGGTCGCCACGACTAGAGAAGGACCATGCCCAGCGGGGAGGCCCAGCACAACCAAAAAATACAGAAAAAAAAAAATTTCACAGTTGAATACAAACCAGGTGGTGAAGGACAGGGAAGCCTGGCGTGCTGCAGTCCACGGGGCTGCAAAGAGCTGGACACGACTGAGCGGCTGAGCAGCAATAAGACAAACCAGTGGAAACAAAATACAGCGACTCGGCGGCGAGAGGCCGTCTCGGAGGTCAGCAGCCGCGGGCGGCCAGTGGCGACTGCAGGGTGAACGCTTCCAGCATCGTGGAACATTCTACGGGCAGCGAGGGCNTTTTGGACCCCAAGCCCAGTGATCCGTTTGCTTGTTAGTGAGACAGTCAGATAGTGTGATGGAGTAGCCAGTGGGGACTTTACCAGGAGGGGGCACTTGTGGGGCTGGGAGCTGGGCGGCCATTCTAGACGCCCCTTCTCAGAACCTGAGAACTTGCACCTGCTGATTCCTGCTGAGTGAGGAATCACTCTAGAGTGAGCTTGGAGGTGGCTCCTGCTCCAGCCGAGACCCCAGCCCTGGCTGACACTTTGACCACAGCCTTGTGAGACCCAGAGACAGAGGATCCAGTTAAGCCACACCCTGACCCAGAGAAATGTGCTGGTTTAAACAAGAAGTTTGGGGGCATTTGTAAAATGCATCAATCGATAATGAATATGTCCATCTTTACGGTCCATGAAGACTCAAGCACCACAGCTGAAGCCTTCTCCAGCTGTGATGTTGGAGAATACTCATGAGATTCCCTTGGACTGCAAGGAGATCAAACCAGTCAATCCTGAAGGAAATCAGTCCTGAATATTCATTGGAAAGNAGACAGAGGATCCAGTTAAGCCACACCCTGACCCAGAGAAATGTGCTGGTTTAAACAAGAAGTTTGGGGGCATTTGTAAAATGCATCAATCGATAATGAATATGTCCATCTTTACGGTCCATGAAGACTCAAGCACCACAGCTGAAGCCTTCTCCAGCTGTGATGTTGGAGAATACTCATGAGATTCCCTTGGACTGCAAGGAGATCAAACCAGTCAATCCTGAAGGAAATCAGTCCTGAATATTCATTGGAAAGACTGATGCTGAAGCTGAAACTCCAATGCTTTGGCCACCTGATGCAAAGAGCTGACTCATTGGAAAAGACCTTGATTCTGGGAAAGATTGAGGGCAGAAGAAAAAGGGGATGACAGAGGATGAGAAGGTTGGATGGCATCACTGACTCAATGGATATGAATTTAAGCAAATTCTAGGAGATAGTAGAGGACACGGAAGCCTGGCATGCTGCAGTCCATGGGGTTGCAAAGTGTCAGACATGACTCAGCGACTGAACAATATGTCCACAGGGGAAAAATATTAATGAAGGAAGGCAAATTGGTCCTGGCAATCAAGCGGTGCAGTGAGTAGGTTGGTGGAGTTGCAGGGAGTGGAGAGAATGGAGGGGGACCTTGGCTGAATGACTGGATCCCAACAGGCACCCTCTCATGTGGGCCCCTAGGAACGGCCCTGAATGCAGCCTCTGGGGATTTGTGGGGTGGCTCTCCTAAATCTCTGCTCCCGGGGCCGGCCGGCTCTCACTCCACATTCTGTCCACATAGCTATAAATATTAAAAGGCACCAGAGGAGAGATTGGGAAATCGGGCTGTGGGCAAGATACTGCTCTGAGTGGAGAGAGAAAACAAGAATGAAATTTCTTTCCATGCCTGCTCCGGTATGGTTATTGCAAAAGGTGCTGCGGTGATAAGGAGCGGGAGGCTCATGCCCTGTGGGCTCTGAGCGGAGGTGGTTCTGTGGGGGTCACCTGGAGAGGCTGGGGATGGGAACTACCTGGCCCTGGGTGCCAGCCTTCTTCACGAGGCTTCTGAGGATCGGAGCCCCTCCCCAGAGCATCCCGGATCCCTGCTACTGAGCAGAACTCTGAACCAGCCCTGATGGTCCACACCGGGGCAGAAATCAAAGATTTGCTTTAGTTGTTTAGTCACTAAGTCATGTTTGACATTTTGCGACCCCATCGGCTGTAGCCTGCCAGGCTCCTCTGTCCATGGGATTCTCCAGGCAATAATACTGGAGAGGGTTGCCATTTCCTTCTCCAGGGGCTCTTCCGACCCAGTGATTGAACCGACGTCTCCTACACTGGCAGGCAGATTTTTTATCGCTGAGCCACCGGGGAAGCCCCAAAATCAAAGATAAGGTGAAACGAAATAAAATAAGGCAAAGTGCCCCAAAGGTGTGGGCAGCGTTGGGGCACTCTCTACGACAATGCTCTTGCGGGCACTGCCAGTCTTTCTCTGCATCCACGTTTCCCCCAGGATCTTCTTTCCATCCACCCTCTTCCTCTGCATTCCTGCTGCCAACACCCCATTTGCATACAGTGCGTCACCTCCCCATCCAGAGATCTCAGTGGCTTTATGATGGATCTTCCTCCCTAGACCACTTCCTGGTTAAATTTTTTCCATTTATCCCAAAGCCCCAAATCCAAGAGTGCTAGCTAGACCCCAGGCCCTTGAGTAGCCCTTTCAGTCACAGCCTTTGAGGTCCACAGCCCTGGGCACCACTGCTCACCCCATGACCCCCCCCCAGCCCCCCCTGAGCTCTGGTCTTCTCTCATACTTCCCATGTGGCCTGGCAGATCCTCACCAGCCCCCAGCCAACATCCTTTCCTGCACAAATTCCACCCCTCCTTCAAAACCCAGGTCAAATCTTAGCTCTCAGCAAATCCATCCTTGACAATTGAAGCCCTAAGCGCGTTCTCTGTCCTCTGAACTTTGATGCAGTTTTAGCCTGTGCAGTTCATTTGTTAATTAATCAAGCACTGTGCAGCCTTGAGACATTGTTTTTCTTTCTTTTTTCTCTCTTCTAGCCTTGCTCTGAGAGTTAACTCTTTGCTCTGTGTGCTGGCCTTAGTCATTCAGTCACGTCTGACTTTTTGCGACCCCTGCCAGGCTCCTCTGTCCACGGGGATTCTCCAGGCAAGAATACTGGAGTGGGTTGCCATGCCCTCCTCTAGGGGGAATTTTTCCAACCCAGGGATCAAACCCAGGTCTCCCACATTGCAGGTGGATTCCTTACCGTCCGAGCCACCAGGGAAGTCCCTAACTCTTTGGGGGTTATTTAAATTTTGCTTGTTTACCCCCTGGCTTCCTGCCCTCTTGCGAGCTCCTTGGGGGTGAATACCATGATTATGCCCCTTGGGATCCCCAGCCCAGCCTCGCAGGGGGCCCGTCTGGGGTGAGAGGGGATTTTGTTGGATTTTGTTTTCTCCTTCCACAGGTCCTGGGATATGGTCCGGCCCTAGTTTCCCCATTCGCTCATTCATTCACTGACATTGCCTTTTGGAAGGCATCTTTTCATGCTTGTCCTTAAGTGGCATTTCCTTGGGATTCTGCCTGAGCCCTCTATTTTTCTCATAGTCCACCTCAGCCCTGAAGATGTGATGCTTTCGAACTGTGGTGCTACAGAAGACTCTTGAGAGTCCCTTGGACTGCAAGGAGATCAAACCAGTCAATCCTAAAGGAAATCAACCTTGAATATTTATTGGAAGGACTGATGCTGAAGCTCCAATACTTCGGCCACCTGGTGTGAAGAGCAGATTGATTGGAAAAGATCCTGATGCTGGGAAAGATTGAAGGCAGGAGGAGAAGATTGAAAGCAGGATGACAAAGATGAGATGGTTGGATGGCATCAAGGGACATGAGTTANCCAATACTTCGGCCACCTGGTGTGAAGAGCAGATTGATTGGAAAAGATCCTGATGCTGGGAAAGATTGAAGGCAGGAGGAGAAGATTGAAAGCAGGATGACAAAGATGAGATGGTTGGATGGCATCAAGGGACATGAGTTAGAGCAAAACTCTAGGAGATACTGAGGGACATGGAAGCCTGGCGTCCTGCAGTCCATGGGGTCACAGAGAGTTGGACACGACTGAGTAACTGAACAACACCTGCCCCTGGGTAAACTCAGCCGCATCCTTTTTCTCTGCTCCCGCGGGCAGGCCGATGGCATCAGGATCCACCCCCCATTGCTCCCTGGCCTAGCTCCCTAGGGAACCTCTTAAGCTGCACGTCGCCAGAGTTCAACCCCATGTCTTTCAGAGTCAGACTCTGCGAGTGTGTCACTGGGTGCAGGAATAAATGAGTGAGTGAATGAATGAAAGGCTTCTCTGCGCTGTGCTTCCATTTCCCAACCGGCTCAGGCTCCACCACCACAGCCTGGTACCAGGTGCCAAGGAGCTGCTGAGGTTCTGCGTGGCTGCTCCTCGAGAGGTGAACTTTTCTCTTCCGGGCAGCTGGCCCCGTGTAGGCTCCTTATTCCTGCTCCTAGGCGGCCTCTCTCTGTGTTTTAACTCTCCTCCAGGGGCTCCAGGCCTCCCTCTCCGCTGTCCTTCTCTCCCCTTTCATGGTCCATGCCTGCCGTTGCCCCTTTGGCCCCTTACAGATGTTGTGAGGTGGGTGCTTCTCAATGAAAGGTCCGTGGGTGGAGGTGATGCGTCCGGTGCCCTCTCTTGCTCAGTGATGATAGATGGATGCCGGGGTACTCCTATTTCCCTCCTTCCTCCTCTTCTCCCTCATGTTGGGGTCCATGGTACCATCTGGGTTTAGAAACGATGCTCTTTGTCATTGGAATGAAGTGTGGAACCGGGTCCATCGCATCGCTCTGCCAAAAGGATTCCCGTTGGAGCAGCTGGTACCGTTGCAAATGGATGAGTCACAGTTTCCTCAGGTGTTGATCTCCTGGTTGGGGGTGATGACATCCCCTCTGTGGGCAGGGGGCCGGGAGCCAGGTCCCAAGCCTCCTTGTCTGCCTGCATGTTCACCAAGAAGGGAACAGTGCTGGCCTGGGCTCTTGGGTCCATCAGATCAGAGAGAGTTACTGGACCACTGTCCCCTACCCCGCTGGCTTCGCGGCCCCTGCCTCCCTGGTTCTAGCCAGGCGTGCCTCAGAGCGGGGAGGGCAGGTGGGCTGCAGATTAGTGTCCCTGCCCGGGAGGCGAACCTCACTCCACACCTGGGGACCAGGTTTGGCAGGGCAGACGGCAACAAGGGTAGCATGAGAGAGACCGGGACTGAGGAGAGGACAGCTGTGGCATAAAGAGTGTGGAGAGCGCGCGATCTGAAGTCAGAAGGATGGGGTTCAAGCCCACCTCTCCCCTTCCCACCCCGGGACTCTCTGTGACCTTGGAAAAGTCACGTATCTTCTCTGAGCTTCATTTGCCTCATCTGTCAACTGGCAAATCACAGTGCCTCCCTAAGGGACTTCCCTGGTTGTCCTGTGGTTAAGGCTCCGCGCGTCCACTGTAGGAGGCGTGGGTTCGATCCCTGGCTGGGGAGGATCCGACATGCTCTGCCACCGAAAAGAGAAAGGATTAAAAAACAAAAACAAAAACACCTCCCCGTTAAGGGTGGCCATAAAAGGTCTATGGGAGAAGGCACGTGGATGAATTTCACAAAAGCTCTCTGCATGCAAAGCATTTCCATCGTTCCAATCTCTGTCTCCTACCCGCTAAGATAAAAACCCATGGTGATATTTAGAGGCTTCTAGAACCAGATGAGGGTTGATGACTCCTGCCACCCAGCCTCTGGGGATGTGGAGGTTGGGGGTGCTGGGGGGACGACATGGGGAAACCATACATTCTTTCCCCTGTGGTGCAGGGATGGCGGGAGCAAAGACTGCCTCACCTGAGGTTGCTGCTGTTTGCTATTCTTGGGCAGAAAGTCCTCCACCTGACTCTGCTTGAAGCAGGGCTGTCCGGGGTGATGCTGTGACAGGATGATGGATGGGGACCAGGCTCGACTTTAGACACGCAGCACAGAGGCTGCATTCTCTATCTGGAGCCGCCGGCGGGAGGCTGCAAATAAGCTCTCCAGTTCCAGGGATCTCTGATAAAATTCCATTCTGGGCCCCGGGGACACAGGCTGGATTCAATCGCCTGGCAGACTGGGGAGGCGAGGGGCGTGTAGGGAGGAGCGCACTGCCTCTGGGGAAATGGTCCCGAGGCTGCGGGCTCTCGCACCAGAGTTCCGTAAAAGTCACCCGTCTGGGTCTGAGCAGAGACTCAAACCATCTCTGACACTCAATTGTCTTTTCCATTTGCAATCTGAGGAGAATTGCGATGGGCCCCGCAGTAGCCCAGGAGGCCGGGCCCTCGGGGCTGGAGTCTCTTCCGAGTAATTGAGATGTGAGCCATCCCTCGGGGGACAG
>SJYV01049680.1:0-17170 GCA_006410875.1 Neotragus pygmaeus
GGGCCTCCGCAGACAGCGCCCCCTGCCGCGGGGACAAGAGCGCTGCGGTCTCCACAGGAGCCTGGCGCGGGCGGCGGGAGAGCTGCGGCCGACGGCCGGTGCGCAGCGTCCGCTGGAACGCAGCCCTGACTTCCGCAGGCACGGATTCCTCAGGTGGGAGACCACGTCAGAAGAGGGCAGGACGAGGATCTGCGGACGAGGCTGTGGGGAGAGGGTCTGGATTAGCGCCCCCACACAAGCGAGTTTTCCTCTCTCAGACCCGGGAACCCAAAGGTCGGAGAAAAGAATCTGAGGCGACCGCAGGGTCCGTTGGTTTTTCGGGTGGGTGAGTCCAGCTTCAAGGACTGAGCCAGGAGAGCCTGCCGTGGGAAAGGGCATTCCTTCCGGAGTAAGTGCTTATATGACTCAGAGTAAGCGCTGTTAGCTGAGAAACTGTAACTTGTTTCCAAGGAAATTATGGCTGGACGTTAAAGAGGTGGAGGGATGAGTAGTTAATATGGCCATCCTGGGCCAACCGGGGGCCAGTCTCAAGGTGTAGACACTCCTGAAGCCTGAAGGACTGCTGAGGGGTTAGCGGTGCAGGGCAGGAGGCTGGGTCCCTTGTTGGACCGGGAGGGTCAGAGCAAATGGAAACAGGCATTCGTTAGTAAGCGGTTCAGGTTAAGTCCCTTAAAAATGTTTCTAGGAACCGTGACTCATTCCCAAGCAGCAAAGGAAACCAGCCATCAGTTCCTAGCCCAGTTCTAAGACTGCGGAGGCTACGCTGGCCACAGGGAGAAGCCACCTCACCTGAGTATTCCGAAAGAATTGAGAAGAGCTCTAAACCCATTTGCCACCTCCTATTAGAGGGCAGAAGCCCACTCCATCATTCTTGCCTGGAGAATCCCATGGACAGAGGAGCCTGGTGGGCTGCAGTCCATGGGGTCGCAAAGAGGCAGACACGACTTAGCGACTGAACCAGCACCGTTAGAGGGAAGAGGTGGCTTGTGTCACTGGCCCAATTTTGTAGGGGAAAGATGTCCATCCGGAGGCTGCAGTTCCCCATTAAGAAAGAGGCTGCTCTTTCAGTGGCCAGGAAAAGCAGAATTCCATTAGAACAGCCTCTTTTCTCAGACATCATGTCACTTTTACCCCCAGAAGAAAACTTAGGCAAATCCAGAGAGGGGTATGTTTTCAAACATCGTGGCAGAGGATGGAGAATACCAGAGCCTCAACATCTGCACTGGGTGTTTCAGGTTCTGGTGAAGGATGTTGGTCCAGTACGCAAGCAGGACCCTGTGCCACCCCCAGCCAAGAGGGCTGAGAGACTCCTGCTTAAGGACTGAGGAGCAGACACCTGGGCAGGTGGGTCTTAACTCTGCATATGGCAAATGACCTTCCCCATCAAGGCATGAACCAGAAGATAAATGAGACAAAAACCAGACAGAGGGAGCTAGAGAGAGCCAGCGGACAACACAGGAGATAACTTTATTGAAACGCAAATGGCATTGAACAGGTGACTTGCTGGGAGGAGACATGCCTGATGGAGAGAGGATCCAGGTGAGGGGGCTTCTGGCAGTGAGGGAAGAAGGCCTCATCCGCTGGCCCCGGGATGGATTCAACTGTCAACCGATTTATTATTTAAGACAAATCACCCAGCTCTCTCATGATTGTTACCGCAATTATGTATAAATACAATGGCTCCCTTTCTCTACATCAGATATGAAAGGGGGTAGGTTGAAAGAGGGGAAGGCCAATGATAAAAACTAAAATACGAAGACACACACATATCCTGGTTTGGGGGTTTGTGCCCAATAAATTAAAAAAAGTGTTGTAAGGATTCCTGCCCACCTTCTGCCCAAGGATTGCCATACATTTGAGAAACAAAGGCTCCATCACACAAACAGTGCTGCCTAAAACAGGGCAGGTGAGAAGGAAAGGAGCCCAGCAAGGGCTGGGATTCATTTGAGAAAATGATTGTTCTGTTAAAGAAACAAAAAACAAGAACACTTAGGAAGCAGGAGACTCCTGCACAGCAGTGGCCTGGAGACCGACTGGGACAGGGAGCCCTTGCCCTCTCATCTGTGTCTTCAGTCTGGAGACATGGCAGGGATGCGGGGATATCCGCAGGAGATGAAGAGCCGGCGGGCCACAGGGTGATTTCAGTGCATGCTTCACGCCTTCCTCCTCCAGGCACTTGGTCCCTGATCCCAGGAGGCCCAGTGCCAGATGGGTCTTCATCCCCCACAAGCGCTCTCACGGGGCAAATGGACAAACTCTAAACAAGGCCAGTTGTACACACATCTCCCCCATGGCCCCATCTGTGAGTTTAGGAAAATACGAAGCTCTTTTCAGTTTAAAAAAAAAATTTTTTTTTTAAATTGGGGGAAGGATGGACGCCCCGAGGGCCCTCTGCTCCACTCTGAGAAGGCTCTCCTGTGGCCAGGCAGGGCCAGGGGCGGGACGGGCAGAAGATTCTGGCAGGTGCCCTTTAGAACTGGGACAAGGGTGAGGGGTGCTGCCAGGACAAGCTTCGTGGAAACAGATCAGACTTTTAAACTGCTCTCATCCCATTATCAGCAAAAAAAGGCCAAGTTGAGAAGCATCACCCAGCAGGAGACACTTGGAGGAGCCCTCCCTCCGCGTCCCCCCGGGAAGAACCCTGGAAATCTCAGAGTTGTGGTGGTTTTCCCTGGAGGTTGTGTTCTACATGGAAATGCAAGCATTCCCCTAACTTCTGCCCCAAAGCACACATACTCTTTCTTTTTAAATAAAAAGAAAGACAGAATCATGCAGACACATGAGAAGACCTTGAAACTAATGTTAAAGTCTGAATTTTAACCTATAACCTTATTCGTGGTCCTAAGGTCCCAGTGTGGGGACTCTGGTCCTTGGCTTTCCCTTACACAGTGAATTGAAACTAG
Source organism: Neotragus pygmaeus (assembly GCA_006410875.1). Taxonomy (NCBI): domain Eukaryota; kingdom Metazoa; phylum Chordata; class Mammalia; order Artiodactyla; family Bovidae; genus Neotragus; species Neotragus pygmaeus. The sequence continues at coordinate 2,904 of SJYV01049680.1, forward strand.
TGTACAGCACAATTACCAAGAGGGTTTGTTAAAACTCGTCGGGCCCTCTCCCCGGTTTCTGATTCAGTAAGTCTGAGATGGAGTCTGAGAACTTCATTTCCACAAGTCGTTAGATGCTGCCGACACTGATGGTCTGTACACAGATAGAAGAACCGCCGCTTTAAGAAGTGAAGGAGGTGAATCAAAGGACTGATGTTGACTTCCCTCCATGACCACGCCTGTCACAGAAAGCTCTGCAGACACAGCCATTAAGGCCAAACTGGGAGGATCCAGTGGCACAGGCTTAGTGCCCCCTGGACTGGCATTCCTGCAGCTTCCAGGTTTCTCTTGGCGTGTGTCCTCACTCAGACTACGCCATCTCCCACAGGGTCTGTGACAGGAGTATGTTCTCCAGGCTGGGCTGACAAGCACACGTGGGCAGTGGGCAAGCCAAGGTGGTGGCCCCTATGGCCCTGCCAAGGTTGACTGAGGGTTCATGAATATATAAAACTCCTTTCAGCTATAAAGGGCGTTATTCTCAGGCTTTGGTCTTCTGAGAACAGTGTCCTTAAAACCATTTTCTTACTATGGCCCCTGGCGGGGCTCTGGGCCAGAACTCAGTAGTGTAATAGTTACCCAGTTATCATAGGACAGTTCCGGTGTTCCAGCAGCAAACCCTCTGGAAAAGTACATTTCCTCCCATCAGTGTGCAGGCAGTAGGGTGGGGGTGGGGGCTGGGGTGTTTAGAGTCTCCCTACTGGCTTCTGCTTAGCCAAGGCCCAGGAGTAGGGAAGGAAGAAGCACGAGGAGGACGCGATCAGCCCTAGAAAGAGGCCTGTGTGAAANGGGGGGGGGGGGGGGGGGGGGGGGGGGGGGGGGCTGGGGTGTTTAGAGTCTCCCTACTGGCTTCTGCTTAGCCAAGGCCCAGGAGTAGGGAAGGAAGAAGCACGAGGAGGACGCGATCAGCCCTAGAAAGAGGCCTGTGTGAAATGTGCAGTGAGGACAAGACCAGCTTCCTTTCCCAGACACCCTGCAGTAGAGGGTCCCACAAGTCTCGCTCTCATAGGCAGCCTTCGCCTCTGTGCAGGGCTCCCCTGTGAGGTGTTGCGGGGAGGGGGCTCTCTCCTCCCCCTGGAAATAAAGTGACCTCTGAGACTGACAGGGTGCCTCTCTGAATACCTGGGGTCTTGTTGCAAGGAGTTCGAAGTGAAGAGATGAGATTAGGCCCAAACCAGGAAAAGCAGAAGAAAGAAAAAAAAAATTTTTAATGCCTATGTTGTCTTAGGTCCTCAAGGAGGATGGGCAGACTAGTTGGTCATTCAAAACCAAAGCTTAGCCTGCAGACCACTTTGGACTCTGCAAGGGGACCCCCAAGACCTCAGCCAGCCTCCGGCTTCCGGACACGCTGATCACGCAACAGAGACGCCAAGACGAGACGCGCACAGAGATAAGCACTGGAGCTGCCTCGGAAGATGCGATGGCAGCAGCCAGCTGCTCCCGGAGACACACACACACACAGACAGCGTGTCCTCTGCTGGCCTCGACACCTCGCACTTTATTTCTGGTGCCTAAGCAGGAGCGGAGGACAAACACACTGGATAAAATGCGGTGGTCTCCACCCAGAAATGGGGGCCGTGGTCGCACCTCTGCCCGGAAGTGGGGCTGGGCGCCGAAGCACGTGGTCTGCTCGCCAGATGCAGTGAGGAGAGGAGCTGGGCAGGAGGGGGGGCGGCACCCAGTCCGGTCCTGGAGGGGCTGGGTTTTCTCAAGGTGCCAGGGTGCGAGTTTAGTCCTGGGACTTGGCCGTCCCTTTCTGAGGGGTCCCAGCGTCTCAACTAAGAAGCAGGGGGACAGGTGGAAGAGGATGCTGTGGATCTGCGTTGACCACTCANTCATAATCACCAAAACCTGGAAACAATCTAAATGTCAACTAGGGAACAGGTTAACAAACTGGGGTACATCCACACAAAGGAAGAGTACTCACCTCTGCAAAGGAACACATGATGGTTATGGGCAACTGCATGGAGGCATCCCAAACGCAGTTTCCCATTGTAATCTTCACAGAGTAGGCGTGACACATGAGAAAAGGGAGCCTTGAACAGGGTAAGTTACATATCTAGGGACACACAAGATGTGTATAAGAGACAGCACATATAGTATAGACAGAGCTCTATGTATTTTAAAAGCATGTACTGTCCATCTCATTTCTGTTTTATAATAAAAAAAACTTTTAAAATATGAAAAAAAAATAAAAGTAGACAATGAATCTGTACTTCAAAGGAAGTAATGTTAGGAGTCAGAGACATGAGAGCATTTATTTTTAAGTAAATTACTTATTTACTTATCTTTGGCTGTGCTGGGTTTTCATTACTGTGTGCGGGCTTTTCTCTAGTTGAGGCAAGCCGGGGCTACTTTCTAGTTGCAGGACTCAGGCTTCTCATTATAGTGGCTTCTCTTATTGCAGAGCAACGGCTCTGGACACATGGGCTTCAATAGTTGCAGCTCCCGGGCTACAGAGCACAGGCTCAATGGTTGTGATGCACGAGCTTAGCTGGTCCCCAGCACATGGGATCTTCCTGGACCAGGGATTGAACCCATGTCCCCTGCATTGGCAGGCAGATTCTTAACCACTGGATCACCAGGGAAGTCCCACATGAGAGCATTTAAATTGGAGATTTGACATGAAAATAAATTTCTCTTGATACATTGTGTAGCTGCCTCCTTACCTTGACCCTGAAGAGTCAAGGGCAGAAAGGAAAGGTTCTCTTGGAGGCAGTGGAAGTGGAAGAGCAGGGTAGAGCCTCTTTATCATTTCTACCAGTTCCTGTGGTTCCTCCCCCGACCCCCACCCACCAAGCCGCATGCATGGCTGGCTGAATTCTGGAAAGTCAGTCTGGGTGAGGAAAGATGTCAGCAGAGAGGGACATGGGAAAGGCCAACCCCCTGTGCTGCCTGTGCAGCCTGGATTCAGCGAGGGGCTCGGAATGTCTGTCCAGGTTTAATGGTTTCCTTGCTCATTTGAATGCGTTATTGTTAGAGCCGCAGCAACAGCAGCCGTTCTGTAGACTTTACCCATCACTGGTTAGAAAATGACAAATGTCAAACTATGTCTGACCCTGACTCTCTTCAGCTCTTTTTATCTGTGGTATCTCTTTGGAATAAAAATGCCCGCTCCCTGCTGGGTCTTCTTAAAAATGCACATTGTCTTTTCACATAAAAGCAGGGATGATGGTGCTAGGGAAAAAGAAGAAGAGGAGGAGACAAAAAAAGAAAGAAAGAAAGAAAAGAAAAGGCATTCATTCAGACTTCTCAGGTTTGAAGTGCAANATTGTCTTTTCACATAAAAGCAGGGATGATGGTGCTAGGGAAAAAGAAGAAGAGGAGGAGACAAAAAAAGAAAGAAAGAAAGAAAAGAAAAGGCATTCATTCAGACTTCTCAGGTTTGAAGTGCAAGTCCAAAAACCTGTTGGGCTAAACTGACGCTTCATTAAGAATTTCCTTCTGTCCCTTTAAAACATTCTGCAGCTTTCTAATGGGGCCTTGGTTTTGTCGCTCAGTGTCCTGATCCTCACAGAGAAGGAACGGGTTTTAGAATGTTCAGGGCCAGCACTGGGGAGAGTGCTTTCAGCACCAGATGCCTTGTCTGTTTTTCCAAACAAGGTGGAGAATGAATATAAAATGCACTAGGCAGTGTCACATGTCCCTGGGTGTCCTTTGCCACATTGAGCCACAGTGTTCCCTATACCTAGGAGCCTGTGCTCTCAGGTGAATCCTGAGTAGAAGCACGCAGCTTGGACAAACATCATTACTATGACCACTGTTCTAGTCAGAACCTATGTTTTTGTGTCTGACAGTCTTTTGCTGGCTTGAAACTTCAAACCAAAAAGGAAAGGTCAAGTTTGAGGTGGATTGACTAAACAAATGCCAAGGTCCCTTCCAGATCTCACAGTCTAGAAGCCTCGGCTGGTTTCCTGCCTCCATGCTACCTTTTTGTCTGTGCAATTTTCTCATCAGCTAGGCGAGATGTGGAAGTTATAGAAACAATTTTGAAAAACAAATGTTCCAGAATGCTTTCACAATCTAAGTACCAAACACCGAGTTATTAGTATTTTTATTTAATCAAAGCGATATGAAGAAATAATTTTCTTTTCCATGTATGAACCATTTATGTCCAGGGGGTAGAGATGGAACTCTCCCAACTATATTGAAATATACATTTTATATCTAAAGCTGTAGGTCAAATCATGGTCAACAAGCTAGAGTAATGAATATCTATGGCAACAATTTTGCCATCACATGGAAATGTAGCCACTGAAAAATGTACTCACATTTCCCCCAGTAATTAGAAATCCTCTTTATAAATTAGACTATAAATAAGAGCTTAGGTGTACAGAACACCAATACCAGAGACCAAAGATCTCTTTCCCATACAACCCCTGGTTTTTGTTCTTCTACAAGCATGAGACATTAGTTGGAATTTATACAGAAGCTACAGACTTTATGAAACTTTTGCCTCAGTAATAAAGTATGAGAAAATATCAATACCAGTGAGTATGTGATTATTGGCTAAAAATGTCCATGTTACTCTCTGGGCCTCAGTTGTCTCATCAGGAAAATGGGGATAATAAGAAACATCTTTCCTAAGGTGAGAGAGTACTGTATGAAAGTAACTCAGATCCCTCTCTGCTCTACAACTTGTATAATTTATAATTCAATGCTGATTATGGACCAGTGCAGTGGTAATTCATGTATCCCAATACAAAATTATTAGACCAATTTATTGTCATGCTAAACAATATTCAATGCTGATGGGGCTGGATCAGAGCAAACTGTGAAGTAGATAGAATTTATAATAACCATTGGGCTTCCTAGGTGACTCAGTGGTAAAGAATGTGCCTGCCAATGCAGGAGACACAGGTTCAATGCCTGGGTCAGGAAGGTCCGCTGGAGAAGGAAATGGCAACCCACTCCAATATTCTTGCCTGGGAAATCCCATGGACAGAGGAGCCTATTGGGAGATAGTCCATAGGGTCACAAAGAGTCAGACATGACTGAGTGACTGAGCAAACACATAATAACCATAACAACAATATTAGCTCATGTTGATTGAGCCCCAACTTTTGGGCTCCATGAGAGAAGAGATGTTGTTTTATTCAAAAATATATTCCCAAAGACTTAGTGTTGATCTTCTAAAAATGGGTTGAATGAAGCAGTGAGTGAATGGACAAATAAATGAATGCTTTACACCAGGCTGTATGCTAAGTGGTTTCTGATTACTTCAATATATTTGTATTTTATCCTCCATGCCTGGAGCTGAGGGCACTAAAAGGAATCTGACATCCTCCAGGCCAAGAGGAATGTTTTTCATATGTTTTTTTTTTTTTTTTNATGCTAAAGCTGAAACTCCAGTACTTTGGCCACCTCATGCGAAGAGTTGACTCATTGGAAAAGACTCTGATGCTGGGAGGCATTGGGGGCAGGAGGAGAAGGGGATGACAGGGGATGAGATGGCTGGATGGCATCGTGGACTTGATGAATGTGAGTCTGAGTGAACTCTGGGAGATGGTGATGGACAGGGAGGCCTGGCATGTTCCCTGGGGTTGCAAAGAGTTGGACATGTCTGAGCGACTGAACTGAACTGAATTGAACTGATGAGCTGTTGTTTTATCTTGAATACAGAAATACACTAGTCATTGGGTTTTCCCTGGTGGCTCAGACAGTAAATAATCTGCCTTCAATGCCAAAGACCTGGGTTTGATCCCTGGGTCAGGATGATCCCCTGCAGAAAGTAATGGGTACCCACTCAAGTATTCTTCCCTGCAGAAATCCATGGACAGAGGAGCTTAGTAGGCTACTGTCCACTGGGTCACAAAGTTGGACACAATTGAGCAGCTAACAGTAACATACCATTTACTCAGAAGAAGAGTTATGTCTTTAATAGAATATATCTATAAGACATGAAAATGTACATATAGCAGTTCAGTTCAGTCACTCAGTGAAAATATCAGTAACTTCGGAGATGCAGATGACACCACCTTTATGGCAGAAAGCGAAGAGGAACTAAAGAGCCTCTTGATGAAAGTGAAAGAAGAGAGTGAAAAAATTGGCTTAAAACATAACATTCAAAAATCTAAGATAATAGCATCTGGTTCCATCACTTCGTGGCAANTGCAGATGACACCACCTTTATGGCAGAAAGCGAAGAGGAACTAAAGAGCCTCTTGATGAAAGTGAAAGAAGAGAGTGAAAAAATTGGCTTAAAACATAACATTCAAAAATCTAAGATAATAGCATCTGGTTCCATCACTTCGTGGCAAATAGATGGGGAAACAATGGAAACAGTGACAGACTTTATTTTCTTGGGTCCCAAAATCACTGCAGATTGTGACTGCAGCCATGAAATTAAAAGACATGTGTTCCTTGAAAGAAAAGCTATGACCAAGCTAGATAGCATATTATAAACCAGAGACATCACTTTGCCAAAAAGGGACCATATAGTCAGAGTTGTGTTTTTTCCAGTAGTCACATGTACAGATGTGAGAGTTGTGCCATAAAGAAGGCTGAGCATCAAAGAATTGATGCTTTTGAATTGTGGTACTGAAGATTCTTCAGAGTCCCTTGGTCAGCAAGGAGATCAAACCAGTCAGTCCTAAAGCAAATCAACCCTGAGTTTTCATTGGAAGGACTGATGCTGAAGCTGAAGCTTAAATACTTTGGCCACATGATGCAAAGAGCTAACTCACTGGAAAAGACCTTGATGCTGGGAAAGTTTGAGGGCAGGAGAAGAAGGGGGTAACAGGTGATGAGATGGTTGATTGGCATCATCAACTCAGTGGACATAGATTTGAGCAAACTCCAGGAGATAGTGCAGGACAGGGAAGCCTGGTTTGCTGCAGTTCACGGGGTCACAAATAGGCCGACATGACTTTGCAACTGCACACAACAATGCCTATATCACGTGGATTTAATTTATATATACACAGATATGTTATGTAGAACATACACGAATTTACTGCAACTGGTTGAAAATTACAGGCTTATGTTTAGGAGTGAAACTCCACCTTTACCAAAGTGAACATATAAGTCTGTATCAATATTGTTAAACATCAAAATTTGATAAGGGTAAGTTCTGAAATTTTTCAAGACTTTTTATTTTAATATTTTTATGCTTTAGAATTTGTGCTTCTCTTTACATGTTTTCTAAGTGGTTTTAAAGTCCACTTTCAAAGTAATCATTACTTTCTCTCTTTTTTAAAATGTATGATTCCTACTCCTTATTTTAGATTATGGTGATTCTATCCACTCACACATGTAAGCTTGAAGAGATAGTTTCCTAACCTTTCCCCTCTTCCTATCATTCATGTCAGTAAAGCACTGTTTATTTTGCTAAAACCATCAACAACAAATTTACCTTAAACATACATTTTCCTCACCACTTTTATTCTCTTACAGTTCAGATCTACCTTATCACTCTCCTAAGAAAAAATTGCAAACAATTTATTGGCTGATCTACGGTACTTTTTCCCCACACCACCTCTTCTGCTTCCTCTTACTCATTGCCTACACTGTAGACATTTTCTACCTTGTCTACATTGTACTTCTCTCTGTGAAAGATAAATCTGACTAAATCTTAATACTTCTAAAATTTTCTTAGATTCTTTTAATTATCTCGACTAATGCTTGGATCTCATGGATAAGTTATATATAAACACAGAAATTAAATGAGAAACAAACAGAAATTTGCCATTTCCTTCTCCTATAGGAACAGCAAGATCTCATAATATGGAAGATTCCCCAAGAAAGGACAAAATAAATATACACAAATTTGCTCAGGAATGTTCGTCTCTTTGCGACCCCGTGGACTGTAGCCCACCAAGCTCCTTCATCCATGGGATTCTCCAGGGAAGAATACTGGAGTGGGTTGCCATTTCCTTCTCCAGAGTATCTTCCTGACCCAGGGATCAAACCCAGGTCTCCCACATTAGAGGCAGACGCTTTAACCTCTGAGCCAACAGGGAAGCCCATATGAAGACTAAAAGAGAGTAAATTATAAAAATAATGAAAGAAGGAAGGAAGAAATGAAGGAAGGGATATAAAGAATACATGTAATATATTTGCACATTGAAAAGGGTATGTCTTAACTTCAAAATCAACAAAAAGCAATGTAGATCTCTATTAAAACTCTTTGTTGGTGCAATGTGCTTGTGTGACTGGAGGATGATGTGTTTGTTTATGTGGGAGACTGACATGGAAATGAATTACATACAGCAGAAAAAATTTTCTGAAAACTCTTCTTTTTAATAAGCAGGTTTCACTGCCAACAACTTTCTTCTGCCTGGCTTCCACTCCTCTTGCTCTTCTTCCTCCTCTTCTCTGAATAAAGCTGACTTAGGGTCACTTAATCACATTTTTTAAAATAAATTTGGATTCTATTATTTTTAATGATCCCTTCTTCTCTGACTAGAGAAAGAGAGGAAGGAATGAAAAGAGAGAGGAAGAAGTAGAGAGAGAGAGACTGAGAAAGAGAGGGAAAGGAAGGAAGAAATATTTTTTTGAGAAATCCACAGTGGTGAAAGTTTGGGTTGAAGTGTGAGAGAGAGGGTGAGACCTAAAGAATCTACATATGGATACTTTTTCCCATCACAAACTGTTAGACATTGATTAGTTCTGGAGGTCACTATTTCTAAGCTCTAATAGAATATGTATGTCTAATTTGTCTCATTACTGCTTCGGCACTGTCAAAAACTTTGGGCCAGACATTATCAGGAATTGCATGGTTCTGGGACGTGATTCACCAACATGGAGCTCAGTTCTGTTGCTCAGTCGTGTCTGACTCTGCAATTCCATGAGCTGTAGCACACCAGGCTTCCCTGTGCATCACCAACTCCTAGAGCCTACTGGCAGGAATTTAAATGAAAGATGATTAGGACGAAAATTTTTTGACCAGCATCAGGGATCTTGCTATTGTTTCTCTCTTCTTGGAGACAGTGTAAGTATTGCCATGGAAATTATTTCGAAGCTGTATTTGCATATCAAACGTAATTTTATCACTTAGGCTCTTTTGAGAAGGCTTCCCTGCAGGGTCATAGCCTTGGCATAGCCAACAAGTCTCTAGAACAAGATCCAAATCCTTAGCATCTGCCACCTTTCCTTCATCAGTCATCTTCATTAAGGTCACTGTATTCCACCCCACAACCCTCACCACTACTAAATACTGTGCTCTTTGTTGCCTCTTGATTTTTTTATTATGTTTCCTTTACTTGAAACTCCCTTGGTGCTCAACCATATAGTATGGTTATTTTAAATTTAATACTAATCATATTATAATTTAATTATATATGATTATTCATAGCCCATCTCCTCCCTGCAATAAGTGTTGTACTTCTCTATATAGTGCATCACTTTCAGTTGCAACATGAAAGAATCCTTGTTATAGTAGAGTATCTCAAAATGGGTTTACCTTCATTTTACATGAAGGCTTTCTAGGTTAGCCTGGACACTCATATTTATATAATGTTCTTGTGAAAAATAGGGCTTCAAGCCTGGATGTTTATATTTATGTAATGTTCCAGTGAAAAATAAGGTTTCCTCTGATTCCTGGTTAGCTGTTCCCCTAGGAAAATGTAATAATTAATCATGATCAACTATTAATGATGGTGCCCAGAGAACCTGATTCCCTGTATAAACTTTGGTATGCACATCTTCCATAATTACATCTATATCATCCACTTAAGTAAATAGTAAAAACATAAAACTATAAACGTTTATTTCCTTAGAGCCCTATGAAATAGAATATCTCCAGATTAATTCTTTGGTCTTTCACATTGTAACCATCACCTTGCTCCTTCTCAGAGTCAATCTCATCTATTTAGGCTTTATCATTANCAGGAGAAGGTCTGAATTTGAATAAAATGCATTAGGATTACAGCAGAAGGGTCTCCTGCTGGCTGTGTAAAAGTGCGAGGTCTTGGGTTTGTGCGTGTGTCCATACCATCTGCTGAACCGTCCTGCAAGACGGCCTGACGACCAACACGCCCTCCAGCAGGAGGGACCGAGCCTACCGTGTGTCCGACCCTGCCAACTGAGCCAGCGCCTCCTTGTCACAGGCCTCCCCTCCGCGATCAGAGGGTAAGGGCCGTCTTCCCCTTCCTCCTCTAGTCAGGGCCTACTCATACCCCCGGTCCGTGCTCTGTGGAAGTTTCAGGGTTTGGGTCGTACTTTACAAGCACTGTAGATATTTCTGTAGTTTATCACTTGTCTCAGCCCGTTTTTTTCTTTTTTAAAAAATATTTATTTGGTGGCACCTGGGTCTTAGTGGCCACACGCAAACTCTCAGCTTCAGCACGGGGGCTCTAGTCCCTGACGGGCTGAACCCAGCCCCTGCCTTGGGCGGCGGGAGGGGAGCCCTCGGCCCCCTTTCTAGGAGCTCCTGGGCTTGCCGCACCGTGGCTGGCCCCAGGACGGCCCCAGGGGGCAGGCCGGAGCAGGACCCGCTTCCTTGCTTTGCACGCTGTTCCCTCCCGGCCTCTGCTGGGCACACAAGTTGCTGGTGGGCGATACCGCTTAGCTCAGCCTGGGGCTCTGATGGTCAGAGCTACCATGCTGGCCTCATGTTCACCCCAGTCTCGGGGCCCAGCAGCGTGTGGACGAGGCTTCAGTTCTGTGACACCCTGACTTCCGGCTTACAGCAGACTCTACTCACCAGTGGGTCTGAGTCCAGGGAGCTGGGGGTGCTGTCCTTGACTGTCCTGTCCTCGGGGGGCGAGGCAATGCTGTGAGGGCCCACGGCGGGGGGCGGCAGGTGGTACAGCTTTGACTGGTCTTGTTGGGCTGAGGGCCAGGGAAGAGTGTCCCGGACCCACTCCACTGGGTCCTCCCAAGCGGCTTTCTGCCCGTGAACCTGGAGAGAAGGAGCAGGGTGGGCCTGGAGAAGGCGAAGAACCCACGGACGAGCAGCTCCTGGTGTGTACGCGCTCAGCCCTTCAGGCGTGTCCAGCTCCTCCTGACCCCCACGGACTGCAGCCCGCCAGCTCCTCTCCACGGGATTCTCCAGGCAGGAACACTGGAGTGGGTTGCCACGCCCTCCTCCAGGAGAGCTTCCCGACCCGGGGATCCAACCCTTGTCTCGTGTCTCCTCCGCTGGTGGGTGGGCTCTTTCCCACCAGCGCCACCTGGGAAGCCCCCTGAAGAGTCTGTAAAGCCATGAGGTTTGGATTCCTGTAGGATTTTGAGTTTCCCAAAATGGGAAATAAAATAAGTTGGCATTGATTGGTAGAAGCCATCTTGTTTGTTTTTTAAGTTTTGGCTACAGCACACGGCATATGGGCGGGCCCTGAACCCCCCACCCAGAGACTGAACCTGCGCCCCCGGCGCTGAAAGGCGGAGTCTTAACCACGGGGCCGACAGGGAGCTCCAAGACCATCTTGGAGAATAGTTTGGCAAACTGTATTAAAACTGGACATGGACCACACAAGTCATATGACCCTGCAATTTTACTTTCCAAGTAAGAAATTTCAGTTCGGTAATAATACCTTTTGAAAGAAATTTGGGCTTTGCTGAAAGGAAATATCATCTGTGTAAAAATGGTTTAAATTAGAAGATTGTTAATGTTAATGCAAAATTAAATGAAAATGGTGACACACGGCATCTCTGGGACTCTCCCACATCATCAGAGTTTGTGCCACACCGACACATGCCTCTTACACGACCACTGGTCCAGTTACCCCGCCACTGGTCCAGTCACCACGCCACTGGTCAGTGGACCAGTGATGAGTATGCCCTGATTTATGGGTGAGAAAACAGGAGGTTTTTAAAAGTGACAGCTGCCTTGTGCATAAAGTTCTTATTCTCACTTTTACAAATTTTTTCACACATTTCATTTGCCTTCAAATTTATACTGTCTCCTTTCTTACATACGAGGAGTTTAAAAAAAAGGTCAAGTAACTTGACCAGAATAACATTTTTATTAGTAATTAGTAATGAGCTAAAGCTATAATAGGATTTTACTTCTTAACTCAGTTGTTTCTCCATCTGCCCAAATCCCTAGGGAGTGGTTTGAGTTTGGAGGAGACTCAGAGGCCTAGGACTGGACACACAGCCCCAGGTCAGTGGTTGTTTAGCCGCTTGCTGGGCGCTGGCCACAGGCAGGAAAGCAGCATGGTCTGTATAGAGCCTCGCCCGGCCTGTTAGGAGGAGATCCTAAAAACCTCAGTTGCCGCGTATCTGACTCTGTCTCCACTCTGTGAGGTGGGCCAGCCTGGCCTCGGCTGAGCAGGGTCCGGGGTGGGCTCACCTTGATGCCGTCCTTGGCCCCTTCCTGTAGGTAGGGGATGATGGAATTGTTCCACAGGTCAATGAACCAGGTCCGGAAATCCTCGATGCCGATGGGGCAAGACAGAAAGAAGCAGGGACCTGGCAAGAGAAGAGGGCCGGGGAGATGGCCTAGAACCTCACTCTCCCTGGCCGTCTGCCCCACCAGCTCCCTAACACCAGGCAGAAGGCCTGGGAACTAGAGGGTGAGAGAGGCACAGGGCTGGGTTGAGCTGAGATCGTTGTCAAGACCGTGGGAGCTGCCAGCCTGGGGCAGCCTCAGGAGTGATGCTTCCCAGGTGGACGGGAGGCGGGGGAACCAGAGGCAGCCTTAAGCTCCCCTAACACCCGCCCTGCGTCTTCTCAGCGAGCCTGGGGAGTGTGGGTGAGGTCAGCGTTCTGACAGCTGACGCAGGCAGGGGCACCACACTGGGTGCTTACTCAGTGACCCGCGGTTCTAAGGCTGCAGGCGTGGGGCCAGTGAGTCCTCCACACGCTGAAGACACGGGAGGGAGAGGGGCCCACGCCAGCCCCGCCCGGGTGAGGCCAGGCCGCACCGATGAGGAAGTCAGAGGTGCTGTGCTTCTCCAGGAAGGTGTGCAGGTGGTACCACAGCTTGGGCACCCAGTCCAGCACGCGCAGCAGCTCCTCCCTGTTGGCGTTGACGTCGCTGTCCGACTCCACCAGCTTCCTCCTCAGGTAGCGGACCAGGAAGCCGTTGGCGGGCTCCACGTTGTTGGAGAAGGTCAGCATCCTGTGGCCAGGGATGCAGAGGGTCGGCGAGGGGGAACTGCGTGAGAGCGTGTCGACTTCGCTCGCACCCCCCCGAGCCGTCTGCCTCCCACCAATGCCTGCGGGTCTGCTGAACTCAGGGCCGAGGCAGAGCTGGTGCTCAGATCAGTGACCCTCAGGTAACCATCGGACCCCATTAGCTTGGACGAGGGGTGTGTGGGCAGAGGCTGCACCTCTCCCTGGGTCAAGGGCCCTTCTCCCTCTGCACGGACACGGCACGCGCCTCCTCTCCCAGCCCATAGGGCGCCGTGACTTCTCTCCGTCTGCTGTCCTTCCGGCCAGATCCTGGACTGAACTAGTTTACAGACTCCAGACTGGGGGCATCTGGAGGCCCATCTAGGGCCACAGATCTTACCTGAAGCTCAGGTGCAAGCCGTGATTGGGTGTCATTTTTACTGGTTGATTAGTGGTACCAATAATATAGGGGCTGCGGGAAGACAGAGGAACAAGACCGGTTAGACCTGTCTGACACTCGATTTCTGCCGTGTGCTGCCCTCCTCCCTGTGGAACGCTCACAGCTTGGGGTGAACTGGGCTCCCCTCTGCCCGCTGTGGTGAGTCTGGTCCTGACTCCAGCTCACCATTTGTGATACTTGCAGGTCAGGGCCCCATTGACCAGCTCGCTGATGGAGCCTGCCTCACTCAGGTCATCCAGTAGTATCACCAGGGGGACATCCCCAATTCCTGTTTCCCGGTCTATCTGGTTGGCCAGGTTGGAGAGATACAGCTGCAGGTCCTGAAATGAAAGAAGCGGGTGGTCAGCACTCAGGAGCAGCCCAGACCAGCCTAGCAGAGGAGGGTTTCGGAGGAGCTGGGCTGGTTCTGGATCCTGGGAGGGGCCTTGGTTCCTGTGTGACGCACCTGGACCTGTGACTGCAGAAGCCTACCATGCCGGCCAATCTGCAGTGGCCCCTAAGCCCCTCGTGGTTGGGAACACACCTGGCTTAGTTGCGGTGCCCAGGCTCTGCACTGGGAGCCCCCGCAATGGCCGTGCCTCCCGGGGGGCACAGCACGGCAGGCGACAGTTCCCAGGGCTCCCCTGAAGGAAGCCAGCCCATGGGCAGAGATGTCCCAGAAAAAGGCTGAGGGGAGGCGGAGGAGGAGAGACGTCCCAGAAAGAGGCTGAGAGGAGGCGGAGGAGAGACTGACAAGGCGGGTGGAGAGCCGGTGGCACGTGAGAGGGACAGA
>SJYV01049681.1:0-20353 GCA_006410875.1 Neotragus pygmaeus
CCCACAGAGGAACCAAGATAAGGGTAAGATCACATTTAAACGTCAGAACAGAATTCTATACTCGACCTCAGGTTTAACCTTAGGGGACTAGAGAAAGGTGAAACTGAAAGAAGAAAGAAGTAATAAATATCAGAGCAGAAATCAATAAAATAGAAAATAAATAAAACAAAAAAAATGTTGAGGTCAATAAAATTAACAAAACGCTAATTAGATTGATCAGAAAAAAATAGAAGACACAATTACTAATATCAAGGATGAGAGACCCAGATACTGGTTCTACAGATACTGAAAAGATAATAAGGAAATTAACTTTAGGCTAGTAAATGGACAAACTTTTTAAAAGACTCAAATGACCAAATCTTGTGTAAGAAGAAATAGACAACTTGAAAATTCTACATCTATTAAAGACTTTAATTTGTAGCTAAAAACCTTGCCAGGCCTAGAGAAGGAAACGCCAAGCCTAGATGGTTTCACTGGTGAATTCTACCAAACCAGTGGGGAAAAAATAAAATAAAAAGAACCAATTCTACAAAAACTTTTCAAGAAATGAAGCCAGCATTATCCTGCATCAAAATGAAGCAAGGATATTACTAGAAAACTACCGACCAATATACCTCATGAACACAGATGCAGAAATTCCAAGTAAAATTTCAGTGAACCAAACCCAGCAACATATAAAAAGTAGAACACAGCATACTAGAGTGAGATTTATTCCAGCATGCAGAGTTAGCTTAATGTTGAAAAAACAATCAAGTAACTCACCATGAACAATAAACTAAAAAAGAAAACTAAAAAAAAGCAAAAACAAAACCAGTGGTCATATGAACAGATGCAGGGAAAAAAAGACAAAATCTAAAATCCATTCTTAATAAAATCCCCCAGAAATTAAGCAATAGAAGGAAAGTTCCTCATCCTCATAAAGGGCATCTATGAAAAACCTATACCTAACATTATACTTAATTGGTGAAGACTGAATGTTTGAAGGTCCACTCTCAACATATCTGTTCAACACTGTATTGGAGGTTCTACTCAGCAGAATTAGACAAGAAAAAATAAAAAGTATCCAGATCGGAAAGAAAAAAAGTAAAACATACTTTACTTGTAAAGAACATAACTATATTTAGAAACTCCAATTCGATCTACAAAACATCTACTAGAATAATAAGTGAATTATCATTGCAGGATATGAGGTGGTGGTGGTGGTGGTGTAGTCGTGAAGTCGTGTCTGACTCTTGCAGCCTCATGGACTGGAGCCTTCCAGATGCCTCTGTCCATGGAGATTCTCTAGACAAGAATATTGGAGTGGGCTGCCTTTTCCTTCTCCCAGGATACAAAGTACAAAAGTCAATTTCTATATATTGATAACTATCAGAACTAGATTTTTTTAAATATCATTTATAATATCATTGAACAATATTAAATTCTTAAGGAAAAATCTGACAAAGGATGTATAAGAAGTTGAATACTACAAAATTTGGCTTCAAGAAATTAAACAAGATCTAACTAAATGGAAAGATATACCTTGCTCACAAGTTTAAAGACTCAATATTCTTAAGATGTCAACTCTCCCTAAATTGATGGATCATAGACAAGCCAAATAAAAATTCTAATAGGTTTTCTTGTTGAAACTTACAAAATCACTCTGTTAGGTAGTTAGAATAGGAGACAAGAGTCCAAAATGGAGGTGGCTAAAAGACAAGGAAGGGAAAAGCCCACGAAAATAGAACAAAGGAAGGTCAAAGGAAGGTCCGAGGACCAGAGTGAGGGCCTCAGGGAGAACAAACAGCACTCCTGGCTAGCCCACTCTACCTACGGCAGGCCCGGGGGAGGAAAAAACACATAAACAGAGGGGCCAAAAGGCGAGGCCTCTCTCCCCCGCGCACTGGCTCGCTCCCCCACTCTCTCTTTTCGCGCCTTCCGGTTGGTCGGCATGCCCTCACTCCTCCAGGATGGATTTTCCTNTAGTGAGGGCCTCAGGGAGAACAAACAGCACTCCTGGCTAGCCCACTCTACCTACAGCAGGCCCGGGGGAGGAAAAAACACATAAACAGAAGGGCCAAAAGGCGAGGCCTCTCTCCCCCGCGCACTGGCTCACTCCCCCACTCTCTCTTTTTGCGCCTTCCGGTCGGTCGGCATGCCCTCACTCCTCCAGGATGGATTTTCCTGCTATTTTCTAAATAAAATAGAGCTGTAACACGGAGCTGTAACACTGATCTGTCTAAGAGCAATAACTCAGTCTGTTCAAGACCCAAGAGCTGTGATGCACTGAGAGCTTTAATGTCCATCACTCCAAATCTTTGTTGTGATGAGACAGAACCGAGGAGAATACACTCGCCTGACAACTCTAAAATTCCTATAGAAATACAAATGATCTCTATAGCCAAAACAATTTGGGAGGGGAAAAAACAGAACAAAATTAGAGGATTATCATTACTTGATCAGGACTTACTATAAAACAACAGTAATCAAAACAGCAGGGCATTAGCACCATGATCAGCACTTACAAAGGCATAAAGGCAATCAGTGGAGAAACAGCACCTCTTTCCAAAAAATAATGTGGGAATGATTTAATCTCCATAAGCAAACAATAAACTTTGATCTATACCTTTGACCCACACCTCACACCACATAAAAAGTTAATTCCAAATTGAGACTAGATCTGAATGCAAGAATATTTCCTCTAATAACTTTTTATCTAAAATTAAATATATGTACAGCAGAACTTAGCACAGCATTGTAAATCAACTACATTTCAATAAGAATAAATAAATAAAATCAACTACAATGTGCTAGTGTTTCCAATTAAACACGCTTGCTTTTGTGTTTTCAGATAAACCTATGAGCTAACATAAACTCTCAGGTATCTTCCTATAATAATTTTGTTTTAAAAGTTCTTTCTTTCCTGTAGCTCACACAAAATTCCATCAATTCCCTCAATAACAATGTAATTTGAAAAGTTATCAAAATATGATCATTCTAAAAGTAATTATTGTGGTGGTTTTTGTTTTAGTTTACCTATTGCTGTTTCTGGCATCGCAAAAACAGACTTTTCAGTAGCCACTCGGAATTGTCCATGAACTGAGACACCGACTCCCTAGGAAAAAGGCAAAAAATCACTTAAAAATAATGTGGGAGTAAAAAAAAAAAAAAATTAAACTCACATTTATAAACATTAAAAGCCAAGTAAATTATCCCTATATATTATATATAAAGATATACATAATATGTATTATATATAACTCCTCATAAAGCATATCTTTAAAGGAAATGTCAGGAGACAGATGAGAGGGAAAACCTAAACCGCACAATTTCAGAACTTACTAAGCGAAAAGACACATGGGTATCCCTGATATATGGAACAGATTTGTTTTAGCAGCAAGCCACCTTTCATCAGTATCCTGTGTTCTGCTTCATATTCTCTCCCCAATTCCTTCTCATTTCAAACTAGACTCAGCATTATGGAGTACTGACTATTCCCAGAACTACTGGCTGTTCTCAGTGGGACAGATCATCAAAAAAGCATAACCAAGCTGTTCTAGCAAATCTCAGTGGCCTTAAATAGAATATTCACACATTTTATTTATTCCCATTATTCCATCAAATAAAATTAGCAACACTTTTCTCAGACATACCACTTAGGAACTGTTTAACTTTTAAAATTGGTTAGTAAGCAAAAGTTTTACAAAATAAGATTTGGCCGAAATTCTTTTCTGATTTGATAAATACACTGAAAAGGACAAACTTAAGAGACATCTCTGGAATAAACAGACATATTTGAATAAAATAAGAGGTATACATGTGATTATAAAGAATCCAAGTTTGTATCAATGCTCACGTTGTGACATACATTTCCTATGTTATGTTCTTTTCACAGTATTCAAAACATCAACTCATTCTTAATCCTTTAGAAGCAGTGAATTCTCTTTGGCGTCCCTGGTGGCTCAGATGGTAAATTATCTGCCTGCAGTGTGGGAGACCTGGGTTTGATCCCTGGGTTGGGAAATGCCCTGAAGGAAGGGGACAGCTACCCACTCCAGTATTCTGGCCTGGAGAACTCCATGGAGAGTGGAGCCTGGCAGGCTACAGTTCATGGGGTCACAAAGAGTCAGACATGAGTGAAACGAACTGGCACGCACACATGCACAAGTTTAATAATTTTTTGTATTATTGTAAGAACCTTTGCCTCACATTCTACTCTGCACTTTTGTTTATCACAATGTTTTTGTTGTCATTCAGTCGCTCAGTCTTGTCCAGCTCTTTGCAACCCCATAGACTGCAGCACGTCAGGCTTCCCTGTCCTTCACTATCTCCCAGGGTTTGTTCAAACTCATGTTCAATAAGTTGATGATACCATCCAACCATCTCATCTTCTGTCATCCCCTTCTCCTCTGCCCTCAATCTTTCCCAGCATCAGGGTCTTTTCTAATGAGTCGGCTCTGCGCATTAGGTGACCAAAGTGTTAGAGCTTCAGCATCAGTCTTCCCAGTGAATATTCAGGACTGATTTCCTTTAGGATTTACTGGCTTGATCTCCTTGCTGTCCGAGGGATTTTCAAGAGTCTTCTCCAGCACCACAGTTCGAAAGCATCAATTCTTCGGTGCTCAGCTTTCTTTATGGTCCAACTCTCACATCCATACATGACTACTGGAAAAAACACAGCTTTGACTATACGGACCTTTGTCGACAAAGTGAAGTCTCTGCTTTTCAATATCCTGTCTAGGTTTGTCATAGCTTTTCTTCCAAAGAGCAAGGATCTTTTAATTTCATGGCTGTAGTCACCATCTGCAGTGATTCTGGAACCCAAGAAAATAAAGTCTGTCACTATTTCCATTCTTTCCCCACCTATTTGCCATGAAGTGATGGGACTAGATGCTGTGATCTTAGTTTTCTGAATATTGAGTATTAAGCCAGGTTTTTCACTCTCCTCTTTCACCCTCATAAAGGGGTGATATCATCTGCATATCTGAGGTTATTCATATTTCTCCCCACAATCCTGACTCCAGCTTGTGAGTCATCCAGCCCAGCATTTCGTATGATGTACTCTGCATATAAGTTAAATAAACAGGGTGACAATACACAGCCTTGACGTTCTCCTTCCCCAATTTTGAACCAGTTCATTGTTTCATGTCCGGTTCTAACTGTTGCTTCTTGACCTGCATACAGATTCCTCAGGAGGCAGGTAAGGTGCTCCAGTATTCCCATCTCTTTAAGAATTTTCCAGTTTATTGTAATCCACACAGTCAAAGGCTTTGGCACAGTCAATAAAGCAAAGGAGATGTTTTTCTGGAATTCTCTTGCTTTTCCAATGATCCAACAGATGTTGGCAATTTGATCTCTGGTTTCTCTGCCTTTTCTAAATCCAGCTTGAACATCTGGAAGTTCTCTGTTCATGTACTGTTGAAACCTAGCTTGGAGAATTTTGAGCACTACTTTACTAGTGTGTGAGATGAGTCCAACTGTGCAGTAGTTTGAACATTCTTTGGCATTGCCTTTCTTTGGGATTGGAATGAAAACTGACCTTTTCCAGTCCTGTGGCCACTGCTGAGTTTTCCAAATTTGCTGGCATATTGAGTGCCAGCAACTTTCATAGCATAATTTTTTAGGATTTATAATAGCTCAGCTGGAATTCCACCACCTCCACTAGCTTTGTTCGTAGCAATGCTTCCTAAGGCCCACTTAGGGCTTGTTCTTGCCTGCAGAATTCTATGGACAGAGGAGCCTGGTGAGCTATAGTCCAAGGGGTTGCAAAGAGTCTTAGATAACTGAGAGACTAACACTTTCACTTGTTATTGAAAACTAGGTTAATTCCTTTGGGGCCAGAGAACAGCCTGTCAGATTAATCCTTTGAAATATACTAATTCTATGGCCAATTTTGGTTAATACTCCATGCACATATGAAATGAACATGAAAGTTATTGATTACATATTAACTGGATCAAGTTTACTGAACAATGTTCAAATCATGTGTGTGCATATAAAATGATCATGTACATACATATATATATACTGTTTATGTCTGTTTCATCTGTTATTGAAATAAACGTGTTGAAAACTTCTCCTAGGATTGTGATTTTGTCTATTTCTCCTTTAAGGACTTTCCAGTTTTTTGAAAGACCACACATTTTTAAATGTTTGAAAATATCACACCAGTAGAGTTATTTCGAAGAGGCAGAGGCTTGTTCCCAGTTTCTCAGTGTCATATGTTACAAAATTCATTAAGTAATTCTGTTCTGCTTCATTGCTAGAAACAGTTTCACACAATATTTATAAGATATCTTTCTATAGTTGATTATAATCAATAAGATTACTTTCAGAATGTGATCTCACTGATCTTAAGGAGAAAGGCTGAACAATTTTCAATGAACTGAACTAAGTCTTACCTGCTGAGAGAACAAGAACTGAAATTTAGCACTTGCTGAATTGAGCCCCCAAATGTTACACATTATGAGTTACCGTGGCCTGGACTCAAACAATCCTTCACATGAAGTGAAAATCAGCTCCAAAGCCTCTCATTCCTGACTGAATTGAGATGATCTGGGATGCTAGAGCCCTTAGCCTAAATACTACTAGATACAAAGGTCAGGAGATTATATCTTTAGGGCTCAATACTGAAGTAGAAATAACTCAATCATAAATAACCAGCACTTGATTAGAAATAATCCAACATAAGACCCCATGACTAAAGCCTAATAGAAAAAATAAATAATAGAAAGATTCACAGGACATACAAATTTAGATTTGTTATACCTATTTTTATAACTGTGAAATGTCCTTAAGTACAAGTTTTTGCCATAAAATGTAACTTATTTGGGGCTTCCCAGGTGGCACTAGTGCTAAAGAACCCATTTACCAATATAGGACACAAAAGAGATGTGGGCTCGATCCCTGGGTCAGGGAAGATCCCCTGGCGGAGGACATGGCCACTCACTCCAGTATTCTTGCCTGGAGAATTCCATGAACTGGGGAGCCTGGCGGGCTACAGTGCATGGGGTGGCAAAGAGTCAGAAACCACAGAAGCGACTTACCACACACGCAAGCACATCCCTTATTTGATATAAAAATAACTATTAGCTTTATTTTGTATTGGTATGGTATCTTTTTCTATTAATTTACATTTAATCTTTCTGGGTCTTATAATTATGATATTGCAAGCATTCTGACATTGCTTTTTAGTTGGATTATTTAATAAAATAAATAATTTTAATTGCAATACTGTATGAACACTGTGCATATAAAGTAAAATGAGCCTGATCCATATTTGTAATCTCATATAGAGAATACTAATGTGGATAAGCATGAATAACTGAATATATGAATGTAGGCAAACTTGTAACCTACTTTAAGTTTCACATTCCTAAAGGCAAAACTTAGGCAATCTAAAACTTTTTTTAAATTAAGAGACATAGCTAGGTAAGTTTCCAGACTGTTTAATAGATGGGAAAGGCTGGTATAGCTTTAAGGCTTTTAAAGTTTTCATTAGAATTACTTTAAAAAGCAAAATTTTGTTGTTGTTTAATCACTAAGTTGTGTCCAACTCTTTTGCAACCCCATGGACTACAGCCTGCCAGGCTCCTGTGTCCTTTGATTTTCTATGCAGGAATACTAGATTGCCATTTCCTTCTCTAGGGTATCTTCTCAATCCAGGGATCAAACGTGCATCTCTCACATTGGCATATGGATTCTTTACCACTGAGCCACCACGGAAGCCCCAAATTAAAACCTTCAAAATGCAAATCGGTTTATCTGATGCTTTAGAAATAAGCATCACTTCTGTATTTCAATATTGCTATTCCAGACAAAAAAGCAACATTAACTTTTAAAAACTGAAAATTATACAGGTATTTAAAGTTAATTTAATACAGTCAATTGTTCCATGAGTTCTACTAAAGACAAGATTAATCCCCCAACACAAAACAAACAAACCACATGTAGAACAATTTAGTTTGGTAGCTGAAAAAGAAATGTTCCAGATATTTCAGTATTAAATTTCCTGATTTTGGTGTCCTTATTCCAAGGCAACACATAGTGAATAATTTAGAAACAGAGGATTATCATGTTTTCAACATTCTCCCAAATGGTTCAGAAACTAGACACATTTCGGAGAGAAGAGAAAATAAAGCAACTGTGGAAATAACAGGGAATGTGGATGAAAGATACATCAGACTTCTCTGTACTACTTTTGCAACTTTTCGTAAGTTTGACAGTTGTTTCACAATAAAACAGTCCTTTTAACCAAAATGAAAATAAAAATAAATGTTCCAGAGTAACCAGCACCAACAACCACAGTAAAGTAAACAACAGAGTCAGAAAGGCATACAATGGGGTGATGTGACTAATGCTCACACACAGAGTCATGAATTTAAATTATAATCAGAGAGAATAAGTAAGCGCCTGTCCAGGATGAACAGTGCATCACAGTATCAGAAAGTATGTGAGGGAGTCTTCTATCACCATCATTCATGGTTATAAACGGTGTTTTGAAATTAGATATTTTTGTTAGAAATTCAAATAGATTTTTCATCACACATTATCTCACTATGGTATGAAAGTTAATATCATAAGTATCATAAGTTTCATAATGTATCTTCAGGTCCACATGCTTTAAATTAGCAGCCTACACAATAAAATCAATGACTTTTTATTACACTTCTCACATTAATATTAACAGGCTAATACTGCATATTAGTGATATTAACATATTGATTGCTGCTGCTGCTGCTGCTGAGTCGCTTCAGTCGTGTCCGACTCTGTGCGACCCCACAGACGGCAGCCCATTGGGCTCCGTCATCCCTGGGATTCTCCAGGCAAGAACACTGGAGTGGGTTGCCATTTCTTTCTCCAATGCATGAAAGTGAAAAGTGAAAGTGAAGTCGCTCAGTCGTGTCCGACTCTTAGCGACCCCATGGACTGCAGCCTACCCTCCATCCATGGGAGTTTCCAGGCAAGAGTACTGGAGTGGGATGCCATTGCCTTCTTCGAACATATTGATTATGTAACATTAATGTATACTGACAGACTACAGAGATTAGCACCAAACACATATTTTATTCTGCTTTGGATGCACATAGTTCATGCTATGTTTAGACAAAACATATTCAACAGAAACAAATAATTGAGGTAGAAATATTTAACTTATTTATGAATTAACAGTCTAACATCCTTGCAGGTACAGTTCTGCTTCATATGAAAAAGAGAGATGTGAAAGTTGCTAAGAGAATAAATCTTAAAAGTCTTCAACAAAAAAAACCATTTTTTTCAAGTATGTGTAGTGATGAGTATTAACATTGTTTTACAACATATACATACATCAAACTATTATGTTGTACACCTAAAACTAATTATACATCAATTATGTCACAATAAAGAAGCCAGTGAGTAGAAATATGAATTTTGGTACATCATACTTTAAAACATAAATTAGAAATAACTCTTACACACACCTCCTAAATTCATACTCAAGGTTTTTACCTCAATAACCACATTCTCCCAATATAACATTATCATATATTATATTTAAATGTCTGTATTTGTGACTGCATGGACTGTAGCCTGCAAAGCTCCTCTGTCCATGGAATTCTCCAGGCAAGAATACTGGAGTGGGTTGCCATTTCCTCCTCCAGAGGATCTTTTCCACCCAGGGGTCAAACTCAGGTATCCTGCATTCCAGGGAGATTCTTCATTGTCTGAGCCATCAGAGAAGCCCCTATACATTTAACAGATGCTTAAAAAGGGAGGCTCTAAGAAACCACTACCTTATATCATATATTCTAAAAAGAAGGGTTATTATAATAGAGGAACTCTTAATAGACCTCAGATTTACCAAAGATTTCTAGTAACTCCACAAAACATTAACTAATATCCATATTAATTAGCATCCTGAAAGCTACTCTCTGATATGCCTGATACAGGGCTTCCCTGATAGCTCAGTCGGTAAGCAATCTGCATACAATGCAGGAGACCCCAGTTCAGTTCCTGCGTTGGGAAGATCCCCTAGAGAAGGGATAGGCTACTCACTCCAGTATTCTTGGGCTTCCCTTGTGGCTCAGCTGGTAAAGAATCCACCCACAATGCGGGAGACCTGCGTTCAATCCCTGGGTTGGGAAGTTCCCTTGGAGAAGAAGGGAAAAGTAACTCCAGTACTCTGGCCTGGAGAATTCCATGGACTGTATAATACACGGGGTCCCAAAGAATTGGACACGACTGAGCAACTTTCACCTCTCTGATCTTTTGAATTCAGAGTTTACCAAATAACAGTCATAAATAAATAATTGTTTCATGAGAATCAAATACTCTGGGAAAATATGAAAAAGCTAAGTTACTAAAATAAATTGGTATAGGGCAAAGATAGCAATTATCTCAAGTAACTATTCTTCATAATAATGCTGATATTGTTATTCTGAAACTACTACACACATTAGGACAAACCAAATTTGTCACAATGTTATTTTTAACTTTTTATTTTATATTGGGAGTATAACTGATGAACCATGTTGTGACAGTTTCAAGTGCACAGCAGAGAGACTCAGCCATATAAATGTTATTTTTTTAAAAAACAAGATATTCAACATATATGGGAAGAAAGATACCAATATCAAAGGAGTAAGAATCTAAATTTGAATGGGAAATATTCAATTTAGGAACTATTTTTCTCTTAAAAACAAAACACATTCTAAGTTCTCTTCAAAAAAGCCTAGAAAACAATCATAAACTTAACAAGTGCCCAGGCTATTACTGGGGCCAGCCTGGTGGCTCAATGGTAAAGAATCTGACTACAATGCAGGGTATCTTCCTGGAGAAGGAAATGGCAACCCACTCCAGTATTCGTGCCTGGGAGATCCCAGGACACAGGAGCCTGGCAGGCTACAGTCCATGGGGTTGCAAAAGAGCTGGACACGACTTGGTGACTAAACACCAATGATGAAGAATATTATTGCTAACCATCCTCGGAAAAACAGCTGATTTCTAAGTCTGGTGAATGAAATTTACCAGATGAACCTGGAATATGGTTCTTTACCACAAAGCACACTATCAAAGGTTTCTAGGGGTACAGAAACCAACATGAAGGTTTTCAGAACAAGTCCATCCTTCCAGTTTGCCCCAATCTTCTGGGCTTGCCCCTTGTTTCAATGTCTTTTATAGGCTCCTTATTCTGCCTCTGGCCAATAAACGTTTGTATTCCATTCTGGACTTATTTTGGCTCTCACTCTATTTTCTCACATTTCCTTGCACAATCTTTTCTACTGACAAATTTTCAATACAAGTATCTCTGCTATAACATGAGTTACTGAAAAAATCCTCAGGTTCTACAAAACTGGACAGATCTTATAAGAAAAATAGTTTCAGCAGTCTGCTCAAAACCTACAAAGCTTTGTAATCTGAGTGCTGATAGAAAGTATAAATGGTCCCAGGGATTTGATTAGGACCTCCAGCTCAATATGAATAAAGAATGCCACAGCAATATTTAAAATGCACAAAAATAAAGTGGAAAGAGTGACAATACTTTAATCAGAGCAGGACTGGCAGATACTGAGACAAAGTAGTTGAAGTGTAGTTATGAGCCAGTGGAACTGCCATTAAATACCAAGTGCCACAAATTGGGGTTTCACCTAATGGAGGAGGTCCCCCTGCAGCTACAGGCATTTGTTTCTGTGGGTTTTGTTTTTTTTTTTTTTCCTTAAAATACAGACAAGAAAATTCCTGTTCACAGTACAATGACTGAGCTACTTAAGTGGTCTTTTCCTGTCTGAAGTGTTGGTTGCTAAGTCGTGTCCATCTCTTTGAGACCCTATGGACTGTAGCCCACCAGGCTCCTCTGTCTGTGGAATTCTCCAGGTAAGAATATTGCAGTAGATTGCCACTTCCTTCTCCAGGGGATCTTCCCTGACCCAGGGATCGAATTCGGGTCTCCCGCATTGCAGACAGGTTCTTTACCGTCTAAACCACCAGGGAAGCTCCACTAGATGATTATGTATCTACTGCCTATCCTATCTCTCCTTGCCTAGGGAAAAAAAAAAAGAAAACTGCATTTGAACCAATCTAATTTTTGCATTATCCTAATATCATTTTCCCATTACCAATCACTTATGACTTAATTCATGTTGCAGAAGCATACATGAAGCATACTGTGCCTGAGTCCTCAAGTTACACTTCCTACCTAGGAGCACCCTGAGCTCTAGACCTGCAGAACTGATGAAACACTGCTGTTCAGACAACACCCTCCCACACAGATAAGCCACAGGCATTTCACACCTAACAAGGCCCAAATTAAATTCATCTCCCTTCACCCTCTCTCCAATCCACTCCCCAGCCATACTTCCTCCCAAATCTTAAATAGTCCATTGTTCATCCCACTGCCCAGTCTAAAAGTCTGGAATTAATCCTTGCCTTTTTCTTCCCATTATCTCTCACATCCAATACATCACTGAATCCTACAAGTCTCCTCCTAGGTATCTCCCTTAAACCTAATTTTCTCACCCTTCATTATCTCTACCTTAGCTCAACATCACCACAATCACTCACCTGGATCCCTGCAAAAGCTTCCTGAATAATCTCTTTACATCCGATCCTATCCATGCCCCTTACACCTGTTCTTCCCATGAGAAAGTTCTGTCTAAAATTCACCATTCAAGCCATTTCCCTAGCTAAAAGCACTTAAAAATGGCTCTCCCTCTTGATATCAGGATAAACTTAATATATCTTATATAAGAGGACTGATCTGGCTTCTTTCTCTCTAATCAAAGAACTGAACCACTTTCTCCTTCACGATCTGAAATCTAGGCACACTTAACTTTTCCCAAACATGAATTTTCTCAGCTTCACATATACTATTAATATTGTCTTCTCACACACTATCTTCTATACTCCATCAACTTTTAAACACACCTGCATCAACTATATCACATTTCTCCACTATCCCAATTTGTTTGTTCCTGGTTGATTTTTCTTTAAGTCTCAGCTTAAATAAAACTTCCTCCAGTATCCTTTCCTTACACCATCCCCATTACTAAAGTGCCATTTACATACACAGTTAAGGCTGGTACTCATATATTTCCAGACCACCTTATATCCGCCTACAAGACAGTAAGCTCCATAAGGAAAGAAAAACAGATTTATCCTGCTCAGTATCTTATCCCCAGAGCCTAACCAGTACATCCAGTAACTTTTGCTAGTTGTTCAAACAGCTGAGAGCAACTTTACATTATGGCTAAAATCAAAATGAACCTCTAGTCAGTCTTAAACCTTCTGTGTCCATATATCTTAGGAGAATGAGCTCATTTTATTGGCAAGTGGAGCTCCTCTACATCTTTCTTCCCTGTGAAATAATCTGAAGCATCAATAAGGCACAAAGGCCTTTAGACCACAAATCATCCAACTCAGCACCGTGGGGGTAAAATAGAGGCAGGATGAGAATGGCACAGACCAAGACCTAGTATGCCACTTGACCAGGAACCTAGTATGCTTCCCTGGTGGCTCAGACAGTGAAGATTCTGCCCACAATGTGGGAGAACAGGGTTCGATCCCTGGGTCAGGAAGATCCCCTGGAGAAGGGAATGACAATTCACTCCAGTATTCTTGCCTAGAGAATCCCATGGACAGAGGATCCAGGCAGGCTACAGTCCATGGTGTCACAAAGAGTCGGACACGACTGAGTGACTAACACTTTCACAGTTAAAAAGGAAATGAACGAAAATCCTGACCATTCGGACCACAGGGAATGGCCAAGGAAAAAAGGAAAAGAATTCTCTGTAGATCTAAGAATCTGCAAGTCTACAAAAGTTGCCAAGAATACCCACACTCATGGAAAGTTAAAACTCCTACTTCCCAGAAATCAATACCTTAAAATGAGGATAGGGATTGAGCAGAGGGCAAGCCCCAAGCAGTAAAGCGAAGTTCCTGGTTAGTAAATGGAAGCACTCCCCAATTCTGTACTAGATATGTCTGGGCTAAAAGCCAGGGTGAAAAGAGTAGAGGAAAGGACAGACTAAAATGCCCTATCTAATAAGACAGACAATGGGTGACATGGGGTTAAACGAGGGAGAAACATTTGTTAGAGGGTAATCCATCATATCTTGAAAAACAGAACCCCATGCTTACCTATGAAAAAGGCTTGCTGAGAAATAAGATAACCTTAAAAATCTACTATGAGAAATTCTGCAAACAAAAGCAATCTTTACTCTTTCCTAAAATAGCAGAACAAAATATAAATAGAGAGAATCCTATGGGGGGAGGGTAGGAACTTAACCCTCTCTATCAAGAAAAAGACCTTCATCTTTTTGAAGAAATTTCATTAGTGAACACAAATGAAAATGAATGTACAATTTATTCTAAACACTTAGAAATCCATGGAAAATTTCCTATTCTTCCTTTCATAGATACTGCCATGTTATCAATCTTCACTCTTTAAAAAGGCTCTTTTTCTCTCTCTCTCTCTCTTTTTTTTTTGGCCATACCATGCAGCTTGTGGGATTTTAGTTCCCTGAGCAGGGATCAAACTCAGGTCCTGGCAGTGAATGCACCTAGTCTTAACCACTGGACCACGAGGGAATTCCCCATATCCTTTTTTGTCTGATTATTCTCCCTCTCTTAATATACTTTACTGTTTTCTCCATAAGACAACTTTGCCTGTCAATACAATTCTTTTAACTTCCCAGGGCAACTGCACTGCAATACCTTCCTTTAGCCTCCAACTGATCATCCTTTATCCTTGCACATTCAAGTCTAGTTCCATCATACGTGCAACTGACTGTTTCTACCCTAAACCCATAAAGGACAATCACAGTTCAATGCCTACTTGTCTCAGATTCATGTGTCTGAAATCAGGTAACCTTGATCTACAAAAACAGGCTTATCAATAAAAATGTCTATCATTCTTATTAGACAAAAACACTATAAGAAAAGAAAATTACAGGACAATATTCCTGATGAATACACATGTGAAAAACAAAATATCAGGAAACCAAATTCAACAATAAAAGAACCATATATCATGATCAAGTAGGATTTATTCCTGAGATGCAAAAAGGTTCAACATATGCAATCAACATGATACACAACATTAACAAAATGAAGGATAAAAATCACATGATCGTCAATAGATGCAGAAAAAGCATTTGACAAAATTTGACATTCTTTTATGATAAAAACCCTCAACAAGTTAAATTTAGATGAAATGCACCTCAACATAATAAAGTCCATATATGACAAGCCCACAGCTAATATCATACTCAATAGTGAAAAGCTGAAAGCCTTTCCTCTTATGATCAGGAATAAGATAAGGATGCCCACTCTCACCACTTCTATTCATCATAGAAAATCTAGTCCAAGCAGTTAGTCAAGAAAAAGAAATAAAAGGATCTAAAGCAGAAAGGAAGTAAAACTACCTGTGAAGATGACATGATCTTATATATAGGAAATCCTAAAGATGCCACCAAAAAACTGTTCAAACTAGCAAATACAATAAAGTTGCAGAATACAAAATCAATATACAAAAGTCAGTTGTGTTTCTGTGCACAAATAACTTTCAGAAAAAGAAACTAAAAAACAATCCCATTTACAACTGAATCAACAAAAACTACCTAAGAATAAATTTAACCAAGGAGGTGAAAGAGCTGCATATACACAACTATTTAAGACACTGATGAAGGAAACGGAAGACACATATCATGGAAAGATATTCCGTGCTCATGAATTGAGAGAATTAACATTGTTTAGATGTCCATATACCCAAAGCAGCTACAGAGTCAACATAATCTCTTAAAATTCCACTGGCATTTTTCACAGAAATAGATTAATCTTAAAAATTGTATGGGGAGGGTGGTGGGAGGGGGGGTTCAGAATTGGGAACTCATGTACACCCATGGCAGATTCATGTCAATGTATGGCAAAACCAATACAGTATTGTTACGTAAAAATAAATAAATAAATTTTTAAGGAAAAAAACAACAACAAAAAATTGTATGGAACCACAAAAGACCTCAAACAGCCAAAGCAATCTTGAGAAAGAAAAACAAAAGCTAGAAGGATGACACTTTCTGACTTCAAATCATATTACAAAGCTATAGTCATCCAAACACTATGGTANGGAAAAAAACAACAACAAAAAATTGTATGGAACCACAAAAGACCCCAAACAGCCAAAGCAATCTTGAGAAAGAAAAACAAAAGCTAGAAGGATGACACTTTCTGACTTCAAATCATATTACAAAGCTATAGTCATCCAAACACTATGGTATTGGCATAAAAACAGATGCACATATCAATGGAACCCCACTCAAAAAAAAAAAGTAAAGGGAGCCTATAAATATTAATAAAGCCACACAATATGGTTGATTAATTTTCAACGAAAAAGTCAAGAATCTACAATGGGGAAAGCCTGGGTTTCACAATACATGGTGTTGTGAAAACTGGAATGGGAAAAAATGAAACTAAATCCCTCACAGTACACACAAAAATCAGCTCAAAATGGATTAAAGACTAGAATGGAGATCTGAAATCATCTACCATCTGAAATGGGAGAAATATCATATAACTGATAAGGGGTTAATATCCAGAATACACTTAGCTCTCCATACCTGCAGATTCAACCAACTGAATTGAAAATATTTGGAAGAAAAAATTTCCAAAAAGCACAATTTGAATTTTGCTGTGCAACAGCAACTATTAACATTGTACTTATACAGCATTTACATTATATTAGGTATAAGTAACCTAGAGATAATTCAAAGTTTATGAGAAGATATGCATAGGTTATATGCAAATACTATGCCATTTATGTGAGGGACTAGCTGCTCAGTTGACTCTCTGTGATCCCACGGGCTGTAGCCCACCAGGCTCCTCTGTCCATGGAATTCTCCAGACAAGAATATTGAAGTGGGTTTCCATTCCCTTCTCTAGGGGATCTTCCCAACCCAGGGATGGAAACTGGGTCTCCTACACTGAAGGCAGATTCATTACCATCTTAGCCATCAGAGGACCCAAAGGGGACACTGAAGCTGCATGGGCTGGGAATCAAACCCAGGCCTCCCATGTGGCAAGTGAGAACTCTACCACTGAACATCTATGCATCAGTGAGCATCCATAGATTTTAGTATCCATGGCAGAGGGGAGGGGGCATTGTCTTGGAAGCAATCTCCTGTGGATACAAAGTGGCTGCTGCTAAGTCGCTTCAGTAGTGTCCGACTCTGTGCGACCCCATAGACGGTAGCCCACCAGGCTCCCCAGTCCCTGGGATTCTCCAGGCAAGAACATTGGAGTGGGTTGCCATTTCCTTCTCCAAAGTGGCAACTGTATACAAAAAATTAACACAACTTAATAGCAAAAAAACAATCCAATTGAAAAGTGGGCACAAGACCTGAGCATTACTCCAAAGAAGGTATATAAAATAGCCAACAGGTATATGAAAAGGTATTCAACATCTGTCAATAACACAATGAGGTATCACCTCACATCTGTTAGGATGTCTAACATTAAAGAGACAAATGATAAACACTAGCAAGGATGTAGAGAAAAGGGAACACTTGTACTGTTGGTGGGAATGAAAAATGGTACAGCCCCTATAGTATGGAGGTTCTTCAAGAAATTAAAAGCAAGGTGGACTCCGGGAGTTGGTGATGGACAGCGAGGCCTGGTGTGCTGTGGTTCATGGGGTCACAAAGAGTCAGACACAACTGAGCAACTGAACTGAACTGAACTGAACCATATTATCTAGAAATTCCACTTCTGGGTATATATCTAAAGAAAGTGAAGTCATTGTCTTGAAGAGTTATCTGTACTCCCATGTTCGCTGCAGCATTATTCACAATAGCCAAGATGTGAAACAACCTATGTGCCTGCCCATAGATAAATGGATAAAGAAAATGTGGTGTGTGTGTGTGTATTCACACACATATATAATATGAATATATAGCATATTATATATAGTGATTATGTAATATACACATAGTATAAATTACATATACATATAAAATATGAAATATCATTCAATCTTAAAAAAGGAAATTTTACCATTTGCAATAATACAGATGAACCTGGAGGGCGTTATGCTAAGTGAAATAAGCCAGAGGAGAAAGACAAATACTGGGTAATATCACTTATTTTGTGGAACGACTACAACAAAAAGTATGATTCATATACTCAGAGACTTGAACTGAGGTTGCCAGGACTCGGCAATGGGGAAAATATGAAGACATTGTTTAAAAGACACAAACAAAAGAGACAAAAAAGACAAAAGTTATCAGATGAATAAGATCAGAGGATCCTTTCATAATATATTCCCTTCACAATGTATTTATATCATCAAGTTACATACTTCAGTTTCAATTTACTTATCAATTACACTTCATTCTAGTTGTAAGAATTATTATCATTTTTATTTCACTGGAGGAAGGTTGGTCATTCTAAACTCTTTTTTTGCAACATGGCTAGGCCTCTCAATTAGTCTTCAAACAAAACATCACTAATGAATGGTGCAGGAGCAAATACACAATCAATTTTCTATGCATAGGCCTTTCTATCTTTATTGCATGAAAAAGAACATTCTTTGGTTGGTGGAATACAGCCTTCACAATGAAAGTCTCAAGCATGAGCAACTGAAATGGCTAAAATGTAAATTTAGAATGTTTTCCAGGCTGTGTTAATGACTTAGTACTCTCTGATCTTTTGAAAGCTTCTTGGCTGGTTTCTCATTTAAAAATGGCATGGCCCATAAAAGTCTCACTGTTCTCATCATACTACAATGTACACACATTAAAGAGTATTATAATCTATTGGTGTTTTTCTTTCTGGCTTACTTCACTCTGTATAATAGGCTCCAGTTTCATCCATCTCACCAACACAGTATACTGACACATATATATGGAATTTAGAAAGATAGTAATGATGACCCTGTATGTGAGACAACAAAAGAGACACAGACATAGAGAACGGACTTTTGGCCTCTGAGGGAGTAGGAGAGGGTGGGATGATTTGGGAGAATGGCATTGAAGCATATATACTATCATGTAAGAAACGAGGCGCTGGTCTATGTTCGATGCAAGATGCAGGATGCTTGGGGCTGGTACACGGGGATGATCCAGAGAGACGTTATGGGGTAGGAGGTGGGAGGGGGATTCAGGATTGGGAATTTGTGTACACCTGTGGTGGATTCATGTCGATGTATGGCAAAGCCAATAGAGTATTGTAAAGTAAAATTAAAAAAAAAAAAGTAGATTAATGAAGGGGTCTGTTTTTACCTGTCCCAAGTATTAAAGCTTGGTACAAAGTCATGTAATGAAAATCATATAGGTTTCACCCCAAAATAAGGAAATCAAAGAAAAGCAATATACGAAGTC
Source organism: Neotragus pygmaeus (assembly GCA_006410875.1). Lineage (NCBI taxonomy): Eukaryota > Metazoa > Chordata > Mammalia > Artiodactyla > Bovidae > Neotragus > Neotragus pygmaeus. The sequence continues at coordinate 19,329 of SJYV01049681.1, forward strand.
TGGAAGCTGATGAAATCTCATATTTACTTTATAGTGTTGAGAAAAATGGGCTTCTCAGGTGGAGCTAGTGGTAAAGAACCCACCTGCCAGAAGATCCCCTGGAGGAGGGCCTGGCAACCCACTTCAGTGCTCTTGCTTGGAGAATCCCATGGACAGAGGAACCTGAAGGGCTACAGTTCATAGGGTTGCAAAAAGTCAGATAAATAATATCTCAATTCCAAGAAAAGATAACATTTTATTAATGACTAGTACAAGAATAATTGATTATTCATCTAGAAGGAGGCACAAAAATATATAAAACAATTCAAATAATTTGCTGTTTAAATATTATAAAAATCTAAAGTATTAGAAGAAAAATTTAGCGATTATTTATCAATTTTTCAGTGAGAGAAAAGTCCTAAGCAGTTAAAAAATTTTAGAATGTCTCACAAACAAATTTAACTATTTTATTGAATTGTTTGACTAAATGATTGAATTATGATTTTAAAAGGCTAGAGATGTTGTAATAGGCTAGAAAGAATATTTTCCAACAAATGACAAAAGGCTGTTATTCTTAATCTGAAAATAGTACCTTGAGATCAATGAAAAGTATACAAATCATCTACTAAAAACACTGTATTTAGAAAAGCACTTCTCAGAAGATAAAAGCAAATCATAAGTAAGCATATAAAAAGCTAGTCGACCTCTCTTACAGTCACAATAAGAAACTGCTTAGCCCATGGGCTTTGCCAAAGTTAAATGATATAACCCAAAACTTGAGAGAATATGAACAGACAGACTAAAATTTACTGCGCAGACTGTGAATTGTTTACATCAGAAGATCCTAAAAACAGACTTTTTAAAGAATTAATGCTTCCATACCAGATGAGTTCCCTACTCTGTTGAATAATATATAAGTCCTGGTTTGTTGTCCAAACATTGTTTCGTTCTATTAAAAAAAAATCAAATAAATATGAGTTTGAAACAAGCCTGGAGAACTGGTTTTTGAACATTACCAAAGAATCACAAGAATCAAGAATCAATCA
>SJYV01049683.1:0-16448 GCA_006410875.1 Neotragus pygmaeus
ACCGAGTGACTGAACTGAACTGAACTGAGATGAGTACAGTTGTGTGGTAGTTTGAATATTATTTGGCATTTCCTTTCCTTGGGATTGGAATGAAAATTGACCTTTTCCAACTCTGTAGCCACTGCTTAGTTTTTCAGATTTTCTGGCATATTTTATGCAGCGCTTTAATAGCATCATCTTTTAGTATTTGAAGTAGCTCAGCTGAAATTCCATTAGCTTTGTGTGTAGTGATGTTTCTTAAGTCTCACTTGACTTCCCATCCCATGTCACCTGGCTCTAAGTGATTGATCACAGCATTGTGGTTATCTGGACCATCAAGATCTTGTTACATAATTCTTCTGTGTATTCTTGCCACCTCTTCTTAACATCTTCTGCTTCTGTTAGTTCCATATGATTTCTGTCCTTTATTGCACCCATTTTTGCATGAAATTTTCCCTTGATATCCCTAATTTTCTTGAAGAGATCTCTATTCGTTCCCATTCTATTGTTTTTCCTCTGTTTCTTTGCATTGATCACTGAGGAAGGCTTTCTTACCTCTCCTCACTATTCTTTGGAACTCTGCATTCAGATGGGTATATCTTTCCTTTTCTCCTTTTCCTTTAGTTTCTCTCCTTTTTTCAGCTATTTGTACAGCCTCCTCAGACAACCATTTTGACTCTTTGCATTTCTCTTGCTTGGCATGTTTTGATCATGGCTTCCTTTATAAGGTTACAAACCTCCACCATTTTCCTTCAGCTACTCTATCAGATCTAATCCCTTGAATCTATTTGTCACTTCCACTGTATAATTGTAAAAGATTTGATTTAGGTCATACCTGAGTTGACTAGTGGTTTTCTCTAGTTTCTTCAGTTTAAGTCTGAATTTTGCAATGAGTAGTTTGTGATCTGAGCCACAGTCAGCTCCCAGTCTTGTTTTTGCTGAATGCATAAGAGCTTCTCCATCTTTGACTGCAAAGATTATAATCAACCTGATTTCGGTATTGACTAGCTGGGAATGTCCATATGTAGAGTTATCTCTTGTGTTGTTGGAAGAGGGTGTTCACTATGACCAGTGTGTTCTCTTGGTGAAATTGTTAGACTTTGCCCTGCTTGATTTTGTATTCCAAGGTCAAACTTGTCTGTTACTCCAGGTATCACTTGACTTCCTACTTTTTTATCCCAGTCCCCTATATTGAAAAGGACATCTTTTTGTGTGTGTGTTAGTTCTAAAAGATCTTGTCATGGTATATTTTTCATTCATGGCTGCAACTCATAGTTCTTCCCTATTCAGTATTTTTTTTTCATATATTGGTACCATATCAATATTCTAAATTATACCAATATCTTTCAATTGTTTTCATACTTCTGTTTTCCTCACTTTCCTTTAATACTCCCCCTTGTCTAACAAATTAGATGCAAACTGCTAAGCATGATTTCAAAGCCCCTATATTTGGGCTCTATCTTATCTTTGCAAAAAAATTAATAATAATGACTAGATAACAATAAGTATTTCTATAATTACAGGTAGTTCATACTTTCCAAAGATTGTTGTTTACTCAACGGATCTCTCAGTGTTAGCATGGTACTTTACAAATACCCTTTTTCCATTTTTTGTTGTTGAATGGAAGTAAAAGATCAGAGTATACTGAACTGATGTGGTCACAATGAGTGCAAATCGAATCTCTCACTGAAAGTTGTTTTTTGCATCACTCAAGTGTCTAGTTACTTATAGATAAGAAATATGCTAATCTAAATTAACAAGTAATCAAACTTTTCCAGTTATCACTTAAGAATATCAAAAGATACTCAGAGAAGTCCAAATTTTATATGTAACTGTATCTCTCCCGGGAAACATTTCCGAAAATAAGTATTTTTCTCTGTAAAAACCTTTTGCAAATGTTGTGATTTATACTTTTTTCATTATATCTTGATAATTCTATTCATCTCTCTTCTATTTGCTCGAATCCATCTCCATAAGTACTATCCTTCTATTTCAAATAATCATTAAATATTTTCTGAAATAATTCAGAAACAGCCTCTCTCTCTACCTCCAATTTCCTACATGGATAATATATGCCCTTCATTATCATCATTAATCTTTCACATGTGCAAATCCTTTATAACCCATGCTCCAAAATGTTTAAAACTTTTTATTAAGCTACTTTTAAAAGTTGCATGTGATATAGTTTACTAGTCTCATTCTTTGAAGATTCTGGTTCATTGGTATTAAAATGGTAACCCACTCCAGTATTCTTGCCTAGAGGATTCCATGGACAGAGGAGCCCGGAAGTCTACAGTCCAAGGAGTCACAAAGAGTTGAACACGACTCAGTGACTAACTCAAGATAGAAGCTGAATGATTTTCCAAGGTGATTTCTATTTTTAGGCAAGTTTAAGTATTACTGAAGTCTATGTTATATTCAGATGCTGTACAACACCTTATTTTAGGATCAGAAAAAGAGGCATTAGCCTATTCATCTGAAGCAATAGTGCAAGGAGATAAAGTGAAAAGTGTAGAAATATCAAATAAGTCAAGCACATCCAGTGGCAATATTTTTTATTGTAAACTATAGCCCTTTCATAGTTATCATCCATGTGGATCTGACACCATTCCTGTCAGCATAGCCAAGAGTCAGGAAGATGAGCTGGATCTGAAGTAGTGGAGAATAGAGACGACATAAGAGCCTTCAAAAGCTTTGTGCTTCACATCTGCCTTCCAAAACTTGTGTAAGTTGCTCTTTGAGTCTAAAACCATTCAGGAAAGAGGACTCTGGAAAACACAGTTTTCCATCTTAACCAACTACGATATATTTTACCATTGATCTTGAAGGAACTCTTGTGTATTTGTAAATTCATGACAATTTGTTAATCAGTGGTGTAAAAAATAAATAAGTGAGTTTTGCTGTGGGGTTCTTGCCAATTTCTCTCCTGAAAGTACTCCCGTTATGGTCAAGTTCCAATCTGACGTCACTGAACAGAGTTGGGAAGAGATGCTAACAATAAGTTCAATAGGCTGTCTTGAATAATGAGTTCCCTCAAAATTTCACTGGTACCTACCCCATTTACCAATTGAAATAATCTATATATTTTCTTTGTTTCACTTCTCAACTCAAATTTTAGAATTGGCAATAGAAATATAGATTTTTCTCCCTCCCACCGACTAGATGATCCTGATATAAAGTTAAAAATCCATAGATCTCCAATTTTACTTAATCTCTTTCTCATGGCAAAATATTCTTTCCTCTATATTATTCAGTGCATGATTATAACATAATTCATGCTTATGAATTGATGCTATAGCAATGTCTGCATATCTTCACCAGAAATTGAGTCATTTTCAATGACATCTTAGTGTGGGCTTTGTTAAATCTATTGTACTGGGCACAAAATGATTTCAATCTAGATACCTACTATCTTTCAGAGATTGGAAATTGTCTTGCATCACTTCATTATCTCTCCAATAATGTGTGTATGTTCTAATATCTATTTCTATAGCTCTTACATCTCTACTGTAATCAAATTTTATGAACTCTGTTTTCCAAGGAAATTATTCATTTCAGTTGGTTTGAAATTCATTTGAATTTAGTTTTATCAATTATTCTCATGTTTCTTTCTCTAAGCAACACATCTTTAAGTTATTTTACATGTTTCCTAAACTAAGTTTTATAAATTTATTTTAGAAAAAACAACATATTAATCTGACAAACAAAACAATTTGGCAACCAATATGAACAATAATTCGTGTACTTACTTTATATACACAGATATTAATTATATAGTTTGTAAAAATAATCATTTTGTTCAAACATATCTAGTTAATTGTGATTTTTTCAAACTTCTGCCCTTTCTGACATGCTTTAAATTATACTTATCTAGTAGTTAATGAGTGTCTTCTAAAATATCACTTGAAAATCATTTTTGTTTGAGAAGTTTATTTTTATTTTGAATAAGAATTTTTCTCTTTTTTTTAGATTCTATATCCATATAGATCATTACAGAGTATTGAATAGAGTTCCCTGTGCTAAATAATGGGTTCTTATTAGAATCTAAATTAGAGTGGATATATCTATATGTATAACTGACTCACTTTCCCTGGTGGCTCAGATGGTAAAGAATCTGTCTTCTCCGAAAGAGACCTGGGTTCAATCCCTGTGTTGGGAAGAAAAGAGAATGGGAAATGGAAATGGGAAAAGGAAAAGGAAGGCAAAGGGAAAAGGGAATGGCAACTCACTTCAGTGTTCTTGCCTGGAGAATTTCGTGGACAGAGGAGTCTGGCAGGCTACAGTCCAGTGGTTTGCAGAGTCGGACAGGACTGAGTGACTAATACTTCAGTTTCACACTATAACTGACTCGCTTTGCTGTACAGGAGAAAGTAACACACCATTGTAAATCAAATATATTCCAATAAAAATTAATTTAAAATATATATATATATGATTCTGTAAATCATCTCTCATATTTTTTCTGAGTTGCCATCTTTCAATTATAACATCCTGGAATCATGGTGATACCCATCAGTGTTTCAATCATTAAATTTATATATATATATGTAGTTTTTACCTATTACTTGCGAGACATTGAACTAAATATTTAAGAAAGAGAAATGAAAGATATGACTCTTACCCTTCAGAATTTCTCAATGTGTCAATAAACTGAGGCAAGTTAGCATCAATTTTAATACAATGTGATGTGTTATAAGAGCTTCCCATGTGGCTCTAGTAATAAAGAAACCACCTGGCAAGTAGGAGACCTAAAAGATCCAGGTTGGATCCTTGCATCAGGAAGATCCCCTGGAAGAGGGCATGGCAACCCACTCCAGTATTCTTCCTGGAGAATCCTGCAGACAGAGGAGCTTGCCAAGCTACAGTCCACAGGGTCACAATGAGGCAGACATGACTGAAGCAACTTAGACTGCAAGAATGTGTTATAAATTCACAAAGAAAGGGAATAATCTACAATGCATAAATAAATGTATAACAAAATGGTCAACAGAGCTCTGAGAGTCCAGTTTCCAGAAATCTATTTTGGGGGCAATAATGCATAGACCACATATCTCTTTTGATAGCTACCATTCAGATTTCTGTTTTCATGCCTTTATGATAAAATTATTTTCCATCTCTCTTTTTCATCATATTTCAATATTTTCATTAATTTTATTCTAAAATTAAAAAAAATATTTTCCAGAATTTTGTTGTGACCATTAACCAAATCTTGCAAGCTGAAGAATGATATTTTAAGAAAGTGAATTATTTATCTTATATGTGTTTCACATCTCTTTTTTTTTTCAGTTGTCTCTTTATAAAAATTCTGCTATGAAGAGGTAGGAAAGCTGTATTGAACAATCCTAAAAGCTGAGAAAGTGGACTAGGGTTTCTTTTTGTACTCTTCATGCTCTAAAATTATTTCTTTCTAGTAAGAAACTAGACTTTTTGAGTACAATAAAAATTTCAAAATTATGAAAATCACTAAAATAAAAAGGAGAGTGAACAAAGATTATTGAAACCATTATACAAACTCTACCTTCTCTGATAGCTCAGTTGGTAAAGAATCCTCTTGCAATACAGGAGACCCCAGTTCAATTCCTGGGTTTGGAGGATCCCCTGGAGAAGGGACAGGCTATTACTCCAGTATTCCTGGGCTTCCCTTGTGGTACAACTGGTAAAGAATCTACCTGCAATGTGGGAGACCTAGGTTCTATCCATGGGTTAGGAAGATCCCCTGGAGAAGGGAAAGGCTTTCCACTCTAGTGTTCTGGCTTAGAAAATTCCATGGACTATATAGTCCATAGGGTCACAAAGAGGTGGACACACTGAGCGACTTTCACTTTTCACCTTACATATGTTAATACATAAGGTCATTTAATTCTAATAATACTTTCCATCACCAAAATTTGCTGGAAAATAATTGCATCTTAGTTTTAATTCTGTACATGTTATTTTTGATTTAGAGGAAAGCGTGATTCTCTAAAGCAACTTTATTGTCAATGCACTTAGGACTATTCGAAATTGCATTTAAATTAACTGTACATATAATCAATTAATTTAATGTGTTCTCTTGGTCTTTCAACACACACACATATACACAAACTTGCACACATATCCACACACAATTCATGTTTGTTTCACTTTAGTTAAGGACTCATGAGTATAACAAACATGCTGAGCACACTAATTTAACCTTACTTATCCTTTAACTTCCTCCAGGAATTCTCTTCTTGATCCAAAGATCCAAAAAAAACTAGAGATATAATCTATGTAGCCCAGTGCAAAATGAAATTTTGACTCTTGGTCAAAATACATTACAACTTGAGGACAATGACAGTGTAAAAACTAATGAACAGAAACTTTTAGTAGACTTGGTTTACCAACCCTCACTCTCTGAGATTGTAGCAGAGCTCAACAGGAAGAAAAAAGATTATTTTTCTTTCCTTATAAGTACTCAGTCAATGAAAAGCCATGAAGTCTTTGTTTACTCCAGCTATACCAGTTTCTTCCTCTCCGTAGATGTGTTCTTTTTTTTTTTCTTTCCTTTTTTTAATTTTTAATTAATTAATTTATTCATTTAATTTTACTTTACAATACTCTATTGGCTTTGCCATACATTGACATGTATCCACCACAGGTGTACACAAGCTCCCACTGCTAATCATGGTTGCAGACTCCAAATTGAAAAACTGTTGATCCCAAATAAACCCATCTTGGCTAGAGAAATATCTAGCAGTCTATTCCAAGACAACAGCAAAGCATTAAATCAAATGCAGGGCTTCATTTGACTGCACAGATAGCATGTTGATGAAGCTGGCTCTCAGTCCAGGCTCAGTATCACTTTTTGGGTAATTTATGGTATCTTGTGTTTTACTTCTCATAACAAGTATGGCATTCTAAGGTTATCTTCTATATATTATCTATTATCTCTTGTAGTAGGTTGCTTGGACTGTCATAAAACAAAACAAAACAAAACATGGATTTGGTGGCCTACAAAATATCAATTAATTTTCATGTGTTTCTAAATACTAGAAATCTGAGAACAATGTATGGGCAGGCTTGATTTCTTACGTGACTTCTGTCTTTGGTTTGTGGATACCTGTCCTCACTACCTGTCTTTACATGGTCTTATTTCTGTATCTGTCTTTGTTCAAATTCCTCTTTTTATTAGGATACCAGTCATACTGAATTAAGGCTCATCCTAATGATCTCACTTTAACTTATCTCTTTAAAGACCTCATCTCTAAATAAAGTCACATTCGGAGGTCTTGAGTATTAGGAATCTAACATATGAATTTTAGACTAACACAATTCAACCCTTAAGAACCATACTACGAATATAGGCTCTCTTCAGTTAATTATCCTGATAGTGTTTTTCACTATAGTAAGTTCAGCATCTATCATCCTCCATGGGATAAATTGAACCTTCAATAAATATCTACTGGTTAAATAAATCAATAAATGAATCAGTACATTATAAATATCAGAAATTATTATGGTCAATAGTCAAAAAGATCCCAAGGTTTAGCACTGTCATTTCTAAGATTGGGTGAGTATTCTCTTGAGTTACTCTGAAAGCAAGTGATGAATTGGTAAATATAAATTTCATAATATGATTAGGTTATTTCCTTAAAACTTTTTCCTTGAACTTTTGTATATATGAAGATGGAATGTCAGGTGTGAGCACACTAAATTGCTTCAGTTGTATCTGCCCATCTATGATGGTGTGGACTGTAGCCCACCAGGCTCCTCTGTCCAAGATATTCTCCAGGCAAGAATACTGGAGTGAATGGCCATTCCTCCCTCCAGGGGATCTTCATGACCCAGAGATTGATTTTGCCTCTCTTATGTCTCCTGCATTGGCAAATGGGTTCTTTACATTTCTGGGAAAATACAGAAGTCAGGTAAAAGATAGCAATTTGGTAATTTTTAAAAAACAAAAACTTTTTTTTTTCTTTTCTTTTTTTTACTTTACAATATTGTATTGGCTCCACCACACATCAACATGAATCCATCACGGGCACACACGCATTCCCCATCTATTAAACTTCAACTCAAAGAAAAGATATATGGAAAATGATGAATATTTTAAAAATTATGTTAAGAGGAAATACTATTGTATTCAGGATTTATTTTTAGTTAATGAATAATTTTATTACTTTAGAGGTAACGTTAGATTTTATAACATTATCCAAAGTTTGTCTCTTCTTTCTAACCAAATACAAAGAATTATAAAAAACTCATTCATTCAGTTCAGTTCAGTTGCTCAGCAATGTCTGATTCTTTGCAACCCCATGGATTGCAGCATGTCAGGCTTCCTTGACCATCACCAACTCTGGAAGCTTACTCAAACTCATGTCCCTTGAGTAGGTGATGCCATCCAACCATTTCACTCTCTGTCATCCCATTCTCCTCCCACCATTGATCTTTCCCAGCACCAGGGTCTTTTCAAATGAGTCAGCTGTTCACAATACAATAAGTGGCCAGAGTATTGGAGTTTTAGTTTCAGCATCAGTCCTTCAAATGAATATTCAGGACTGATTTCCTTCAAGATGGACTGGTTGATCTCCCTGCAGTCCAAGGGACTCTCAAGAGTCTTCTTAACACCACAGTTCAAAAGCATCAATTCGTCAGTGCTCAGCTTTTTCTAAAATCCAACTCTCACATCCACACATGACTATTGGAAAAANCAAGATGGACTGGTTGATCTCCCTGCAGTCCAAGGGACTCTCAAGAGTCTTCTTAACACCACAGTTCAAAAGCATCAATTCGTCAGTGCTCAGCTTTTTCTAAAATCCAACTCTCACATCCACACATGACTATTGGAAAAATCAAAGCTTTGATTAGACAGACCTCTGTTGGCAAACTAATGTCTCTGCTCTTTAATATACTCTCAAGGTTGGACATAACTTTTCCTCAAAAGAGGAAGTTTTTTGNCAACCCAGGGGTTGAACTTATGTATCCTGGACTGGCAAGCAGATTACCAATGAGCCAGCAGGGAAGCCCTTCATCAGTATAGAGCCTGTGAAATTAACGTAAAGATGCCACAAAAGAAATAGCCTGTTTTTCCCAGTAAAGGATATATATAAATAGGGTCATGTAATTGGAAGTAAGAAAATTAAACAACAAAGAAGATAGGCTTTGGAGACTCAGAGCTGGATTCAAACCTCAGTTCCCAGATACTATTAGCACAATGGTCTGAAAGTTACTTTCCTCAGTTTCCTCATTTGCAAAGCAGGGGTGATGATGTTTGCTCCCAGGGGTATAATGAAATTAGAGGTAACATGCCTGACCTTATGCTTGGCACACAGTATATTTCTAAACATGGTAGCTCCTAATTACTAATAGAAGTTAGTCCCTATATATATATATATATATATATATCATATATAAAATTCCTTATCACACAGCATGTGCTACTTCATATCTGCATAAGTAGAAATAACTGGTACCACATGACTGGTGAGTCACAGGCAGTAACAGGGGAGATTTTATGATCTATAACAGCCAACATCCACTTGGCCAATGAAACTCAGAGTGAAGCTTCAGAGACTGCCTAAACAAATGCAAAAAGGGCCCACCCTAAGCAAAGGCCTAGCAATAGAGTCGTGAGACTCCACGATGATGCAGACTGTGATGATAGTAACATCTTAGATTTAAATAGTATCTTTCAAAATGCTTTTTATGTTTATCATCTAAGGTAATTTTCATCTCTAATGTAAGCATGATAAATATTATCTTTTCTTGGTTGGAGGAAATAACAATGCAGAGAGGTCAGATGGCTTATCTAAGGCTAAAGCAGAGGTAAGTTGTACACTCCACATCTCTTAGTTTCCAGATGAAAAGTCTATACTATGCTCCTTCTGTGTCTCTGCAAGCTCCTCACCATGGTTTGCCCTTCACTGGAAAGAGTAAAAGATTTCTGCATTAGTCCCCATGAACCAAATGGAAAAAAATGCATACCAGAGACTGCCTTCAATGCAAAGCTACATCATCTAGTGCAAGTGTTCTATTTCAGGTAATAAAGCTGAGGTCCAGGGAGACCAGAAGATTTAAGCTTATATAGTTATTTGTTTATGTAGCTTCGACTAGTATGGATATTGCTTCCCTTACACTAAGGTTATGCATGTAACTCTCAAATTTATTTTAAGAAAACCCATAAATGAAACAATCAATAAAATTTATTTGCTCTACCATTCACAGTGGAGGAAAACAATACCAAATCAAGCAATCACTATTACTTGGTTTTAAAGAGAAAAAAGAGATTAAAAAAAAAAGCCCTGATGTTTTAAGGAAAATAATACTGTGCTTTAATTATCAGAGAGCAATCAGTTTCAGGATGAGAAAAGACTGATAAGAATGTGAAACAAAAATATGAGAAGACAGACAGANAATACCAAATCAAGCAATCACTATTACTTGGTTTTAAAGAGAAAAAAGAGATTAAAAAAAAAAGCCCTGATGTTTTAAGGAAAATAATACTGTGCTTTAATTATCAGAGAGCAATCAGTTTCAGGATGAGAAAAGACTGATAAGAATGTGAAACAAAAATATGAGAAGACAGACAGACACAGCAGCCCACTGAGTTCTCTTCTGTAAGCTGACAGACAGTTAAAATTAAGAGGCTAGTCTATGAAAATCTCCTATGAGGACACTATTCTCTGTAAGCATCATGCTGAGAAAGAAGTAATGAGCCAAGGATCCTAGTTATGCTGCTGTCACTGGACAAGTGTCTACGGGGCAAGAATCACTTGTGTCAACTCTGCTTTGAGGACAGATGTCAAAAATGCCATATCAGTCTTAAATATCTAAAATGGAACTCCACCCCCTTCTTCCAACACTTCCACCCCTACACGCACAACCTGCTCTGCCTGAATTTCCTCCATCTCAGTAAACAGCAACTCCAACCTTTTAGGTGCTCAGACCAAACACTTTGCCACCNCTGGCGTGCTGCGATTCATGGGGTCGCAAAGAGTCGGACATGACTGAGCAACTGAACTGAACTGAACATTATATATGTGAATTTGATACCACATTGCCTGTCATATATTCAGAATCAATCATAGTAGTCACTGATTTTACCAGGCTGTTTAAGATCAGGGGAAAATGAACCAGGGATAGGAAGACTGTACCATGAACAACAGTGGAATTCCAAATTCCCAGAAATACCCAGAATAACACTCAAAGCATTCTGCCTCAAGGAAGCATCTTTGTAAAGATATTTTCTATTTTTAGAAAGATCTTTAAAGGAAATAAGAATTTTTTAGCGAAACAAAACAGACTTAGCCAGGTACTTGGCCACATGGAGGGACATACTTTGGTCTCTCCATCAAATTTTACTAATGATGATTTTTACCTGTTAAATTCCAAAATTTCAAGAGCCATGCAGATAAAATTGGTAAACAAACGAGAGACTCAAAATTTTTGATTCCTCTGATGTTGTCTCTTGGCTTGATTTGTAAAACCACAAGGATTTAGAAAATACTGAAAAGAGAACAGAACTTTTCTCATGACTTTTTCTGCCCCCCAAATGTTGTCTATGCTGGGAAGAGTGGACACAGGAAATCCAGGAGATCCATGAACAAAGTACTTATGGGGTGATCTTACAAAATCGAGTGGTGGTAGATGCAGCGCTGGTCGAGCTGGCAGCAGTGGAAGTGGAACCAGCAGAGGTTGTGGTGGGGGCATCTGTACTTTCGGTGGGGGGATCTGTACTTTCACTGGGAGCATCTGTATTTTCACTGGGAGCATCTGTACTTTCGCTGGCATCAGCAGAGTTTGTGGCAGCAGCTTCAGAAGCTGAAATTAAGAGGAAACATTCAAATCAAGACATGTGACTCTTCAGATAACATGCTTGAATGTGCATTTCTCATTCTGAATTCATCTCAGCAAATGTCATCAATTCTGTCATACCTTTACCCTAGCTACCAACTCTCCTCTTACTCATTGTTCCTAGCCTTGTCCTTTGTGGGAGAGAAAGAATTTAGCATTTCTTTGCTAGGGCAGTGAGGCTGAGGGAAGACACAAGCAAATACTTTCTGCTAGCATGAACACGAAAAACCAAATCCACATATGTCCTTATTCACAGGAACCACTGCTGAGAGACAAAAAGGAACTTCCTGTGGACTGACATTCTGAGGACTTCCCACAGAATGGCTTAGAACTGAGTAGGTTCTAAGTACAGGAGCATTGCAGTATGAGGAGAAGAGAGGAATCAGTTGATTCATCTCAGATTAGAGGGAGTATCTCCTTTCTTTTAACAGCAAAATCTCTTTTTGCAAGTTCTGGCCTAAGGAGAGATATATTTGTCACACCTTTTGTGGGAACTTGTATTACAGCAATAATTGTGAGAGTCCCTTCTACATAATGGGAAATATTAGTACTATTCTGGAAATGATAAGAATAAACAAATGCTTTTTGACCCACCCCATGTTCAAAAGGACGTTGCCAAGATTTATGAGATTTTTCTCTCCCCACAGAGCTGCTAACAAATAGCAAGAGTCAGTCCCCAAAACTGTGAGCAAAAACCATCTCATCACCACATCCATAACCATACTGTAGCTGTGCTGACTCAGACCTCATGAAGGAAAGAGAATATTTTTTAATTGGACTCCACATGGCACATGTGGCACAGTATGTGAGGTCAGACTAGAGTCAGTGCCCTGTGATCAGAGAACCCAAATCCCCAAGCTGTTGAGGCTGAAAAGAGGAATCTTCAGAATGCCTGTGTGAGCATGACACACAGCATAGAATGGGCAGGGTGCTGTGGGGACAATCCAAGAATGACCAGGAGCTTTGGTCCACAACCTTGGGATTCAGGTTAAAGAATGAAAACAAACCTCAGCCTGGGAATCAGGCATCGATGCCATTACAAAGAGCAGAGCTTAGAGCCCTACTTGCACTTGACCCCTACATTCCACATCCTGTTACCCCACTCTCCCATGTGGTCCTTATGCCCTCACTTCTGCATCACTCTCAGTCAGAAAGTGAAGAGGAGCTAAAAAGCCTCTTGATGAAAGTGAAAGAGGAGAGTGAAAAGTTGGCTTAAACGAAGATCATGGCAACTGGTCCCATCACTTCATGGCATCTGGTCCCATCACTTCATGGCAAATAGATGGGGAAACAGTGTCAGACTTTATTTTTTTGGGCTCCAAAATCACTGCAGATGGTGATTGCAGCCATGAAATTAAGACATTTACTCCTTGGAAGGAAAGTTATGACCAACCTAGATAGCATATTCAAAAGCAGAGACATTATTTTGCCAACAAAGGTCTATCTGGTCAAGGCTATGGTTTTTCCAGGGGTCATGTATGGATGTGAGAGTTGGACTGTGAAGAAAGCTGAACGCCGAAGAATTGATGCTTGTCAACTGTGGTGTTGGAGAAGACTTGAGTCCCTTGGACTGCAAGGAGATCCAACCAGTCCATTCTAAAGGAGATCAGTCCTGGGTGTTCTTTGGAAAGAATGATGCTAAAGCTGAAACTCCAGTACTTTGGCCACCTCATGAGAAGGGGACGACAGAGGATGAGATGGCTGGATGGCATCACCAACTCGATGGACGTGAGTTTGAGTGAATTCTGGGAGTTGGTGATGGACAGGGACGCCTGGCGTGCTACAATTCATGGGGTCACAAAGAATCAGACAGGACTGAGTGGACTGAACTGAACTGAACTCAGGAACTACATTCTCCTCATTATGGTGAAACCACACTCCTCAGTGGGATTTGAATCCAGTCGCACTTCGGCCTGGGACTGGAATCCACAACTCCTGATTTAAGAGGTGACATTAACTCACAATCTTTTAATTCAAACCACACACCTGGTGCCTGGTCTGCAGGTTCTTTTGTCTTGGTGCAAAACAGTCAGGCACAGAAAGAACTCAGCCAGAGGCAAAGCAACAGGCAAAGAGGGAGTTAATTAGAGTAGGATTCTTGTGAGAGATACAGGCAGGCAAGGGACTGCAGCCCTGAGAACAAAGAGGGCTGCCTACTTTTTTTTTCTAGCCTTATCCCAAAGCTCATAGGAGTTTAGTTCCTGGACCAAGGATCAAAAAACAGGCTCAGACAGTGACTGTGTCACATCCTAACCCATGGACCACCAGGGAATTCCTAAGGGCTGCATTTTTATAATCAAAGAAAAACTGGGAAGGGTAGAAGACCACAGATTTTCTCTTTTGGGGTCAGACATCAAGGCTTACATCATTAGTTTCTCCTTGACATTATATGGTCTAACCAGACCTGTCATGATGCTATCACCATATGTATGTTAACAAAGAAGTGGTGACATTTCCTAAAATATTGTAATTCATCTCAGGTTGTGGTATAATGTCCTCTTTCACGTAGTTTCTTTTCTCTTTCACCTATACTCCTGTCTCGGCTACGTGCAGGAATGCAGTTTTTCAGGATCTGTTATTATAAACCTCCCAAAGGCAAATTCAGGCCTCATCCCATTTTTCAGTGGCATTGGCCACTGAGTAAACAGTAAGTCTGTTTACTTTCAAGATGTTCTGATTGTTGCTTAGTTGCCATATGTTCTGATCATCTGCTGGTTGGTGTCGAGCACATGGTGATCTTCTGAAGTCCCTCTCTGTCTTCCCCAAATGGGATTTCCAGGTGTAGAACTGTCTTATTCTATCCCTATCACAGGGACTAAATGGCCTCTCATTTACACACTGGCCATATATTCAACACTTTGGTTTAGGGTAATCAGAAAGACTTTACATGCACCTCCCCCAAATTCTCAGGCCACAACATCAGACCATGGCCTCCTCTCTGCTGAGGAAAATTCAATGATTCACCCACAATTTATATATATCCATGCCAGAGTGTTCATGTTCTCTAATAATGTGTAAGAAATAAGCAGACTTTCTATATTCACCATAAACATTTGAATCAGGCAAAAGGCTTTGCCAGGCTTGGGCATAGGAATCTTTATATCCTATCTCCTGTGGAAACTTTGACATGAGGCTGGGATGGAAAATGGTCATTGCTGAAAGGAGATGAGGTGCAAGGGCAAACTTACCTGGTGTGTCCTCTGGAGCAGTTGTTGTATCCTCTGAAAGAGAAAAATGAAAACAGGACGTGAGTTGAACACCAGATTTGGGTGTGGAGAGAAGAATATGGGCAATGGTGCAGGCTTTCAGAGTCTAATAACTTCAGTCTTTGGTGCACACGTTGAGGGGGAAAAGATGCACAGATAATATAAAACCCCACAATGTGTGGTCACTTTTCATTTTCTGAAATAAACCTCTGATTTGTGTTCTTAAACAGACTTTACTGACTCTGACCATGAAACTGGGTTCCAAGGTCAGAAATGAGTTATGATCTGATTGAATTAGGAAGAGCCTAAAGGTAGAGTTAAATCTATCATGAATAGTCAGTGAAAAGGGTAATGGAACAGGGGAGTGGAGTAGAGGACAGGAGAGGCCAGCATTCTAGACTCCCCCAAACCCACATCCACACAGAGTTCTTATCTTGATGTCACTATTCCTCCAAACCTTATTTTCGGGTAAGAATCTTTACTTACGGCCAGAAACCAGGATGGTGGAAACTGCCACCAGTGTCAGGAAGGCTAAGAGCTTCATGATGGTCAATTGCAAAGCGGGGATCACAGGAAATTTTCGGAGCCCGGAGGAACCTTGACTCCAGGATTCCACCCATCAACATTATATAGGAAGAAAGAGAACACCGATCAGAAGATGCCAGACCAGAATCCGGGTTACTTAATGCCAAGAGTGTTGGTTCTCAGAGAAACCACTGAAGAAAAAACAGCACATCCTGAGGCTCTTGGAAAGATCATAATATCAGTCATTTCATTCTAACACATTCATACCTTGCAGATACAGTGGTATCATGATTATAGTCTTTTCTGACAAGATGAAAAAACCCCGCCTCCAGTCTTCCTGATTTAGTCATATCTGCAGTGCTCCCTTCAGGGACTTTGGAAGCTTACTCAGGCTTGTCTCTCATCAAAGATTAATCAGGGTAGAGCAGCCTGATGGAAGATCCACCATCTGAGAGTCAGGCTGTGCATTCTTCCAGCTATGGCCTCTCTCCTGCACATGTGAATAAAGAGAAAAACAATAGAAAATGAAACGGATGTCTGTTAATTAATGCATGCCTTGACTCCATACATTCATTCTACAGATATTCATTGAGCACTAGACATTAAGGAAGCAGTAGTGAACAAAGCACACAAAAATTACACACCATAGACCCTGTTGTTGAAACCCATATGTTAATAAGTAAATAGGAAGGAAGGGAGGGAGGGAGGCAGGGAGGAAGGAGAGAAAAATGGAAAAGAATATTTTATACATATAAGGTGATCAGTCACTCAGTAGTGTCCGACTCTTTGCGACCCCATGAATTGCAGCACACCAGGCCTCCCTGTCCATCACCAACTCCCAGAGTTCACACAAACTCATGTCCATCGAGTGGGTGATGCCATCCAGCCATCTCATCCTCTGTCGTCCCCTTCTCCTCCTGCCCC
>SJYV01049687.1:8237-21372 GCA_006410875.1 Neotragus pygmaeus
CCATGGACAGAGGAGCCTGGTGGGCTACTGTCCATGGGGTCGCAAAGAGTCGGACACGACTGAGCGACTAAACAAGAAGAACAATAATCATTTTAAAAGGGTGCACTTGAGTGTCCTTGAATAGAATTCCTGTCAACCTTTTTTGGGCTGCTAAAGAATGTCCCTGCAGTGCAGGAGATCCGGGTTTGATTCCTGGGTCAGGAAGATCCGCTGGAGAAGCGACAGGTTACCCACTCCAGTATTCTTGCCTGGAGAATTCCATGGACTGTAGAGTCCATGGTGTCCCAAAGAGTCGGACACGACTGAGCGACTTTCACTCTCAGCCTTTTAACCTGCGTTGTCCTTTGATGATCCTCCTCTGAGATGACGTACATATTCAGCCTTTGTCTTCCACATCTTCTGATGGAGGGCATTTCTTTTTTCCCATTCCTCCATTCCAGATCCTTCTGGGAAAATGACTTCATCTTTTGACGTACACATTGTCTTCGTTGGGTGAATTTTTTCATTTTAGCCGGTTCTTTGAATTTGGCAGTTCCACCATCCTATTTCTCTTGCCCAGCAACTCTCGCGACTGCCATCAAAACTGTTCCTGTGTCTGTTGCCTTCCACTGGGGGAGGATAGTTAATATCCTTAGAGTGAAGCCTATGTTTACTCTGGTCAACTATCATTCTGATAAAAAGATGATTCTATCTGTCGTATTTGTTGGACTGCATCTGTCTTATCTGTTCATGTTTCCTAACTGGCTTTACCGTATTTCCTATTGAGTTGATCTGGAACAGTAAGTCCCCTACATACGANTTACTCCGGTCAACTATCATTCTGATAAAAAGATGATTCTATCTGTCGTATTTGTTGGACTGCATCTGTCTTATCTGTTCATGTTTCCTAACTGGCTTTACCGTATTTCCTATTGAGTTGATCTGGAACAGTAAGTCCCCTACATACGAATCAGTTTACTTCAGAGAGTGTTATTATGTCAGAGTTGTTGAAAAGTCCCAACAAATTTAGCCTAGGTACCCAACGAAAACAGTTGCCTCTGTACTTAAACTGCTTTAATGTGTGCTTTCTGGACTTCTTGCACTTGAAATAAAGACCCTGTATTCCTGCATTCTATCTAGTAAGGTACACAAAAGCACAACTGTGCGTTAAGTAGCCTCGTGACAATGTACGCAAGACACGTGAGCTACGTTACCTGATTGGACAAGTGAACACACACGTTCGCCTCTCTGATGGTTTGCAACTTGAAAGTTCCTATATGGGTGACTTGCTCTGTTTCCTTGGGGCCAGCAGATAACCCTGGCAAGTGACCTATGTCCATTTTCTGCTCAGAAACCCTGCTCTCAGCTTGATGCCTCTGGGCATATTGGAAGGGCCTATGGATCTCCCTTAAAGGGGCTGTAGAATTTTCTGGCTCCTCAACCAAAGTCTTTAGGCCCTTTCCCCTCCTGTCCCATCTCCCCTCCACAGGCAGGCTCTTCTCCAAGAAATCTACAAGGTTGGGTTGTAAATACACGACCTGCTGCATGGAGGGTTCAGGGAGGAAATGCCCCAGTGTTTCATCAGCCTGACTTTCTCCGTCATCACAGAAAGCTCACTCTTTTGCTGAAATTTGTCCTCTGTGTACGGCTGCTGCATTCTATCTTAGAGACAGAGTTTTGGGTGAAGTAGAAAGAGCTAGCTTTCTAGCTTTGCCAGGCAGAGGGGAGCCACCATGGGCAGATGCCCTCAAGATTGCATGTTGTCCTTAGATGGGATAGAAAGGAATCTTGCAACGTTCAAGAAGCAGGGTGTGGTCAGCTCACAGACATCCTTCTGATGAGATGGTGATCAAGTAATTACAAGTCAGCATCAACAGCTTTCGTGTCCAACTGGTCTGCATTCTTTGTGCTTGTGGGCAGCATGAACTTAACTTATCCCACCTGGCGGCCTTTGATGAAAGTGGAAGAGGAAAGCGAAAAAATTGGCTTAAAGCTCATCATTCAGAAAATGAAGATCATGGCATCCGGTCCCATCACTCCATGGGAAATAGATGGGGAAACAGTGCAAACAGTGCCAGACTTTTATTTTGGGGGGCTCCAAAATCACTGCAGATGGTGACTGCAGCCATGAAATTAAAAGATGCTNCAAAAGGCTAAGTCTGCTTCTGTGACTGTAACCCCCCATCTTGCCCCTTTTGTTCTTGCAGGCTATTGTTAATGTAACAGATACATTATTATGTAAATATAATGGCCTGCCTCAGGGAGATAAGCTTAGCCACCCACTTGTCAAAGACTGTAGAGAGCAGGACTAACATATCCCCCTGCCTGAGGCTGGCCATCCTGGGGGATGTAAGCAAGAACTGAATAGTCTTTTTACTTCATTTCTTCACCCCACCCCCTCCTCTCAGATCTGCAAGAGAACCTGGCAACCAGCCCATTACAAGATGGTTATCCGGAGTCCCTCTTGAGTGGGAGTTCCAAGGTGGCTCAGTGGTAAAGAACCCACCTGCCAGTGCAGGAGAGTCTGGAGATGCAGGTTTGATCCGTGGGTCAGGAAGACCCCCCTGGAGAAGGGAACGCCAACCCACTGCAGTATTCTTGCCTGGAGAATCCCATGCACAGAGGAGCCTGGCAGGCTACAGTCTACGGGGTCCCAGAGTTGGACGCGACTGCGTGACTACACTTTCTTTTTTATTGTTCTGTCCTAAGTTGCTTCAGTCATGTCCGACTCTTCGTGTGATCCTTATGGGCTGTAGCCCCGCAGACGCCTCTGTCCCTGGGATTCTCCAGGCGAGAATACTGGAGCCGATCGCCGTGCCCTCCTCCAGGGGATCTTCCCGACCCAGGGATGGAACCCAAGTCTCTTACACGGATTGCATTGGCAGGTGGGTTCCTGACCACTAGCGCCGCCTGGGAAGCCCATTCTTTTTTTAATTAGAATGTTGAAATGTGATCGTCTTGCAGTAGCACAGGAGACAAATCTGAACGTGATTAGTAAAGAGGAAATGGCGAAGGCTTTGCTTTCAAAATACAGTAGTCATCTCAGCCAGTGACATACAAACACAGCCTCCAGAATCAAGTCCCTTTCTGGTTCCACCACCTTCTCTGGGATTCCCTGGCCTTCCTTGCAGCGAGCAGGGTGACCTTGAACTCAGTAACATCTCTACCCAGTGAGGGAAACGTGAGCACTCAGTCTGAAAGCTCATGCATCTTTCTCACCTGGGCGGTTCCTAGGACACCTCTATCTTGTCACCACGGAACACAGCTACTGTTTATCTCTCCAGTTCAGTTCAGTCTCTCATTTGTGTCTGACTCTTTGCAACCCCATGGACTGCAACACGCCAGGCCTCCCTGTCCATCACCAGCTCCTGCAGTTTACTCAGACTTATGTCCATCGAGTCCGTGATGCCATCCAACCGTCTCACCCTCTGGCGTCCCCTTTCTCCTCCTGCCCCCAATCGTTCCCAGCATCAGGGTCTTTTCGAATGAGTCAGCTCTTCGCATCAGGTGGCCAAAGTATTGGAGCTTCAGCTTCAACATCAGTCCTTCCAATGAACACCCAGGACTGATCTCCTTTAGGATGGACTGATTGGATCTCCTTGCAGTCCAAGGGACTCTCAAGAGTCTTCTCCAACACCACAGTTCAAAAGCATCCATTCTTCGGCGCTCAGCTTTCTTTATAGTCCAGCTCTCACATCCGTATATGGCTACTGAAAAATCATGGCCTTGACTAGACGGACCTTTGTTGGCAAAGTAATGTCTCTGCTTTTTAATATGCTGTCCATGTTGGTTATAACTCTCGAAGCCCTTCTCAATTTTTGTAGTGATCTCAGACGAGATAAGAGTTGGGTCACAGAAACAGAGAACGGAATCGAGGTGGCTCCTTGAGAAGATGGTGTGGAAAGTTCTGTGACTGAACTGCTTCTGGCACGATGCTTTTTCCATCCGTCGATCAGAAGAAGCAGTTTCCAGAACTGTTAAAATAATTGATGCTAGCTCTGCGAGGAGGCTCTCTCACAACATCTGGCCGCATCTCCATCTGATTTTCTTAACCTGTGAGCCAGCCCAGCTCTGGCATTCTGGAACTTTTGGATTGCCAGTGGTCCTCTTAGAACATGGAGCAGCTGTGTATTTCTCACGGCACCTCCGCATGTCCTGCACTCTGTAACCTGTTGACTGTCTCGAGTCTTGTTTTCTTGTTTTGTCGCTTTAGTCCTGTCTGACTCTCTGTGACCCCATGGACTGTAGCCCGCCAGGCTCCTCTGTGCATGGGATTCTCCACGCAAGGATACTGGAGTGGGTTGCCATTGCCTCCTCCAGGGGATCTTCCCAACTCAGGGATCGCGCCAGAGTCTCTTTCATTGGCAGGATGGGAAATGTTAGATTGGTAGCTGTGGATCGGAGTGTTGGCTGGAAACGGAGAGTGTGGCCTGGAGATGCCCATTCAGGAGACCTCAGAAATTAGAGGCCTTTTGAAATTATGACCCTGAGTCAGAGTTTCAAGAGAAACGAGTGTACGTGGAGAAGCAGGTATGGTCGCTGAAAAGCAAGGAGGAAGGGGAGGAAAGGAGGAGAGGAAGAGAGAGACACAGAAGGCATAAAACTTCTGTGACCCAGAACCATCATGCCAATTATTTGCCACAGGAGGGGTTTCTCTTCCTTCTGGTGGGGAGTTGGTTTCTGCCTTGCTTTCCTGCCGCGTCATCCTCATTCTTTCAAGCCGAGGGGGCTCAGGAGACCAGGCTGACCAGACTGGGGAAATTGGCAGCCGCCCTTCAAGCTTCCGCTCTGATGTGGGACATTCACGTTGAGAGAGTCAATTTCTAGGCAGGTTGATAAGACGTCCGGAGTCCCCGGGGAGGAGAGAGGGGTCTGGGGCTCTCGAGGAGGAGATAAGGGGTCTGAATCCTCCAGGAGGAGGAAAGGACAAAGGTTTTCTTCCACATTCTTTAGTCTTAGTCACTTCCCTTGTGGCTCAGCTGGTTAAGAATTCACCTGCAATGCAGGAGACCTGGGTTCGATCCCCAAATTGGGAAGATCCCCCAGAGAAGGGGAAAGCTACACACTCCTTTATCTTGGCCTGGAGAATCCCATGGACTGTAGGGGTGGCAAAGAGTTGGACCCAACTGAGCGACTTTCACTTTCTTTCTAGTCTTAGTCACATAAAACATTGCTTTCTTTAAGCTGGTGATTACAGAACAAGCCGACTCAGTTTCACCTCTGTACTAAGGATTAGGTAACAGCAACGTATCCTTGCTTGAGGACGCTTTCTCCTTCTTGAAAACCTTCTGACTAATCCTGTCACCTTAAAATGTATATTATGGGAATGGGCCTGGTGAGATCTTTCTATTGTTAGTNTCTTTATCTTGGCCTGGAGAATCCCATGGACTGTAGGAGTGGCAAAGAGTTGGACCCAGCTGAGCGACTTTCACTTTCTTTCTAGTCTTAGTCACATAAAACATTGCTTTCTTTAACCTGGTGATTACAGAACAAGCCAACTCAGTTTCACCTCTGTACTAAGGATTAGGTAACAGCAACGTATCCTTGCTTGAGGACACTTTCTCCTTCTTGAGAACTTTCTGACTAATCCTGTCACCTTAAAATGTATATTATGGGAATGGGCCTGGTGAGATCTTTCTATTGTTAGTTCTAATTCTCTCATTTTATACTATAAATGGTGGGAGTCTTTCTAGTAAGATCTTTACAACCTTGAGACATTCTTTTCATATATTGTAATAATCAGTTTTAAAAGTATATAGCTCCTCAGCAAGGGGGTACTCTCTTCCCTCTTCTGATGTTGATGTCAGAAGCTTTGTCTGTCCCTTTTTATACTTTAATAAAACTCTGCTACACAAAAGCTCTTCCCTGGTGGCTCAAGACGGTAAAGCGTCTGTCTACAATGTGGGAGACCTGGGTTCGATCCATGGGTCGGGACGTTCCCTGGAGAAGGAAATGGCAACCCACTCCAGTATTCTTGGCTAGAAAATCCCATGGACGGAGGAGTCTGGTGTCCATGGGGTCGCAAAAAGTCGGACACGACTGAGCTTGACTTCACTTTCACTTTTCACACAAAAGCTCTGGAGTGGTCCAGCCTGGTACCTGGTTTGTGCCGAAGCTAAATCTTCTAGAGATCACGAGTCCAACACTGTTCACTGCAA
The DNA here is from genome assembly GCA_006410875.1 of Neotragus pygmaeus. Lineage (NCBI taxonomy): Eukaryota > Metazoa > Chordata > Mammalia > Artiodactyla > Bovidae > Neotragus > Neotragus pygmaeus. Next base: position 14,375 of record SJYV01049687.1, read on the forward strand.
AATGTCAGTGTCCACGCTCAAACCTCTGGCTCCACGCTGCAAGGAGCCAGCCAGTGGCTCTTGATGGAGACTACAAACAGGAGATGTGCTGCAGCAAGCACCCAGTGTATGCAGTGTTTCGGGGGGGGGGAAGCAGAATTAGAAATCGACTGTGCTAAACGCAGGCGTTGAGAGTCATAATCCAGAGATCGCAGGTGACTGACCACTGTGACCGTCTTGAAGGTCACGGTGACCTTGCTTTGTCGGGGCTACAGCTGCTTTGAAGAGGCCTCCAAAGAGACAAGAAAACCAAGGAAGAGACTCTGCTCAAGGAATTGATCGTGCTCTCTAAATAGCAGCTCATGGGTGGGGCCGTCTGTAACTGTGGGTCGCAGGCGGGAAGGGTGTGAAAAGTGCAGGGTTTTTCCAGGTTCGGAAGGTTAGAACAGGTTTGTGCGATGAACTGAAGAGAGAGAGTGAAGATACAGGATGGGAGGCTTGCGTGATGATCCTGTGGTCCAGAACTTCCACTGCTGGGGGCGAGACTTCCATGCCTGCTGAGATCCCACGTGTTGTGTGGTCCAGCCAAAGGGGAAAATAAAATACAGAATGAAAGAGACAGCTGCAGCGTGATGTCGGCGAGTTCAGTGGGCTGGATGGTCCCATGGAGTGGGGCACTCGTAAAGACGGGACCTTTCCATGCGTGCCTGAGACGCTCGGGGTGACGGGGACTCTTGGCTGAGATGCAGGAGCCTGGGCTGCTGGGACCTTTGGAGGACTATTCTTCTGATTGCATGTGCTTTCTCACATCTATCCCTGAGAGCAGGGCTGTGCAGGGACTGGCACAGAGAGTGTGGAACAGACGGTTAGGAGACAGAGTTGATGAGATCATGGCGTGACAGTAGATGGACAGAGGTCTGTGTCCTGCTCAGGTGCCCAGCAAATGAGGGGAGGGCGGGAGCTGGAGGGAGCCTTCCTGAAGGATGGATCCAGAAACCTAATGTAGGCAGGCTCAAGGCAGGCAGGGGAGGGGAAAGGCTGGGAAGCGTTGTGCCTGATTGGTTACTTATGTACTTATTTTGTATTGAAGTATAGTTGAGTTACAATGTTATATGAGTTTCAGATGTACAGTTTAATGATTCGATATTTTACAGTTTATGCTCGATTTAATGTTATAAAATATTGGCCATATTCTCTGTGTCGTATCATGTTCAGTTCGACAGTCGACTCAGACTCTTTGCCACCCCATGGACTGCAGCACGCCAAGCTCCCCTGTCATTCATGAGTTGGCTCAAACTCATGTCCATCGAGTCAGTGATGCCATCCAACCATCTCATCCTCTGTCGTCCCCTTCTCCTCCCGCCTTCAATCTTTCCCAGCATCAGGGTCTTTTCAGTGAGTCAACTCTTCGCATCAGGGGGCCAAAGAGTTGGAGTTTCAGGTTCAGCATCCGTCTTTCCAATGAACATTCAGGATTGATTTCCTTTAGGATGGACAGGTTGGATCTCCTTGCAGTCCAAGGGACTCTCAAGAGTCTTCTCCAATACCCCTCCTGCCCAGTGGCAACCGCCAGTTTGTCCTCTGAGTCTGTGAGTCTCTTTCTGTTCGATTATATATCTTCATTTTACTTTCCAGATGTCGTAGAATAACCGAATACTTGCTTTTGGACATACTCAAGACGTGAGGCGAGATTGTTCTGGTTCATGCTGGGTCATCATGTAAAATTCATCTCTTCTCCTCCCAGCCCCCCCTCCCCTCTGAGCGATCAGTGTGTTCTGAAATTCCTGATCTGAATTATTAAATGATTCTCTCGGCCACGCCCTCGTTAAAGAGCACACCTCTTTCATCACAGGATCAATTTTTTCTTCTCTTCCCAAAAGCCACTTAGAGATGAAGACCCACTTAAGGAGATGGGTTGATCTTTAAAACTGGATTATTGATGGCAAGAACCCAGGTCGTGGCGACTGGTGTCAGTATCTGTCAGGGATTGGTTCTCTGGATTGAATGAAAGAGAGAATTGTGTCGCTGGTTCTCCACAGGCTTTGGATGGTTTCCGAGATGAAAGTAATGCTTTCTGAGAACGCAGATGTTTAAAAAGAAATGGCAACCTGCTCCAGTATTCTTGTCTGGGGAATCCCATGCACAGAAGAGCCTCATGNAGAGAGAATTGTGTCGCTGGTTCTCCACAGGCTTTGGATCGTTTCCGAGATGAAAGTAATGCTTTCTGAGAATGCAGATGTTTAAAAAGAAATGGCAACCTGCTCCAGTATTCTTGTCTGGGGAATCCCATGCACAGAAGAGCCTCATGGGCTACAGTCCATGGGGTCGCAAGACTTAGACATGACTTAAGTGACTGAACTGTCTCAGCAGACATTAGAAAATGGGCAAGGAGGTTTACTGAACTTCCTGTGGGTTGAAATGATTCACAGCCTCACAGATAAGTTTTATGTCTACAGTCACCACCGACCACTATACTGGGGTATCCTCATTTTAATATTTGCATCTGTGAAGGAAAATGTTCTCTGATTTAATGTTTCGTTTCCCTGACTCTGATAACTACAGTAACAAGGAAGAAATGTCAGTAATGAAGAGAAAAAATTATAGTTAAGGCTACAGATAAGGTTATCAAATGTTGCAGGGAGAGATGGGGTTTGTTGTGTTTGGGCCAGTTGGGTTGCTTTTGCTATTTAGTCCTATCTGACTCTGTGCGACCCCATGGACTGTAGCCCACCAGGCTCCTCTGTCCATGGGATTTTCCAGGCAAGAACAGTGGAATGGGTTGTCATTCCCTTCTCCAGGGGATCTTCCCGACCCTTGCGTTGAATCCATTTCCTGCTTTAGCTGCTATCGCTCCCTGGGAAGCTCTTGCCAGTTGTATAGGAAGAGACTTTACAGCTGGTAGGTCTTCCTTGGTGGCTCAGCTGGTCAAGAATCCACCTGCAATGCGAGAGTCCTGGGTTCGATCCCTGCGTTGGGAAGATCCCCTGGAGAAGGGCAAGGCTACCCACTCTAGTATTCTGGCCTGGAGAATCCCATGGACTGTAGAGTCCATGGGGTCGCAAAGAGTCGGACACAACTGAGCAACTTTCACTTTCATGTCTTGTTAAGAGCTTTCCGTTACAGCAGACCTTCAGCTTGGTTTTAACGTTGATGGCATTAGTCAGGGGAAAATGGGAGAGTGTGAAGCTTAAAAGGTACTCACACGTGGTAGTGACCCAGATGGAATGTGTGGACGTGATGCTCTTATCTCTGATTGTAAACAAGAGCTGAATGTTGGGATCTGTCTCAGTCATTAGTTCCATCAGTGGATGCAGGAAGTGAAAGTGAAAGCGTTGGTCCTTCAGTCATGCCCAACTCTGCGACCCCTTGCACTGTAGCCAGTCAGGCCTCTCTGTCCATGGGATTTCCCAGGTAAGAATACAGGAGTGGGTTGCCATGCCCTCCCCCAGGGGATCTTCCCTACCCAGGAATCGAACCTGGCTCTCTCCTGCACTGCAGGCGGATTCTTTATCACTGAGCCGCCAGGGTACATGTAATAAACGAAAGTGGCAAATATCCTTCTAAGGCTATTCCTTCCCACACGCTCTTTGCCAAGAGTGGTTTTAAGTCTCTGAAGCTTTAAATCTGTGGCTATGAGACAGGGGAGAAGAAACACAGGGCAAATGAAAATGCAGACTAATTTAAGATTCATCGGTTTAAAAGAGGCAGTTCAATTCTGTGAACATCTACCGTAGCTCAGACATGAGTTGACTGTTCAAGTCTATCTGTTTATCGCATCATATGTATCTTTTTGAGAATGAAGCATGTCCCAACCTGAATTAATCCTAAGTATCCTGCTCAGAGGCAGGTCCTTCAAAAGGACTGTGACGATCCTCTGTTCAGTTCAGTCGCTCAGTCATGTCTGACTCTTTGCGACCCCATGGACTGCAGCACCCCAAGCCTCTGTCCATCACCAACTCCCGGAGCTTGCTCAAACTCATGTCCATTGAGTTGGTGATGCCATCCAGCCATCTCATCCTCTGTCATCCCCTTCTCCTCCCGCCCTCTATCTTTCCCAGCATCAGGGTATTTTCCAGTGAGACAGTTCTTTGTGATGATGCTAAATGTTATAAATCTTAGACTTTTGTTAATTCTTTCCAAATTTGGGACTTATTGAATTGTAAATCACTCCAGGCTTTCTTTTTTTCTGTAATACTAGTAAGTCTTAAAAAAATACCAACTACTTATTTCTTTTCATTAAAAGGTTTTTCTACTACTTTGCATTTTTAGATATTTTTTTCTCAAGTTTAAAGTATAAAAGAAATCTGTCATATATAAATTGAAATGTACATTTTAATGTCTTTCAAGTTTATATGTATGCAGATTACTCCCTTGAGAACACAGTATGTAAGATTTACATTCTCGAGACAATATTATCAAGAACTGCTTTTAGAGTGTCCTTTTAACTCTAGTATTATTTTTTTTTATAAAGAGTTTTTTTTTGTTTTTTTGATGTGGACCATCTTTAAAGCCTTTACTGAATTTGCTGCAAGTTTCCTTCTATTTTGTGTTTTGCTTTTTTCTTTTTGTCCACAAGCCAGGTGGGCCTCTTAGCTTCCCAGCCAGGGTTTGAACCTGTCCCCCCTGTACTGGAAGGGGAAGTTCCAACCACTGGACTGCCAGGAAAGGCCTGGTTTAGCTTTCTCTTACGAATTGTTGGAGGGGACATCCAGTCTCTTTGGAATCTCTTGTGGTCTAAATCCCACCCTGGATTCCCTTCTCATTAGCATCCTCTGTTACTAATGTGCATCTGATACAAATAAGGAACCTATGCGTGCAGTGTTAACTAACCACAGTTCACACAGCTGCCGAGTTGCGTCAGTCTTCATCCTTTGTGTGGGCCTGAGCCAGGATCCCATGGTCTAATGCCTTTATTCCTTATAGCTGCTCTCAGTCTGACTGGAGGTACCAGTCAACGGCATGGAAATCGGGGACCCCTGTTTGATGTGATTCAGTGCTTAAAGCCGCATGTACAGTGTACAGCCAGGTGTTACTTGATTTCAGAAGCTTTTTTGTCAGTGTGATCTATAGGGTGTTAAGCTCCTGATAGAAGGGAAGGGAAACAAGAAATGAATACTTAAAAAAAAAAAACCCGAAGTTCCTCTTGTGCTGCTTTTAAGACAAATGACACATTTGGGAACAGCTAGAAACCACATCTGAGTTGATCTTGGACACAGCCTGGAGGGCTTCCTGGAGGAAGCGCATTATGGCAAAACCCGAAAGATAAGAAGGGGGGCCATGAAAACCCACACATTGAACTCTGTAGTCAGTGCGTTGAATGCTACAGAAAAGGGATTTCTCCAACTAAGCGTTGTTTCCTCTCTCTTATTTTTTTTTAGTTTATTTTTATTTTTATTTTTTTTACTTTATTTTACTTTACAATACTCTCTTGGCTTTGCCATGTTGTTTTAAATCGAATGGAAGATTGTTTAACTTCTGTGTATGCTAAGTCGTGTCCAACTCCATGTAACCCCATGGACTGTAGTTTACCAGGCTCCTCTGTCCATGGGATTGTTCAGGCAGGGATACTGCAGAGGGTTGCCATTTCTTTCTCCAGGGCATCTTCTGACCCAGGGATNAGAAAAGGGATTTCTCCAACTAAGCGTTGTTTCCTCTCTCTTATTTTTTTTTATTTTATTTTTATTTTATTTTTTTACTTTATTTTACTTTACAATACTCTCTTGGCTTTGCCATGTTGTTTTAAATTGAATAGAAGATTGTTTAACTTCTGTGTATGCTAAGTCGTGTCCAACTCCTTGTAACCCCATGGACTGTAGTTTACCAGGCTCCTCTGTCCACGGGATTGTTCAGGCAGGGATACTGCAGAGGGTTGCCATTTCTTTCTCCAGGGCATCTTCTGACCCAGGGATTGAACCCATGTCTCCTACATCAGCAGGCGGATTCTTTACCATGAGCCACCACGGAAGCCCAAATCAGCTGTACTCCGATATAAGACAAAAAAAATAAAGTGAGAAAACGCAAGAGCTAAGAAATGATTTTAAAAACGTGCAAAAATTCTAAATCCCCTCCCTTCCCACAAAGCATCTTCCTTCTCAAGTGTCTTCAGATCCCCTTCGGTGGACCCAACATACCAAAGGTGTTATTCAGAGTCTTGCTCGTTGGGGGTCAAGTGGGTAAAAGATGTGCAGAGAGGGGCAGGATAGCCTGGACGTTAGGCAGTGTCTGTGGCAAGAAGTCATATTCAGTGTTTTCCATATGATGGCAGGTAATTTGTCTCCGTCCCTTTCCTCTGAAGACTTACATGTGGGTGGTACCTGGAGAAGATGCTACAAGTTGAAAAATAAGCGTGGTACCCATTACACGAGCTGACTCATTGGAAAAGACCCTGATGCTAGGGAAGATTGAAGACCAAAGACAGGGACGTCAGAGGATGAGATGGTTGGATGGCATCCCCGACTCGATGGGCATGAGTTTGAGTAAACTCCAGGAGCTGGTGATGGACAGGGAAGCCTGGTGCGCTGCAGTCCGTGGATCACAGAGCTGGACATGACTTAAGAGACTGAACGCATACAAGACGGCATTTCTTTGTAGAGAAAGGAGTTAGATGATGAGTCTCCATGTGAGTTGCTTACTTTTTTTGGACTGCACCTGCTCTTAGCTGTAACGTGGGCTCTTTAGTTGTGACCTGTGGAATCTAGTTCCCTGCCCAGGGATCGAACCCAGGCCCTCTGCATATGGGGCACAGAGTCTTAGCCACCAGGGAAGTCAGTGTGTAAATGAATCTCCTGCTTCTTCATTGGGATGGATTTCCAAGGGATGATTCTGGGACTCCGTGATCGTCAGAGGAATATGCTAATTTCCCCCATTCGTAGTAATGAAGTAAAATAGTACTTTACTTAATCAGACATGTCAGACAACACTTTCTAAGCACTGGAAAATTATTGAACCCACTTACCTCTTGGAAGGAAAGTTATGACCAACCTAGATAGCATATTCAAAAGCAGAGACATTACTTTGCC
>SJYV01049697.1:0-15973 GCA_006410875.1 Neotragus pygmaeus
ACAAACAAATAGAAATGAAGGCAAATGGTAAGGAGGAAAAGAGAAAGACAAGAATGCAAAGATGACATCGAAACAGCTTAGGATGAAATGTCAAAAAAATCTCTGCATGGATGTGGTTTTTAAATACATTTTTAAAACATTTCAGGGCCAAAATGAAGCCAAATGCACTAAAGACTCAACGTTTAGCAAATCAAGTAGAACTTTCTCCTTGGTTTCATGCAAGAGTACATTTAATGTGCTTTTTGGATGGTTAAAAATAAATACTACAGGATTCCTTTTTGGCACAATTTAATGTGAAATTTTAAGTATGGTATCTTAACTATTTTCATGAATTATAAAAAAAAAGTTGATGTGATGTTTAGTGTACCAAGTGAAACATAACAGTTCATTGCCTGGTTACTTAGGAGATAAACCCTCATTTCAAACAACTGTGTTTCCAATTTCTTCAGAACTCATGCAAATGATCTTCAGCATGTAGATCCATCATGTGTACTTCATATCAAAATTTCAATTTTATGAAAATTTCAATATTTCTTAATGAAATATCTGTTTCTACATGAATCAATATAATGAATAAAAATTAAAACCTTTAATTTTAAAAGTTTTGCTAATTTTATAGATACTCTGAATACCATCATCCATAATCAGAGATAAATTCTAAGTTAGTTTTATTCAAAGTACCACAGATAATAAATGTGCATTTTTTGGAAATCAACATGGTGGACAGCTTCACTGCTGGCAAGTTTTAGGATATTTTGTTTTTGCATGAAAAGACAACATCCAATTAGCCTCTACAGGAACTCACCTCGGATTATATAAACCTGTCCACCTATCAAGTGTTTTAGACAACAGAACAGTCCATCTGACAACAGGGGGTGGAAAGCAGTAAAAGAAATAATGACCAGATGTCAATTGTTGGGTGAAAGAGGGTCAAAGGTTAGAATTAAAGAGGAAATGCTGTTCACTGGAGTGGAAGAACACAAAACTTTAGCATCTTAATTCAGGTAGAGGGGTTGAACAAAGGGTATGTTGGGTAAATTTCATGGAATGAGAATTTTTAAGGTCATTGTGCAATCTTAAACAGAAATTACACTGTTTTAAAGTGGGACATCTTTACAATGATATCCTTGTGGTCTAAAGCACATTGAACATAGAATCATGCAAATTATCAGACTATAAAAGACTGAATAAAAGTTATTAAAATTATTATTTTGCTAATTTTTAAAGTTTATCCATGCAATATTTAACATTTCTAACACTTTTGTTACTCCCAATGTAATATAAAATTAAGTTATGAAAAATAGAATTACTAAAATTTTTGTTCCTGAATGTTACTATTGTTCTTTTAAGACAAAAACTGGATTAGTCAGTCTATAACACAGTTCAAAGCTTAGAACCCAGGTATATATGAAGGGTCACAATCTTACATACAGTATGACAAAATGATAAAACTGTCTTCTATTTTACTTTATAAATATTTTATTTCATATAATAAAGATTAATGTTAACTTGTATTTACCTACTAGCTACCTCCCAGCTAATACCAGTAACTGTCCTAATACTGAAGCTCTAAATCTAAAATAATGGAAATCGCTATAACCTATTCTTTAACCTGAAAGATCTATTCTGTGGATGCAAATCTCTCTTGTTTGTTATCCTCTCCTGCCTTTCTCTACTCCCTCTCCTTCATTTTAGTTCTGATGATTGTTTCTCTGCTTCTATCAGAGGGGCTTCAGCAAGGACAGAAAGACAAACCTATCATTTCATTATGCTCCTTTCTGGCATTTCAAGTTGTCAAAAAACTAAACTATTGGCTACAGTAGGAATGGCTTGTTACTAAATGTAATCCCAAATACATTTGGGATTTTTTATCCCTAAATTTTATCTGTTTATCTGTTACAGTGTTTCAAAAACACTCAAAAGTTTAGCAAATCAAGTAAAACTTTCTCCTGGTTTCAAGCAAGAGTACAGTACTCCCTTGCATTTGTCACATGTCACAATGCATTTGTCGCATTGTCTTTCCATGATTTTATCTTTCATTTACAAATTCTGCTCATTTACGTTACTTCCCAGGCCATTTGAGTTTGCTTTCCTAGTGTGGGTTAATAAAGATAACCAAGTCACACTTCCAAAGCTGTTTAGTAATTGCTTCTTTCCTTCCTCTGAATTCTTCCTTTTGAAAGGAAAAAGAGGACAATAATTGCATTTTTTTTACGTGCCTTTATCTGATTTGAGTATCACAATTACCCTGTGAGATACAACCTTAATTTTACACATAAGGAAACAAACTTAGGGGAGTTAGATCATTCGTCCAAGGGTAGAAATATAAACCTAATTCTGGCCTCTGACTTTTTAATGCAGGGACCGATACACTGTGTGGTGTGTGTGAGAAGCAAGGTTTCCAGTACTGCTGCTGCTGCTGCTGCTAAGTCGCTTCAGTCGTGTCCACCTCTGTGCGACCCCGTAGACGGCAGCCCACCAGGCTCCCCCGTCCCTGGGATACTCCAGGCAAGAACACTGGAGTGGGTTGCCATTTCCTTCTCCAATGCAGAAAAGTGAAAAGTGAAAGTGAAGTCCCTCAGTCATGTCTGACTCTTCAGCACATTAAATATATTTTTATGATTTTTTCACTTTGATTGAAAAAATAATTGTTAGAATACTTAGAAGTAAAGTTAATTCAAGGGTGGAAAAAGTTTCCCCTCCTCCAAAAATCATTTGCTACCTGGAGTAAAATACTGCTTTCAGCAAGTTTGTGAGAAATCATGAAACAAATGTAAGGGTGCCATTACTGTTCAATATTTCCTTTCAAATTTTGAGTTTAGGCCGTCAACAGCTTTAATTTTACAGAAATATAAAGAAGCTGCTACTTTCCCAGTTCATTTCTACAGATAATAAACAGTTTTGGAGATATACTGTGACAAATTTCTCTGTGCTTGACCCACTCCCTACCTCCTGAACTAGGAGAGAGATGAGAGAGAAGAGAGAGACGCTGATGGACAGGGTAGAGGGATGTATACCATCTAGCTTTCTTTTCCTAACATCCAGTAGAAACATCAAACTATTCCTTATTTGTTTTGTCCTAGTAAAAGCAAAGCATATTTCATTTAAGATAAGACTCTGCTGGCAGTACTGATTTATAATTTTAAAGGAGGAAAAATGTAAAGAAACTTTTTTTTCTTAAAATTGTTAATGCAGACAATAAGGAAAAATACAGAAGGATACACATTAGTTCCTAGTACTGCATGCAGACAGAAAACACATTCATCTTCAGTTAACAATAGCTATATATATTCCTCATCATATCTGTGGAATATTACCTTAAAAAAAGACTCATAACTTTTTCTGGTATTAGAAGATAATGGCTATGATAGGGCTGATTTATTCTGAAGATGCTGAAAAATGTAAAGTCTTGTCAGCTTACAATTAATATTTTGATTTGTAAATCTTTCTACTTCCCAAATGACTGGAAATAGAAAACATGAAATAGATTAGCTGATGATTATACCATTATCGATTGGCTAAGACTAAATGATAGGATTGAAGCCCTAACACTTAGAATCTCGTAAGTACAGAAAACATTAGAATTAAGAAAAGTCCTCACTCACTGGGTGGCCTGTTTGCCGCCAGGTTTTTGAAGTGGCTGCCTTTTATCACTTCTGCGGACAGCCTTCCCGTTGTGGCATTATAGAGCAGACCAATGAGAATTTCTGGGACCGAGCCATGTTCAAGAGACTGACAGGAGGACGTGCTTTCACTGCAGGACATTTCCGACACGCTCATTTGGGAGTCACAGCCCTGCAATCAAAAATGAGATCTTTATAGTATTTTGTAAAAAAAGATATATTAATAGATATGTTGGTAATGCCCTGTCTGTTGGAATGAGGTAGGTAAATCATGATAAAGACAAGAGTTGCAAGCAAAATACTAGATGAGAAATGTTTTTAGCATATTTTGGTTTCTGCATCTCTTTTCATCATATGACAGTCAAAGGAATAACAGGAGATGAGGTTTCATAAATTCTTGCATGTTTGTATACAAATGAGAAGAGAGAAATTTCTTAAACTCATAGCTGTCAATGAACTCTTTCCTGAATGCAAAAAATTGTTTAAAGATTTATTGACCTTAAAAGACTGACCCAGATTTAGACTTAATTACATTAAATGTAAATGTCTTAATTGTACCTTTAAAGACACAGATTGGCAGACTTTGATTAAATAAGCAAAAAATCTGCTATTTATAAACTGATACGTAAAACATTGACATATAGAAAGTTATATAAAAAAGGGTGGGAAAATATTTGTCATGGAAATAATAAGCAAATGAAATTTGGTGTAGCTGCATTAGTGTCAGCCAAGGTTAGCTTCAAGGCAATAATAATTTCTAGAGATAAAGAGGTACACTGAATAGTGAAAACGCTTCAAATTTACCAGAAAGATAAAGTAATTCCAAATTTGCATGCATGGGCTCAAAAGCAAAGATTTAGAAAGCAAAAAACTGCCAGAACTAGAAAGGAAACAGGCAAATCTACAACCAGTGGGATACTTCAGCATACTGCTTTCAGGAACTGACCAAATAAGGAGGCAAATAAATACAGTAATGGTGTAGAAGATTTGAATATCATGATAAGTAAAACTGACCTAATGATAATATGCAGAACATCATATGCTACAACTACAGAATATACATTTTCTCAAGCATGTAGTGGATATTTTTTCCTTTTTTTCACAATAGACTTTTACAAAAATATGCATTAAAAAAGCAAACAAATTTCAAATGATGGAAATAATTCAGAATTTTTAAAAAATCAGCTATAAATGCAAACTATCTTCTAGTGAAGGAAGAACTCCTATAAATTTGGAAATTAAGGATATAATTATAAATAACCCATGAGTACTTAAACAATAATGAAAACAAGTTACTTAAAAAGATTAACAAAAATAGATAAATGTTAGGGAGTCCAATTAAGAAAATAAGAGACAAGGCACAAATAAAAAAATATCAGTAATGAAACGAGACACTACTATATAGACCATGAAAAGATTTTTAAAAGAGTAAAAACAGCTTTCTTTCAACAAATTTGAAATTCTGATGTCATAGACATATTCCTGGAATAGTACAACTAACCAAAATAGACACAAGAAGAAATACAATATCTGAACAGTCTTACTGAAGAAACTGAATTAGTAATTAAACAAATTTCCAAAACAAACAGAAAATAAAACAAAAAAACAGTGATTTCTAATTAATAATACTAGTCTTATGCAGGGCTTCCCTGATAGCTCAGTTGGTAAAGAATCTGCCTGCAATGCAGGAGACCCCGGTCCAATTCCTGGCTTGGGAAGAGCTGCTGGAGAAGGGATAGGCTATGCACTCCAGTATTCTTGGGCTTCCCTTGTGGCCCAGTTGGTAACAAGGCACCGGTCTATGTTCAATGCAGGATGCTTGGGGCTGGTGCACGGGGATGATCCAGAGAGACGTTGTGGGGTGGGAGGTGGGAGCGGGATTCAGGATTGGGAGCTTGTGTACACCTGTGGTGGATTCATGTCAATGTATGGCAAAGCCAATAGAGTATTGTAAAGTGAAATAAAGTAAAAAAAAAAAAAAAAGAAGTCTTATGCCAACTCTTTTGGATACTACAAAAGAGGAAACACTCCCCTGTTTCCCTAAGAAAGCAGAAAAACCTCGGGACTTCCCTGGCGGTCCTGTGGTTAAGACCCGTGGTTAAGACCCACTGAACAGGGCACGGGTTCCATCTGTGGTTGGAGAACTAAGATCCCACATACCACGTGGTGTGGCCCAACAAAAATAGCCAAACCTTAAGATGAAAACCTGACAGGACCTTATTAAAAAATTACAGAATTTTCTCATTCATAAACTTAGATTCAACACTAAATAAACTGAGTAACAGATAACATCATACTTAGTAAAAAGTTCCAATGTTTCCCCTTTGAAACTGGGGACGTGACAATGATGCCAACTATTACCACTGGTAGTCGGCACTGCCCTGGAGATTCCAGCTAGAGAAGGTCCTGGCCTTACAAAAGGCAATAAAATGAAATAAAAGGTAAAAGTGACTTGGAATGTCCTTATGTGCATTCTATACAGTTATGCCACCACGAAATTGAAAAAGTCTGCAGATGTATCCCAGTTGCAAAGGTAAAATTTAAGAATCCATATATTGCTATATACCAGCAACAAATTCAAAAATAAAACTTATTTTGAAATGGCATTTATTAGAGGATAAAATATAAAATATCTAGGAATAAATGTACAAATGGTATGCAAGGACTCTGTACAGAAAACCATGAATATTATTGAGAGAAATTTAAAAGTGCTGCATAGACTATGTTAATGAATTATAAGGTTCAATTTTGCAATATTCTCTCCAAATTGATTAAATGTAATCGTAATTAAGATCTTAAGAGGCTTTTTGTGTGGAACTTGACAAACTAATTCTAAAATGTATGCAGTATATAGGTACAATGGAATAGCATTTAGTCTTACGAAGGAAATCTTGCCATCTGTGACAACATGTATGATCCTGGAGGCCATTATGCTAAGTGAAATAAGTCAGTGACAGACAAATACTGTGGGGTTTTCCCTTATGTGAGATATCTAAGATAGTCACAGAGCAGAGAGTAGAATGGGGGCTGCCAGCGGCTGGCAGAGGGGGAAATGGAGAGTGGTCATTCAGTGGGTATAAAGTTTCAGGTATGCACAGTGAGTTCTAGAGATTTGCTGTACAATAATCAATCAATCTACAGTTAACAATACTGTATTGTACACTTAAAGTTTGTTAAAGGCTAGATATCACATTAAATGTTCTTACCACAATAAATACAACATAAGATAGGGCGCTCTGCTCTACTGAGTATCAAAATTTACAATAAAGTTACATTATTTAAGACAATGTGATAAAACAATGCATAAAAGATTATTAAATAGAAAGCCCACTAATTAATCTACACAGATGAAATTTACAACAAAGNTACAACATAAGATAGGGCGCTCTGCTCTACTGAGTATCAAAATTTACAATAAAGTTACATTATTTAAGACAATGTGATAAAACAATGCATAAAAGATTATTAAATAGAAAGCCCACTAATTAATCTACACAGATGAAATTTACAACAAAGGTAGAACTATAAAGCAGTGGGGAAAGGATAGTCTTTCTAATAAACAGTGATAGAACAACCAGTTATTGACACAGAAATAAATGAAAATTAACCCTATCTCAAAATATACCAAAAAATCCCAACTGTAGATCTAAACATAACAGGTAAAATGATAAACCTGTACATTAAAATAAGAGACTATATACACCATCTCAGGGTAGGGGAAGACTTCCTTAAAAAGAACAGAAAAGCATTAATCATAAAGTTTAGTGAATCTAGCAACATTAAAATTAAGAATTCCTGAGCTACAACCAAGACTTTTAAAATAGCAGAAAGGCAAAATCACCAGGTAGGAACAGAGGTCTGAAATATATATAGTTCACAATTAGCTCAAATTCCAAATATACTAGCTCAAACACCTATAGCTCTGTAAGAAAAAGAGAGTATAAACACACTTGACAGATACTCGAACCAGCACTTTCACAAAACAATAGTCAATAAAAACCTGAAATGATGTTCAAACTTTATTAACAATCAAGGAAAAGGAAATTAAAACCATGAGGTAACACTATATAACAAACAGATGGGCTAAAACAATACTGTGGTTAGGACACAGAGCAACGGGAGGCCTCATTTTCCAATGGTTTCCAATCGCTTTCCACTTTAATGTAAAGTGATGCTTTCTCAAAATGTTAAAAATGCACAAACCAAAATATCTGTCAATTCCGTATACTTATCTCCATCAGGAATATGTGTAATGCTTGCCAAGATACATATGAAAGAATGTCCTTAGCAGCATTATTTATAATGGCCCCGAAGAGTGGAACAGATAAACAGTTTGTGGTGAGTTCATAAAATACAGCAACTGTACTGCACGTACAGTATATATACACTAGACAGCAATGAAACTAATTATAACTACATTTACAAACATGATTTTGAGTGAAAAATGCTGAACCCTAAAGGATACTTAGCTATATGGTTCCATTTATTTAAATTTCGACAACAAAAGCCCAAAACAAAAACCAGAGAAAGACCAGGATAATACTAAACTTAAGTATTTCAGATGCATGATGCATGAATAGATGGTAAAATGATAACAACAGTAAAAAAGTGATTAACTTAAAAGTGAAAATTGTGGTTAACCCCAGGGGTGGGGAGAGAAGGAAGAGACTGGAAAGGACATGGGGGTTTCTGGAGGGTATAGGCAATCTCTTATTTCCTGACCTGGATGGTAGCTACATGGGTCATACATTTCTATCTTTTACAATTTTCTACTATGTTTTTGTATGTGAGCATGCTAAGTCACTTCAGTCACTGCAACCCTATGGATTGCAGCCTGCCAGGCTCCTCTTTCCATGGAATTCTCCAGGCAAGAATACAGGAGTGGGTTGCCATTTCCTCCTCCAAGGGACCTTTTGGACCCAGGGATCAAACCCGCATATCTTTCTGTCTCCTACAGTGGCAGGTGGGTTCTTCACCACTAGTGCCACCTGGGAAGCATTCTATGCGTTTGGTTTCACATGAAAAAAGTTTTAATGAAAGAATTACATGACACAAGGATACAACATTTATAATGATTAAAATTGTATAAAAATATGATAAAATATTTAGGATAAAATAATGATAAAAATATTTAGGGGTTTCTTTGCACCTTCCTAAAGGGATTTACTCCATGAGTTAAAAGACGAACTAAAGAGCCTCTTGATGAAAGAGGAGAGTGAAAAAGTTAGCTTAACGCTCAACATTCAGAAAACTAAGATCATGGCATCTGGTCCNTCTTTTTTGTACAGTTCTTCTGTGTATTCTTGCCACCTCTTCTTAATATCTTCTGCTTCTGTTAGGTCCATACCATTTCTGTCCTTTATCGAGCCCATCTTTGCATGAAATGTTCCCTTGGTATCTCTAATTTTCTTGACGAGCTCTCTAGTGTTTCCCATTCTGTTGTTTTTCTCTATTTCTTTGCATTCAGCACTGCATTATCTCTTCTTGCTATTCTTTGGAACTCTGCATTCAGGTGCTTATATCTTTCCTTTTCTCTTTTGCTTTTTGATTCTCTTCTTTTCACAGCTATTTGTAAGGCCTCTCCAGATAGTCATTTTGCTTTTTTGCATTTCTTTTCCATGGGGGTGGTCTTGATCCCTGTCTCCTGTACAGTGCCACGAACCTCTGTTCATAGTACATCAGGCACTCTTATCTATCAGATCTAGTCCCTTAAATCTTATTTCTCACTTCCATTGTATAATCATAAGGAATTTGATTTAGGTCACACCTGAATGGTCTAGTGGTTTTCCCTACTTTCTTCAATTTAAGTCTGAATTTGGCAATAAGGAGTTCAAGATCTGAGCCACAGTCAGCTTCCAGTCTTTCTTTTTCCTGACTGTATAGAGCTACTTCATCTTTTGCTGCAAAGAATATAATCAATCTGATTTTGGTGTTGACCATTAGGTCATGTGTAGAGTCTTCTCTTGTGTTGTTGGAAGAGGGTGTTTTGTATGACCAGTGCATTTTCTTGGCAAAACTCTATTAGTCTTTACCCTGCTTCATTCCG
Organism: Neotragus pygmaeus; assembly: GCA_006410875.1. NCBI lineage: Eukaryota > Metazoa > Chordata > Mammalia > Artiodactyla > Bovidae > Neotragus > Neotragus pygmaeus. Next base: position 9,670 of record SJYV01049697.1, read on the forward strand.
TATTCCAAGGCCAAATTTGCCTGTTACTCCAGGTGTTTCTTGACTTTCGACTTTTGCATTCCTGTCCACTGTAATGAAAAGGACATCCTTTTTGGGTGTTAGTTCTACAAAGTCTTGTAGGTCTTCATAGAACCGTTCAGCTTCTTCAGCGTTACTGGTTGGGGCATAGACTTGGATTACTGTGATATTCCAAGGTTTGCCTTGGAAACGAACAGAGATCATTCTGTCATTTTTGAGATTGCATCCAAGTACTGCATTTCGGACTCTTGTTGATTATGATGGCTACTCCATTTCGTCTGAGGGATTCCTGCCTGCAGTAGTAGATATAATGGTCATCTGAATTACATTCACCCATTCCAGTCCATTATAGTTTGATGATTCCTAGAATGTCAACGTTCACTCTTGTCATCTCTTGTTTGACCACTTCCAATTTGCCTTGCAGGTTCCTATGCAATATTGCTCTTTACAGCATCGGACCTTGCTTCTATAACCAGTCACATCCACAGCTGGGTATTGTTTTTGCTTTGGCTCCATCCCTTCATTCTTTCTGGAGTTATTTCTCCACTGATCTCCCGTAGCATATTGGGCACCTACTGACCTGGGGAGTTCCTCTTTCAGTATCCTGTCAATTTGCCTTTTCATACTGTTCCTGGGGTTCTCAAGGCAAGAATATTGAAGTGGTTTGCCATTCCCTTCTCCAGTGGACCACATTCTGTCAGACCTCTCCACAATGACCTGCCTGTCTTGGGTGGCCCCATGGGCATGGCTTAGTTTCATTGACTTAGACAAGGCTGTGGTCCTAGTGTGATTAGATTGACTAGTTTGCTGTGATTATGGTTTCAGTGTGTCTGCCCTCTGATGCCCTCTTGCAACACCTGCCGTCTTACTTGGGTTTCTCTTACCTTGGACGTGGGTTATCTCTTCATGGCTGCTCCAGTAAAGCGCAGCCACTGCTCCTTACCTTGGACGAGGGGTATCTCCTCACCTTGACCCCTCTGACCTTGAATGTGGAATAGCTCCTCTAGGCCCTCCTGTGCCCGCGCAGCCCTTTCCTTGGACGTAGGGTAGCTCCTCCCGGCTGCTCCTGCGCTGTCACAGCCTGGCACTCTGGGCTGCCGCCCCTGACCTCGGACGCGATATAGCTCCTCCCGGCCCCTACCCCTGGCCTCGGGCGTGGGGTAGCTCCTCTTGGCCGTTCCTGTGCCATCGCAGCCTGGCACTCTCGGCCGCTGCCCCTGAGCTCGGAGGTGGGGTAACTCCTCTTGGCCATGCCATGTGCGCTGATCGCATCTGATCTTAGTTCAACCTAAATTTCTCCAGGGTAGTGCCTGTCCTTTATGTTTCCTTAACCCACTCTTTCTCCCCCATTACTTGGGCTTTGATCCACTTTGCTATACAGCAAAAAGTAACACAACAGTGTAACGTAACTAGTTCAGTTCAGTTCAGTTGCTCAGTCATGTCCAACTCTTTGCTATCCCATGGACTGCAGCACACCAGGCTTCCCTTTCCACCACCAACTCCTAGAGCCTACTCAAAGTCATGTCCATTGAGTCGGTGATGGCATGCAACCATCTCACCCTCTGTCGTCCCCTTCTCCTCCTGCCTTCCATCTTCCCCAGCATCAGGGTCTTTTCCAGTGAGTCAGTTCTTCACATCAGGTGTCTGAAGTATTGGAGTTTCAGCTTCAGCATCAGTCCTTTCAATGAATATTCAGGGTTGATTTCCTTTTGGATTGACTGGTTTGATCTCCTTGCAGTCCAAGTGACTCTCAAGAGTCTTCTCCAATACAACAGTTCAAAAACATCAATTATTTGGCACTTGGCTTTCTTTATAGTCCAGCTCTCATATCCATACATGACCACTGGAAAAACCATAGCTTTGACTGGACGGACCTTTGTTGCCAAAGCAATGTCTCTGCTTTTTAATATGTCTAGTTAGTAACTACCTATACTCCAATTAAAAAAATAGTAAAAATAATGAGACTTATAATTCTGCTTAAAGGCATCAGAATGAGCACAGCTCATCTAGAGTTACATGAATCTTATGAAGTACTCCAATCATCATTCATGAGATAAGAAAATGATGAATGAGAAGATGGATGTTACCTGAGCCTACTATGGTAGTCATTTCACAGTACATATCAATCAAAACTCTCATGCTGTATGCCTAAAACAGGGAAGTATGTAAATTATTTCCTAATAAAACTAGATACGTAATAAACTTTAAAATTATAAAAAAAAATAGGCCTTATTGGGATCATTTAGATCAGCCCCATGAGAAGCTTTGTCTTCAGTGGGTCTTCCTTCAAACACCAACCTCCCTTCCGAAGTTTCAGTGTTTTCTCAGTTCCCATGTGCAAAATTCAAAGCCTCTGAAATGGCACACAGAAGTGCTCCTAATCTGAACCTTGTAAATCGCCCTCACCTTCTCTTATACCCAAACGCGCTTCTTCATTTTAGGTATGCAGAGTCATTTGTGATTACTTCTGTTCTTCACCTCTGCACACGTTGTTCTTTCCTGACTGCGTGGAAAACTCCCAATATCCTCCGGGAGGTAACCTGAGTGTTAACTTCTCTAAATTGAATCCTATTCAGGGAGTGCACTTGAGCACCTCCCCTGAAAGGCTTTCTTTTGGACCCTGGACCTGCTTTCCTGCCCTGGAGCCTGGCCCAGCTGGCACCCCCAGCGCTGGAGCCCCACAGCGAGTAATTCGTGTCCTATGTCGGACTCAGAGCAAAACTTTTACAGTTGCTATTGCAGGGAATGGTCACAAGGCGGCAGGCTTTTCTCAAGCCCGATTGTGATCACCTAGGAAATGAAAGCTTTTGAGAGTTTTAATTCAGGCTATAATTTAATGTGGAATGTGCCTGAACTAACACCCAAAAGCCTTTTGTGTTTTTCCTGAGTATCCTTTTTAAAATAACCTTTATTTCATGTTATAGTAACACTGACACACTGATACATGTGCTGTCGGTGGCAGGTGAACTGAGTGTATTTTCTATTTTGCTATTATTTCTGCTTTCTCACCATTGTACCCTGATTACATTCTAGAGACATAATTTCTGTTTGTTTTTAACTTACCGTCTAAGTCACTGCGGAAGCCCTTCATCTACAGGAGCAGAGCAAAAAAATGCCACAAAAGTTAGAGATCTGATTATGAAATAACATGTTCCAAATTAGTTGTGAGTAGTTAGGTTTTTATTTTTGAAAGGAATGGTTTTGAAATAACACAAACTTTGGTCGATCTCGCATTTCTGTATTAAAATAGCAGAGGTATTTAGTTCTTCACTTTCTGCCATAAGGGTAGTGTCATCTGCATATTTGAGGTTATTTATATTTCTCCCAGCAATCTTGATTCTTGCTTGTGCTTCACCCAGCCCGGCATTTCACATGATTGTCTTGATCAATCGCCTCCTGTCCATAGTTCTTCAGGCACTCTGTCTATCAGATCTAATCTGATTAGGGTCCCATTTCATATTATGCATTTGTATAGTCCATTGCCTTTCATCAGTCGTTGAAAAAACCCATTGTTTCATTAATTGAATGTTGTTTGCATTTGTGAATCTGTGTTTTAGTCTAGAAGTATGTGTTTATTTTTGAGTTTTATCCAATTTCATTCAAATGCATATGTTTATGTGTCACAGTGTTTCATATGCTGCTGCTGTGTACTGCAGTAAGACATTGGGAAATGTAAGCCTCCAAGTTTGTTTCTCCTTTTTAGGGGTACATAGAAAAATAATATGACTGTTAGAATCAGCTTTTGTATTTTTTCCAAAGTTTTTTTGAGATCACATTGAATCTGGAGATGTCTGTGTGCAGTAATGTCCTATTAACTGTGTTAATCCATTCCAGTACTCTGGGGTATTTTCATAACAATTAAGGATTTATTTCAGTGATTTTTCATTTTCTGCCTTACATTCTTGTTCATAAACTAAAGATATTAAAAATTCAAATTATATTGATATTTAACATGGTAATCTGTTCCTAAATTCCTTTTGAGGCTACTGATTGGCCACTTATCAGACTAAATGGATTGTGTACTTGTATCTTCTTGTCATAAGTTTGTGGGTTGATGAAGGTCTGAAGTTGTGCATGCCTTAAGCATGAATACATGGGCATGATGTCAAGTACGTTACTGCCTATGCTTGCTTTCAAGTGTAGCTTCCTAAGTGGGTGCTCTTTCAGGCTTTACTTTGGATTTCGGTAGAACTTGTAGTGGAACACGGAATAATCTCTAAGAGCAACCATGTTGACCTTTTTTCTTATGCTTTAATTAATCTATTCTTTGTTAATGATGATCATAACATTAAACTGCCTGTTTTGTGCAATACGTTGCATCATAGTGAAAAAAGTTGCTGTTAGTCCTGCTTTTGAAAAGATAGGTATCAAAATGTAGATTTGGAATTTGCTTAAATATTCTTATGTCCTGCAAGTCATGTGTCTATAATTACGGTTAGGCTAAGGTTTAGCTTCAGCTTTACGGCTAGGGCTAGTACATAGGATATAGGGCTTAGGACTGGGGTTAGGGGTTACAGGCGAGGGTTAAGGATAGGGGTTGGATCAGGGTCAGGGGTCAGGGGTTAGGGTCAAGGGTTAGGGTATCAGGTTGTTAGGGTTATGGTTAGGGTTTAGGGTGTCGGGTGAGGATGTCAGGTTAAGGCTGGGGTGTCGGGTGAGGATGTCGGGTTAAGGCTAGGGTGTCGGGTTGGGGTTGGGGTTAGGGTTAGGGTTTAGGGTTTAGGGTTATGGTTAGGGTTAAGGTTAGGGTTAGATGGGAGAAGGCAACAGCAACCCACTCCAGTACTCTTGCCTGGAAAGTCCCATGGATGGAGGAGCCTGGTAGACTGCAGTCCTAGGGGTCGCTAAGAGTCGGGCACGACAGGAAATGGCAACCCACTCCAGTGCTCTTGCCTGGAGAATCCCAGGGACAGGAGCCTAGTGGGCTGCCGTCTACGAGGCTGCACAGAGTTGGAGATGACTGAAGTGACTTAGCATCTGCAGCAGGGTTAGACGAGGGTTAGGAATTAGAGTTAGGGTTAGGGGTTAGGGTTAAGGTTAGGGTTTTAGGGCTAGGGCTAGGGCTTGGGCTTGGGTGTTGGGGCTAGGGGCTTGGGTTAGGGGTTAGGGTCAGGGTCAGGGTCGGGGTTGACCTGCTCTCTGACATTTGCATTTCCTTTTCAGATCCTTGTTGATTGAAGTTGTGTGTGTGACGATGACTGTGTCCTTTAGCTTTCTGTTTCATCGCCATAATATGAATGCCTATTTCTAACGTGGTGGTCTGTTTATTTGTCCCATTGGTGATCGTTGTTCTTGCTCAAAGAGCCATCCATCGTCGGGGGCGGGTGGTCACAAAAGGGGCTTCTCCTGGCACACCCAAAGGGTGGTGACAGAGACGGGGAAGATGCTGAGTTATTTCTCGGGGCGGTTGTTCGCGCTGCCTGCCTTTGGCCTGCGGTCCCCCTCGGATAGGAGTGCATTCCGCTGCTCCGTGGGTGGGGTGTCAAGAATCCTTTCCTTCCCCTCCCGTCCATCCGTCGTACCTCGAGAAGTGTTGGCGTGTCCTGCTTTCCTGTCCACGTCGGTGACTGAGCGGAGAAACTGCGCCTGAGGATGGGCCCCGTCTGGCACCGAGTCCCTGACGGTCTCCCTCGGAGCTTCTCTGCCGCGGCCGGCTCTCTGGATAGCGGGTTGGTTGTCGGGCGCCACCCGCCTGTCGGTGGCTTTTTGGATGGTCCTGCGGGGGACCACGGGGGACCACAGATGGAGCGGGCCGGGCCGGTGAACACTTGAATGCCCTGGGGCTGTGGAAGGAGGCTGTGTGGGAGGGGCGCCTTGGGCCAGAGGTCAACGGGTAGCCACGTGGGCTTTTTGGTTGGGATCGGAAATCTCGTTTTGGAAACTTGATTGATTTGGGGAACAGCTATTTGAACCCAAGGGAGGTGACTTCCTTCTTTTTGGCCTTGTCCCTTGACATAATCTTCCTTCTCCCACCAAGGATTTCAAACAAAGCCACGATAGATGATGTGGATCCACTTGCTCCAGTCAGGTTCGGGGGCAGAACGCGAGGATCCGAGCTGGCCTGGTGACAGCAAGTCGCGCCCCCGCCCCGCTAACTCGGAACACTCCCCTGTCTGCCTGGCCAAGACAAGTGCTGGCTGGTGGTGGCAGACTCACGTTTCCTGGGAGTGGCCTTGATCGTGGAGGTGATGAGTGAGCTCAGAAAACACGAGCAAATTATGCGGGATATCCAGCCATGCATGTTATCCTTTGCCTGACTGTGTCTCTCTGTCTTTTTGCTCTGCCC
>SJYV01049706.1:0-21905 GCA_006410875.1 Neotragus pygmaeus
ATATGCTTGTTCTTTTTAAGAATGAGTTTTTCTTTTATTATAAATGATTTAATTCCTTCTATCATTTATGTAAATATTATAGACACAATCATTTTGTCTTCTACTCACATCTGTGTTATTTTAATGGATTTCTAATTCTACATTTATTTTATATACTGAATCCCACTGATGTTATATTGATTCTACATTTTGAAATGTTTGGTTATGGGCTCATTTTAATTAAGATTATTTTTATTTATTTTTTCCAGTGATTATCCCTTGTGTTTGGGGTTTTAAGAATATTTCTTCAGAATGCTTTTATGTGTATTTTATTCATGCAGAAGCCCAATATAAATTAAATATGATAATTTTGGTGCTCAAGTTTCAGGGATAATGCAGAGAACCTAAACTTAGAATAGAAAACCTGTACTTTTTAAAAGTTGCCTAGAAGTTACCAATAGTGCAGATATGCTACCATGGGATATGGGCAACAATAGCAAAATGAAATAAGGATGGCATTGAATACTCAAAATAATTTATATTTTTTCAGGCAAGGTTTTTTTGGGGGCCCCACTGTAGCAGGTGAGAATGAGAACAAATAAACAAGACTCCCTTACTTGCTTATCCCCAAGACCAGTAAGCTTGTTCCTTATATAAGTGAAGGCAGAGATATGTCCAGGGGTCAGGGTGGAGGGTGAAATAGGTCTTTTGCCCACCCATTAGATGGTGTTGTGTACAGGGGATGTGTGCAGTACCCTGACTTTGTTCTGGCCTCTTCAGAAGTAGCTGTCTCTTTGTGTATTTTGTCCAGAATTTGTCTTAACTGTACATGCATACAGTTATTTTTAGTCACATCGTTTCTTTGTATTTTATTGTTCAAAGAGGTGTGTATCCAGGTTCAGGCATTGCGACACTGCAGCAAATAGTCCCAAGTTCCTCTGAGAGACTGCACTTCCTTATTCTAAATGGGCAGGGGCCAAAGGTCTCTTCTGAAAATTCTTCCTGCTTAGACTCAGAGTCTTGTTAACAAAATATATTTATGGCATGTGTAGGGTTTCTTTTTGTGTGTAAATACACGTGTATAATGGAATTTGTAAATTTAAGAGGTGAGAGGGAGTTGATTTTTCTCTAATAGTGGGTGCATGACAAGGAAGGACCTTGAAATCCTTACTCTTTAAAAAAAAAATAAAAGGAAACACAGAAGCACCTTTAGTGTATTAGAAGTATGTGGAAGAATTATAAGAAAATATTAGCTATTTAATACATTATTTTATTATTTTGTATAGAAAAAGCATGAATGCCACTATTTTTAAAGTGATAATGATTAGAGAAAAAAAATATTTATGAGAAAAAAATTTAATCTATGAATATAATATTGCAGACAGAAGATTCACTAAACTAGTGTAGGTAGTGGAACTGGAGATGAATATTCAGTTTTATAATAAGGAGATTTTACAGATGTAGAAGTAAAAGAGTGACATGAAACTCATTTGTAAGATTAAAGAAACAAAAGAGCTTAATATACTAATTTTTTTTTTTTTTTTTTTTGCCAACTTGTGACAAAATCAACTATTAAAGATATTTTTGGGGAAAAATCACAGCTCAATTGGGACTTTATAAGGTTAAAGTTTCTCCAGGAATTTTAAATACACGAGGGACTATAATTTTCTAGAAATGTATATCATACAACCAGATTTAAATTTTTATGAATGGGTCATATTATTTCCAGGATAGCATGTGAATGGGAAAGTAAGAAATGAGTAGGTGGAAGTTTAGCAACTCTATGCATATTTGCACCAGTTGGAGAATCAGATCAGTTCAGTTCATTCACTCAGTCGTGTCCGACTCTTCGCAACCCCATGAATCGCAGCATGCCAGGCCTCCCTGTCCATCACCAACTCCCGGAGTTCAAGATCCACAATTAAGAAACTTATATTAACTCCACAAAGTGTGCAAATGAACTACAGGGAGCCATTTTAGAGAATCATTCAGCATAATAAAAGATCAGAGATAAGACAAAACCACAATACAATCTAAAACAAATTCTCCCCTTAATTCACACTATACACATGTGCAGAAACACACACAGCTTTGGGGAAGAGGTAAAAGCCATTGTACTGAAACTTCCCATTGAATATCAGCAATGGCCCATTGATCACCTTAATGGCCACCATAATCTCTTTGGAACCTGACTCAGCTGTCATTGTATATTGCATCTGAATGAAAGTCTTTTCAGAGTGAGATGCAGAGACCCAAACTTGCATTCTTTAGAGACTGAAGACAAAGTGTGCACTTCATTGTAACAACGATTACATTTATTTGTAAAAACTCCACGATTTTTATAGTTAATGAAAACTAATGTTTTGATACTTATGTGATTAATGTACATGCTACCTATTTGGTTTTACTAAGTTTAACATGTACGTAAATTAGGTCAAGAAGCAACAGTTAGAACTGGACATGGAGCAACAGACTGATTCCGAATAGGGAAAAAGAGTACAGCAATGCTGTATATTGTATCCTGCATATTTAACTTACATGAAGAGTACCTCATGCAAAATGCCAGGCTGGGTGAAGCACAAGCTGGAATCAAGATTGCCAGGAGAAATATCAATAGCCTCAGACATGCAGATGATACCACCCTTATGGCAGAAAGTGAAGAGGTACTAAAAAGCCTCTTGATGAAAGTAAAGAGGAGAGTGAAATGTTGGCTCGGAACTCAACACTCAGAAAATGAAGATCAGTGCATCTGGTCCCATCACTTCATGGCAAATAGATGGGAAACAATGGAAACAGTGTCAGACTTTATTTTGCTGGGCTCCAAAATCACTGCAGATGGTGACTGTAGCCATGAAATTGAAAGATGCTTGCTCCTTAGAAGAAAAGCTATGACCAAACTAGGCAGTATATTAAAAAACAGAGACATTACTTCGCCAACAAAGTCTATCTAGGCAAAGCTATGGTTTTTCCAGTAGTCATGCATGGATGTGAGAATTGGACTATAAAGAAAACTGAGCACCAAAGAATGGATGCTTTTGAACTGTGGTGTTGGAGAAGGCTCTTGATAGTCCCTTGGACTGCGAGGAGATCCAACCAGTCCATCCTAACAGAAATCAGTCCTGAATATTCATTGGAAGGACTGATGCTGAAGCTGAAACTCCAACACTTTGGCCACCTGATGTGAAGAACTAATTCATTTGAAAAGACCCTGATGCTAGGAAAGATTGAAGGAGGAGGAGGAGATGACAGAGGGTGAGATGTTTGGATGGCATCACTGACTCAATGGACAGGAGTTTTAGCAAGCTCTAGGAGTTGGTGATGGACAGAGAGGTCTGGCGTGCTGCAGTCCATGGGGTCGCAAAGAGTTGGACACGACTAAGTGATTGAATTGAACTGAAATTAGGCAAAATGGGTTGAACATTTAAAAATTAGATAGTCTTCATTAGATTCAGGCTGTTTTTTCTGTTTACTGAGGTATAATATATGCACACCCCTCCCCTACCATACAATCGGTACACACAAACATCACAAACACACACTTATACACCAAAACAGAGAAAAAATTATGCTGGAGATAAAGGAAAGATAGGAGATAATTAGGGAAACACATTTCCAGAAGAGTTGGGTAGGAAATAAGGTCAAAATTTAGATGGAGAACTAAATTTTAGGGGGGAAACGTAGCCCTTTTTCTGGAGTTGAAAAATGGAGTAAGTGGTATAAGAGTTAAAGTCCAAGTGAGATTGTGTGAACCTAAGAGATGCTATGTATAATCTTTTGCACTATTCCAAAGAGGCAGACATATTTTCATCAAACTAAGAGGGAGGTGTAAGATGAGTGGAGAAAAGTGAATAGTGAGAAGAACTGAAAAGATTTGGTGGCACAAAGAATGCCAAAAGAATCTGAAAATCAGCAAGTAAAATGATATTCTTAGAAACCAAGAAACTATTACTTTGTTCTAGTGCCAATAGGCATGGTAATGAGATATTCTCTAATAAAAATTAATGCTATAAATTTAAGAATAAAGCAAGTGATCACATGAGGCTAAAGTTCAAGATCTTTATGTGCAGACAGAATTATTTTAGGTGAATCAAACACCAAGTTCACCTGATAAACTATGGCCAAGGTTAATACAGTTTTCAGCTGTTTCATGAAACAGTGACCATTCTTTTAAAGTGCAATGTTTTTGTGGAGAGCTCAAATGTTTTTGTGTTACCTTCTGAACACATAGCAGAAAGAATAGCCAGAAATTGGCTTTGTGTCTAATTACATTAATTTTGAAAAGTTCAAACATATCAGTTCACCTAGATGATAAATATTTTTTTCTAAAAGATTCATTTAATTTTACATCAGCATGATATAATTTGTACTAGCCAAAGATATGGTTTTTCCAGTAGTCATGTATGGATGTGAGAATTGGACTATAAACAAAGCTGAGCGCAGAAGAATTGATGCTTTTGAAGTGTGTTGCTGGAGAAGACTCCAGAGAGTCACTTGGACTGCAACGAAATCAAACCAGTCATTCCCAAAGAGAAATCAATCCTGAATATTCATTGGGAGGACTGATGCTGAAGCTGAAGCTCCAATACTTTGGCCACTTGATGAGAAGAGCCAGCTCATTAGAAAAGACCCTGATGCTGGAAAAGAGGTGAAGGGGACATCAGGGGGCAAGATAGTTGGATAGCATCACTGGTTCAATGGACATGAGCAAGCTCCTGGAGATGGTGAAGGACAGGAAAGCCTGGAGTGCTACAGTCCATGGGGATACAAAGAATTGGACACAATTGAGTGATTGAAGAACAACAGAGTACAAGGATTATTCCAGTTATCCTTGGGGAAGGGGCAAGAGCTCCCAGGAATTGGACTGTCACTCAAGTTTTGACCTTTTATGATTAGCCTCAGAATTATCATGGCACTGGTGAGTGTGCCCATTTGTTTGTGGTTATTTGTTCAGTCATGTCCAACTTTTTGTTACCCCAGGTACTATAACCTTCCAGGCTCCTCTGTCCATGGGATTCTTCAGGCAAGAATACTGGAGTGGGTAGCCATTGCCTTTTCCAAGGGATCTTCCCAACCCAGGGATTAAACCTGGGTCTCCTGCATTTCAGGCAGATTCTGTACATTTGAGCCACCAGGGAAACCCATGCTAATACATTGCAATGAGTGTATACTGAGGCTCAAAGCCTACTGGCTGTCAAATCTTCTGCCATCATGGACCTATTTGGTTCCAATCATTTATGTCATGTCCTCAGGCTATGCCATTCTTTTAAAGGGTATGCCAGCCTCCTTTCCTCCTGTCTTAGTTTCACAAATCCATGCCCCATATGAAAAGTAGAGTGCCTTGAGGATGGCAACTGAGTTGCCATGATTTAGCATCTGAAATGTCACATTTTAAATGATCAATAAATAATTTATTACTTGAACAATGTATAAAAGAACTTCATTAAATTTTGGAGAAAATATTCAGCATATCTCCCAGAGATATTTCTAGAGATAAATATTTAAATACATAGATTATCTTATGTCTTTACCTCTAGATGCATTGACATCTTTGTTTTCTGTGAACACACAAGGGTATGCCACCAATTAAGATTTCTATTTGGACTGTATTCCTTAGTAGCGTCTTAGCTGCTTCCTCCACTCCTCTTAAGTGTTGCTTAAATTTACCTTTTCAATGAGGCCTGCTCTGACTCCTGTATTCAAAGTTTCAGCCACTACCTTCCTCCATTCCAACACCACTGTTCTCCCTAAATTTATTCACCATTTTTGTTTCTGTTTTTCTTTTTCCACAACATGTATCACCATCTAATATACTATAATTTATTTTTGTTATATTTTGCCTTTGAATTCTGCTTCCTCACTAGAAAGTAAGCTGCACAAGGGCTGGTAATTTTTTCACTTAACATATTGATCCTGTGAACAAAGAACAGAAGAGCATTGCTCATCACCCAGTTTTACAAGGGCTAAGTTATAATCCATTGTAGTGTTCACCTAGTGTACTCTGAGAGGAATTCAGGATGGAAAATGGGGAGGCACTGTGTGATTTGGAAAAACAAAACCTTAGATGCTCAGATGCATATCTCAGGGAAAGATTTCAATGATGTCAAATATTTCATCTTCCTGTACATAGAAAAACCTTAAATTGTTACCTTAAAATAGCTATTCTTTGTGACTAGCAGTGATATTTTACCAAACTATATCCTTGACTGTGGGGTTCCCTGGTGGTTCAGTGGTAAAAAACCCATCTGTTAATGCAGGAGACCCAGTTTTGATCCCAGAGGCCAGGAGGATCCCCTGGAGGAAGAGAATATCAATTTATACTTGCCTGGGAAATCCCATGTACAGAGAAGACTGGTGAAATACAATCCATGGGATAACAAAAAAACAGACACAACTTAGTGACTAAACAAGAACAACAACATCCTTGACTGCATGTATTTCCTGGTCAAAAAATATCATTTATTAACTGGCCTCTTCCCTAAACTATCTCTTTGGAGCAGCTCCTCAGATCTTAGTAGCTATGTCCCAGGTTATAGTCTATAATAAAATCTTGAATAAAACTTAACTCACAAGTCTTACATTGTGCATTTTTCTTTTTGTCAACAATCTAAATTCTTATAATAGTGTTTGATATAAAATATATACTCATTAAATATTTATAATTGAATAATAGAAGAATCACCACCACTTTAATCTCATTAGATTTTATTTTGCTTAAATAATACTCCATTTTATGCTTTAACCTTTATATAGTCTACACAGAGGGACAGGGAATGTGACACTGAAGATAGAACCTCACTGACACAAAGAGACCAACTTTGATCTAGGTGTTTCTTTAAGCTCTTAATTCATTTTTTTTTTTCCAGACACAGCTATACAGAAAATATTTGCTTGAACATATTCAATTATTTCCCTTCTATACTCCATTCTACTTAAGAATCTGCAAACACAGCTTTAAAAGTAAAGATAGAATAAGTGAGGTAGGAGATAGAATGGTAGAAATAAATGAAGCAGAGAGGAAAAAAGAAATAAAAGAAATGAGGACAACTTCAAGGACCTCTGGGACAATGTGAAATGCCCAAACGTTCAAATCATAGGAGTCCCAGAAGAAGAAGACAAAAAGAAAGGCCATGAAAAGATACTTGAGGAGATAATAGTTGAAACTTCCCCAAAATGGGGAAGGAAATAGTCATACGAGTCCAAGAAACCCAGAGAGTACCAAAAAGGATGAACCCAAGGTGAAATACCCCAAGATATATATTAATCAAATTAACAAAGATCAAACACAAAGAACAAATATTAAAAGCAGCAAGGGAAAAACAATAAATAACACACAAGGAGATTCCCATAATGATAACAGCTGATCTTTCAATAGAAACTCTTCAGGCCAGAAAGGAATGGCAGGACAAACTTAAAGTGATGAAAAAGAAAAACCTACAACCCAGATTACTGTACCCAGCAAGGATTGCATTCAGATATGAAGAATTCAAAAGCTCTACAGAAAAGCAAACCTGAGAGAATTCATTACCTCCAAACCAGCTCTTCAACAAATGCTAAAGGATCTTCTCTAGACAGGAAACACAGAAAGGGTGTATAAACTCAAATCCAAAACAACAAAGTAAATGGCAAAGGGACCATACTTATCAATAATTACCTTAAATGTAAATGGGTTGAATGTCCCAGCCAAAAGACAAAGATTGGCTCAATGAGACTCACCTCAAAACAAGGGACACCTACAGACTGAAAGTGAAGGGCTGGAAAAAGATATTTCATGCAAATGGAGACCAAAAAAAAAAAAAAAGCAGGAGTAGCAAGATTCATAGCAGATAAAATGGACTTTAAAGGCTATGAAAAGAGACAAAGAAGGATACTACATAATGATCAAAGGATTGATCCCAGAAGAAAATATAATAAGTATAAATATATATGCACCCAACATAGGAGAACTGCAATATGTAAGGAAAATGCTAACAAGTATGAAAAGGGAAATTAACAGTAACACAATAATAGTGTGACACTTTAATATCCCACTCACACCTATGGATAGATCAACTAATCAGAAAATTAACAAGGAAACAAAAACTTTAAATGAAACAATGGACCACTTAGATCTAACTGATATCTATAGGACACTTCACCCCCAAACAATGAATTTCATCTTTTTCTCAAGTGCACAAGGAACCTTCTTCAAGACAGATCACATCCTAGGCCATAAATCTAGCCTTAGTAAATTCAAAAAAATTGAAGTCACTCCAATCATCTTTTCTAACTACAGTGCAGTAAGATTAGATGTCAATTACAGGAAAAAATTATTAAAAATTCCAACATATGGAGATTAATCAACACAATTCTGAATAACCAAAAAGTCATAGAAGAAATCAAAATATGCATAGAAACGAATGAAAATGAAAACACAACAACCCAAAACCTACGGGACACTGTAAAAGCAGTGCTAATGGGAAGGTTGATAGAAATACAGGCTTACCTCAGGAAACAATAAAAAGGTCAAATAAATAAACTAACTCTACACCTAAAACAACTAGAAAAAGAAAAAAATGAAGAACCCCAGGGTTAGTAGAAGGAAAAAAATCTTAAAAATTAGGGCAGTAAATATGCAAGAGAAACAAGAGACCATAGCAAAAATCAACAAAGTTAAAAGCTGGTACTTTGAGAAGATAAATAAAATTGACAAACCATTAGCCAGATTCATCAAGAAACAAAGGGAGAAGAATCAAATCAACAAAATTAGAAAATGGAGAAATCATAACAGACAACACAGAAATATAAAGAATCATAAGAGACTACCATCAGCAACTATTTTCCAATAAAATGAACAACTTGGAAGAAATGGAAAAATTCTTAGAAAAGTATAATTTTCCAAAACTGAACCAGGAAGAAATAGAAGATCTTAACAGATCTATCACAAGCATGGGAATTGCAACTGTAATCAGAAATCTTCCAGCAAACAAAAACCCAGGACCAAATGGTTTTACAGCTGAATTCTACCAAAAATTTAGAGAAGAACTAGCACCAATCCTACTAAAACTCTTCTAGAAAACTGCAGAAAAAGGCAAACTTCCAAACTCATTCTATGAAGCCACCATCACCCTAATACTAAAACCAGACAAAAATGCAACAAAAAAAGAAAACTACAAAGCTATATCACTAATAAACATAGATGCAAAAATCCTTAACAAAATTCTAGCAAACAGAATCCAACAACATATTAAAAAGACCATACATCATGACCAAGTGGGCTTTATCCCAGGAATGCAAGGATTCTTTAATATCTGCAAATAAATCAATTTAATACACCACATTAACAAATTGAAGGATAAAAACCATGTGATTATCTCAATAGATGCAGAAAAAGCCTTTGCCAAATTCAACATCCATTTATGATAAAAATTAAAAAAAAAAAAACTCTCCCGAAAGCAGGAATAGAAGGAACATACCTTAAGATAATAAAAGCTATATATGACAAACCCACAGCAAACATTATCCTCAATGGTGAAAAATTAAAAGCATTTTCCCGAAAGTCAGGGACAACACAAGGGTGCCCACTCCCACCACGACTATTCAACATAGTTCTGGAAGTTTTGGCCAGAGCAATCAGAGAAGAAAAAGAAAGAAAAAGAGTCCAGATTGGAAAAGAAGTAAAACTCTCACTGTTCTCAGATGATATGATCCTCTACATAGAAAACCCTGAAGACTCTACCAGAAAATTGCTAGAGCTAATTGATGAACATAGTAAAGTTGCAGGATATAAAATTAACATACAGAAATCCCTTGTGTTCCTATACACTAACANTTAAAAAAAAAAAAACTCTCCCGAAAGCAGGAATAGAAGGAACATACCTTAAGATAATAAAAGCTATATATGACAAACCCACAGCAAACATTATCCTCAATGGTGAAAAATTAAAAGCATTTTCCCGAAAGTCAGGGACAACACAAGGGTGCCCACTCCCACCACGACTATTCAACATAGTTCTGGAAGTTTTGGCCAGAGCAATCAGAGAAGAAAAAGAAAGAAAAAGAGTCCAGATTGGAAAAGAAGTAAAACTCTCACTGTTTGCAGATGATATGATCCTCTACATAGAAAACCCTGAAGACTCTACCAGAAAATTGCTAGAGCTAATTGATGAACATAGTAAAGTTGCAGGATATAAAATTAACATACAGAAATCCCTTGTGTTCCTATACACTAACAATGAGAAAATTAAAACAGAAATTAAGGAAACAATTCCATTCACCATTGCAATGAAAAGAATAAAATACTTAGGAATATATTTACCTAAAGAAACTAAAGACCTATATATAGAAAACTATAAAACACTGATGAAAGAAATCAAAGAGGACACAAATGGAGAAATATACCATGTTCATGGAATGGAAGAATCAATATGGTGAAAATGAGTATACTACCTAAAACAGTCTATAGATTCAGCGCAATCTCTATCAAGCTACCAACAGTATTTTTCACAGAACTAGAACAAATAATTTCACAATTTGTATGGAAATACAAAAAAATCCTCTAATAGCCAAAGCAATCTTTAGAAAGAAGAATGGAACTGGAAGAATCAGTCTGCCTGACTTCAGGCTCTACTACAAAGCTACAGTCATCAAGACAGTATGGTACTGGCACAAAAACAGAAATATAAATCAGTGGAACAAAATAGAAAGTGCAGAGATAAATCCACACACCTATGGACATCTTATCTTTGACAAAGGAGGCAAGAATTCACAATGGAGAAAAGAAAATCTCTTTAACAAATGGTGTTGGGAAAACTGGTCAACCACTTGTAAAAGAATGAAACTAGAACACTTTCTAACACCATTCACAAAAATAAACTCAAAATGGATTAAAAACCTATATATAAGATCAGAAACTATAAAACTCCTAGAGGAAAACATAGGAACAACACTCTCCAACATAAATCACAGCAGGATCTTCTATGACCCACCTTGCAGAGTAATGGAAATAAAAGCAAAAAATAGACAAATGGGACTAATTAAACTTAAAAGCTTTTGCACAACAAAGGAAACTATAAGCAATGTGAAAAGACAGCCTTCAGAATGGGAGAAAGTAATAGCAAACAAAGCAACTGACAATCTCAAAAATATACAACTAACTCCCGCAGCTCAATTCTAGAAAAATAAATGACCCAATCAAAAAATGGGCCAAATAAATAAACTGACATCTCTCCAAAGAAGACATACAGATGGCTAACTAATACATGAAGAGACGCTCAACATCACTCATTATCAGAGAAATGCAAATCAAAACCACAAGGAGGTACCATTTCACACCAGTCAGAATGGCTGCTATCCAAAAATCTACAAACAATAAATGTTGGAGAGGGTGTGGAGAAAAGGGAACCCTCTACTGTTGGTGGGAATGCAAACTAATACAGCCACTATGGAAAACAGTGTGGAAATTCCTTAAGAAACTGGAAATAAAATTGCCATATGATCCAGCAATCCCACTGCTGGGCATCACACACTGAATAATCCAGAATTGAAAGAGACATGCCCAATGTTCATTGAAGCACTGTTTATAATAGCCAGGACATGGAAGCAACCTAGATGCCCATCAGCAGACAAATGGATAAGAAAGCTGTGGTATGGTACATATGCACAATGGAATATTACTCAGCCATTAAAAATACACTTGAATCAGTTCTAATGACATGGATGAAACTGGAGCCAATTATACAGAGTGAAGTAAGCCAGAAAGAAAAACACCAATACAGTACACTAACACATAGATATATAATTTAGAAAGATGGAAATGATGACCATATATGCAAGACAGAAAAAGAGACACAGATATATAGAACAGGCTTTTGGACTCTGTGAAAGAAGGCGAGGGTGGGATGATCTGAGAGAATAGCATTGAAATATGTATATTACCAAATGTGAAACAGATCGGCAGTCCAGTTTTGATGCATGAGACAGGGTGCTCTGGGCTTGTGCACTGTGATGACCCAGAGGGATGCAACGGGGAGATAGGTGGGAGGGGTGTTCAAAATGGGGAACACATGTACACCCATGGCTGATTCATGTCAATATATGGCAAAAATAACTACAATATTGTAAAGTAAATAGCCTCCAACTAAAATAAATAAAAATAAAAAAAAAAGTTCATTAAACCATACCCCCAAAAGATTAGTCAAGTGTGATTAAGAGAAGTTTTTGATAGCCTAATTCAAAATATATATTTAAGAATTTGGGCTTTATTATCATAAATATTAGGAATTTTGTGAAATACTAAGTATATATTATGAACTGTGCTGAAAATAACTGTTAGATTTTGTAAGTGAAGCTGAAGTGTGTAAAAGCCCATGGATATTTTAGGAAATGTTAACCACCTTGTGTACCATTCAAGTCTTTCAAATGAGCTAGTTTGAAATCATTTCAAAGACTAGGCATTAACTCAAAGAAAATATTCCAATGATGGTTAGGATAGGAGTCATTTTTACTTCAAGCTTGTGGAACTTAACATTCTCTTTTTTGTGATGTGGAAATCACATGTAATGACTCTCATTCAAACTTAGCATGAAGCACTTAAACTCTTTAAACTCTTACTTTCTATTCATCCCTGTCATTTTACTTTTCATTTTGAAAGCCAGGTAGACATGAATTGAATTTGGCAGCCTGTGAGGAAATGTTTGTAAATCATAAGAAGAAGCCTAATCTAAATTTAAATCAATATACCTATATCTCAAGAGCAATAAACCCAGTACATGGTATAAATTTCATATCACAAAGGAGACAAATTAAAGCAACTGTAGTTAAAATGTGAGGCTTTTTGTGCATTCCTAATTTTTCCAGTGATTGGAAAAAGAAATACTTATTTCCTTTGAAAAATAAAGTTTTTGAAATGTTTTATAATTGTTTTGTGATATATTTCAGTTCAGTTCAGCTCAGTCACTCAGTTGTGTCTGACTCTTTGTGACCCATGAACTGCAGCACACCAGGCCTCCCTATCCATCGTGAACTCCCAGAGTCCACCCAAACCCATCTCTATCGAGTTGATGATGCCATCCAACCATCTCATCTTCTGTCGTCCCCTTCTCCTCCTGCCCTCAATCTTTCCCAGCATCAGGGTCTTTTCCAAGAGTCAAGTCTTTGCAACAGGTGGCCAAAGTGTTGGAGTTTTAGCCTCAACATCATTCCTTCCAATGAACACCCAAGACTGATCTCTTTTAGGATGGACTGGTTGGATTTCCTTGCAGTCCAAGGGACTCTCAAGAGTCTTCTCCAACACCACAGTTCAAAACCATCAATTCTTCAGCACTCAGCTTTCTTTATAGTCCAATTCTCACATCTATACATGACCACTGGAAAAACCATGACCTTGACTAGATGGACCTTTTTTGGCAAAGTAGTGTCTCTGCTCTTAATATGCTGTCTAGAAGAAGGAAATGGCAACCCACTCCAGTGTTCTAGCCTGGAGAATCCCAGGGACGAGGAAGCCTGGTGGGCTTCCATCTATGGGGTCACACAGAGTTGGACACGACTGAAGCAACTTAGCAGCAGCAGCAGCAGCAGCAGCAGCAGGTTGGTCATAGCTTTCCTTCCAAGGAGTAAGCATCTTTTATTTCCATTGTTGCAATTGCCATCTGCAGTGGTTTTGGAACCCAGAAAAATAAAGTCAGCCACTGTTTCCACTGTTTCCCCATCTATCTGCCATGAAGTGATGGGATTGGATGCCATGATCTTAGTTTTCTGAATGTTGAGCTTTAAGCCAACTTTGTCACTGTCCTCTTTCACTTTTATCAAGAAGCTCTTTAGTTCTTCTTCACTTTCTGCCATAAGGGTGGTGTCATCTGCATATCTGAGGTTATTGATATTTCTCCTGGAATCCTAATGTGCATTAAAGTTTTAACAGACTTTTTTCAAACTTAAAGTAAAATCAGTGTTATAAAAGTGATAGTCCTGTTCATTCAGCTTTGAGAAAGAGTGCCATACAAAGGAAAAGTGCCATACAAAGGCCTTGATGGTGAGAGTTTGGATTTAGGGGCATTACCTTGATAAAACAAATGTTGTATTTGTACTAGATTATATATAAAATGAACTGAGTTAATGCTTCTGCTGCTAAGTTGCTTCAGTCATGTCCGACTCTGTGCGACCCCATAGACGGAAGCCCACCAGATTCCCCCATCCCTGGGATTCTCCAGGCAAGAACACTAGGGTGGGTTGCCATTTCCTTCTCCAATGCATGAAAACGAAAAGTGAAAGTGAATTCGCTCAGTCGTGTCTGACTCTGCGACCCCCATGGACGGCAGCCTACCAGGCCCCTCCGTCCATGGAATTTTCCAGACAAGAGTACTGGAGTGGGGTGTCATTGCCTTCTCTGGAACTGAGCTAATAGCATTGCTTATTCTGACACAATGAAAACCAGAGTTTGATAAGGTAAACTTTACCACAGATTTGTAGCCTCAAAGACAGTTTACAAATAAGAATGATCATGTGTAAGACTCTGGCCACTAAACCAATCTCTCAAAGATCTGGTTTGAATCATACTCCAGAAAACACAATGAAGCCATATATGAAAAAAGAGGTCAACTGTTTTTAATTCTCTTCTCCCTCAATTTGTCTACCAGTTGGAAACCAAAAGTGATGTTTCTGAGAATGGCTGTCTCTTGAAGTCAGACTATTATGGATTAATATTCTTGTTTTTGCAATTGATTAGTTCTTTATTCCTGAACAACTTACTTTGGTTTTGTTTATACATATGGGACTCGATGGATGTGAGTTTGAGTGAACTCTGGAAGATGGTGATGGACAGGGAGGCCTGGTGTGCTGCAATTCATGGAGTCACAAAGAGTCGGACACGACTAAGCGACTGAACTGAACCGAACTGAACTGATGGGATGTGGGAAATGCAATGATGCCTTACTTTCAAGAGTTCTCTGAGTATTAATGAGGTAATGTTTACAAAGCACTTGATACAATCCATTTTCAGTAAGTAAATTAATATATGTTGTTCATTACTTTGATTATGATGATGACTACAACAGAGTTTGCCTGCTCCTTCCTCACCCACTTTCAAAAAGAGAGCTCTAGGACACAGAATGTCATTTCTTTTAAAGTTCTATGTCAAACTCAAAACTGTTGAAAAGGTTTGTTAAAGATAAAATTAGCCAGTGTGAAGTTGCTCAACTTACACTCTAGGAAAAGTCACTAGGATAGATAGCCTGCTTAAACTCCCTTGGTTTTGTTCCTCATGATATTTTATCAAACTATGGTCAGGGTCCCTTTATAATAATATCTTGATTTAAATACATGTTACATTTTTGAGGATGGTACTGTCACACCACGTGTCCCTGAGGAGTTTGTCTTAGTACATATTGTTTAGAATTCACGTGACTGTTTATATATATATATTTTTTCCACTTCAGATACCTATTGTAGACCTTGTGTTTTTCTGGGGGAAATTATCTACTGGACAGAGCATGATTTAATTTTCTTTCAAGAATCATGTACTTTACTAACACTGTACCATATTTCATCTTTTTGACACCCTAAAATAGCACATAAACATCTGTCTTTGACATCTCCTTTTTTTTCCAAAACGTATTTCTTTCTCTATCATCTGTAATGGGTGTAAGCGATTCTCCCTCAACCTTTTCAAGTCCTATGTCCAGGGACCAAATTCATCACCTTTGGTTTCCTTGAAAACAACTGGATGTTACCCAGTAAGTATTGAAATCTGGGAAAAATTATATTTGCAAACTCATAATGATAGGTTTTATGGCATGGCTGGATTTGGGAAACAATAAGACAAATGTTAAGACTTTCATTTTTTGTGCAGATAATCCAATTTAAAATCCATCTCTATATCCATGACCATTAAATGTATCCTTATTAAGGCACTTTGCCAGACAATCCCCTTGGTCACAAGGGTATTGGATGGGTAAGTGTAAATCTTCCACACTTGGTATAATTAATTATAAAATATAATTGTAACATTGGTATAATTGGATGAATGACTTCATCACTGTTTGAGATTCTTGAAGTTTGGAACATTAAAATCGGCATTGGAAATAGTTTTTGTTTTCTTAATTAAAACCCATTTGTGGTAGTCTACGATTTGTAGCAGTGGTTGAAACAGCAAATTATCTCCCAAACTGCAAAAACACTGTACACTGTTGGTTGGATCACTCCAGGTGGCATCTTAAATAAACGGAGAAAAGAAACAGTTGTAATAAATAGTATAGGAACAACTAGATAGTTACATGGAAAAGCATAAAAATAGATTATTTTTATACTGAAAAACATTAATAAATTCAGAACAGATTAAGAAATGTAAAGGGAAAAACTGAAACCATGTAAGTAGTGGAATAAAATATGATTCTGGTGATAATGATTGTTAGTCGCTCAATCGTGTACAACTTTGCAACCCCATGGACTATAGCCCACCACGGTTATCTGTCCATGGGGATTCTCCAAGCAAGAATACTGGAGTGGGTTGTCATGCACTCCTCCAGGGGATCTTCCAAACCCAAGGATCAAACCCGGATCTCCCAAATTGCAGGCAGATTCTTTACCATTTGAGCCATCAGGAAATAAAGTATGGTAGATTCTGTGTAGTCAAAGAGAGGAGACAATGACTTAGCAAGACTTCAATCCAGGAAAAAGAAAGAATTGACTACATTAAATGTTTTCAAATGATGAAAAATAAGGAAACCAAAAAGATAAGTAACAAATTGGTATCTATGCCAAAGTTATATTAGCAAAATCAACTTCTGAAAGATAGTCTTGTCTTAATTCCTGGAATGGCAACAGAGACCTAATTGATGTAGTTAAAGGTAAGGACTTTGAGATTAGGAGATTATTTTGGATTGTCTAGGTGAGCCAAATCTATTCACAAATCCTTAAAAGACAGATGAGTAGAAGAAAAAGTTTCAGTGTAAGAGATATTTGACCCACCATTGCTAGCAGTGAGATGGCCCCCAAAATTGACTTTTTCCTGACCCCCAGAACCTGTGAATCTGTTACATAAACGGTCATTAGGATTGTGCAGCTGTAATTAAATCAAGTATCACAAGATGGGGAGATTATCCTGGATAACCGACTAGACCTAGAGTAATTCCATGGTTCCTTAGAAAAGGGAGGTAGGAGCATCAATGTTATAAGTAGGAGATGTAACAATGGAACCAAATGTTGGAGCAATGTACTTTGAAGGTTGAAAAAGATGCTGTAAATTAAGAAAGTGACAAAGTTGAAAAAATAGATTCTTTCATGAAATCTCTAGAAGGAATGTGACTCTGCAAAAATTTTGATTTTAGAGAACAAATGTTTTAAGCAATCAGGTTTATGGTAATTAATATAGCATCAATAGGAAACTTTAAAAAATGGCTGTGAAAATGGAAGAATAAGGCCATAAAACAAGGGATATGCCAGATTCTGCTGCTGCTGCTACTACTGCTAACTTGCTTCAGTCGTGTCCAACTCTGTGTGACCCCATAGACAGCAGCCTACCGGGCTCCTCTGTCCCTGGGATTCTTCAGGCAAGAATGCTAGAGTGGATATGCCAGATTCTAGAAGCTGGGGGAAAAATGGGGATTTTGGTCCTTTATCTGCAAGGAAAAAGTTTGTTCTTGCTCAAGCTTTACGCTGCACACTTCTTAACTTAACACAATGAGACCTGCTCTGTACTTCTGACCTTTAAAACTTCAAGATAATTTTGTGTTATTCCAAAACAAAAATTCACCACTAATCTATCCCCAAACCCTAACAAACAGAGCAACAGTTCAGTTCAGTTGCTCAGTCGTATCTGACTCTTTGCGACTCCATGAATCACAGCACACCAGGCCTCCCTGTTCATCACCATCTCCCGGAGTTCACTCAGACTCATATCCATCGAGTCCGTGATGCCATCCAGCCATTTCATCCTTGGCTGTCCCCTTCTCCTCCTGCTCCCAATCCCTCCCAGCATCAAAGTTGTTTCCAATGAGTCAACTCTTAGCATNGAAGAAGCAGGGAAAGGAAGCCTGATTTCGTGCAGAGCAGGGGCACACGGGGTCCCTCTCGAGGTGTGGAGGGCCCCTCGATGTTCCTCTCGTGTGGAGACGTGTATGTTCGGTGATTCTGGAGTGACGGTATGCGTGTGCAGGAACCAGTCGAGGTTCGTGAGGGATGGGGATGACTTCCCGTGAGTTGCCGCAGAAGACAGGAGCCTCATCCCCACTGGAGGGGAGATCCTCCCGGTTTTACTCGAGTTTCGGCAGGTCCCTCTCGAGCTATGACGTGGACCACAGGCCCCGTCCTGAGGCCTCCGGAAAGGTCAGGCTCTAGGACAGTTGCCAGGGGTCTCTGGGGATTCCTTGGCCGTCGNACTGGAGGGGAGATCCTCCCGGTTTTACTCGAGTTTCGGCAGGTCCCTCTCGAGCTATGACGTGGACCACAGGCCCCGTCCTGAGGCCTCCGGAAAGGTCAGGCTCTAGGACAGTTGCCAGGGGTCTCTGGGGATTCCTTGGCCGTCGGTTCTGGCTCCTACGTCCTCGTCTGGCACCTGAGGATTCCTTGCCGCTGCAGACGTTGACCGTGGGGTTCCTCTGGAGGCTCCCCAGTGGAGTCAGGGCTCCTCTTGAGTGGAGACGTGCACCTCCGCTTTCCTTCCGAGCTGAAGCTGCAGGGTCAGGCGTCCCGTCGAGGTGACACAGGATTCAATGGGCTGCCCCTCGAGGCTTTCGTACAGGGCTGAAACACGTGTCACCGAATTGTGAGCCAGCCTTCTGGGTGAGTCTCCGGACGGCTCAGGGACACCGGGGTCCCTTGGAGTGGACAGAGACAGCTGGAGGTCTCGTGGAACAGGTGGGGCGACACCGAGACCCGCTGGATACTTCGGTGGAGAGCACCTCCTCTTGAGATGTGACGGGACGGTCGGCAGCTCTCCCCTGAAGAAGCAGGGAAAGGAAGCCTGATTTCGTGCGGAGCAGGGGCACTCGTGGTCCCTCTCGAGGTGTGGGAGGCCCCTCGACGTTCCTCTCGAGTGGAGACATGTATGTCGGGTGATTCTGGAGTGACTGCAAGCGTGTGAAGGACCCCGTCGAGGGTCTTGAAGGATAGGGGTGACTTCCCGTGAGGTGCCGCAGAGGACAAGGGCCTCATCCTGCGTGGAGGGGAGATCCTCTCAGTTTTTCTCGAGTTGCGGCATGTCCCTCTCGAGCTACGATGTGGACTGCAGGGAGGCGTCCCTGAGGCCTCTGCAAGGCGAGGCACCAAGTCAGTTGCCTGGGGCCTCTGGGAATTCCTTGGCCGTCAATTCCGGCTCCTACGTCCTCGTCTGGCACCTTAGTTTTCCTCGCCACTGCAGACGTGGACCGTGGGATTCCTCTGGAACCACCACAGGGGAGTCAGGGCTCCTCTTGAATGGAGACGTGCACCTCTGCTGTCTTCCCGATCTGTAGCTGCAGGGTCAGGCATCCCCTCGACGTGCCACAGGGGTCAATGGGCTTCTCCTCGAAGCTTTCTCACAGGGTTGAAACACGTGCCACCAAGGTGTGAGCCAGGCTTCGGGGTGACTGTCTGGGCGGCTCAGGGCCATTACCGGGGTCCCATGGAGTGGACAGAGACAGCTGGGGGGCTCGTGGAAAAGGTGGAGTGACCCCTGAATTCCGCTGGACACTCCTGTGGAGAGCACCTCTTCTTAAGACGCGATGGGACGGTCGACAGCCCACCCCTGAAGAAGCAGGGAAAGGAAGCCTGATTTCGTGCTGAGCAGGGGCACACGGGTTCCCTCTCGAGGTGTGGGGGGCCCCTCGATGTTCCTCTCGAGTGGAGATGTGTATGTCGGGCATTTCTAGAGTGACTCCAAGCGTGTGAAGGACACCGTCGAGGGTCGTGAGGGATTGGGGTGACTTCCCATGAGGTGCCGCAGAGGACAAGAGCCTCATCGCGCCTGGAGGAGAGATCCTCTCGGTTTTTCTCGAGTTGTGGCAGGTCCCTCTCGAGGTACAACGTTGACCCCAGTGTCCTGTCCCTGAGGTCTCCGGAAAAGCCAGGCTCCAAGCCAGTTTCCAGGGGCCTCTGGGGATTACTTGTCAGTCAGTTCTGGCTCCTACTTCCTCGTCTGTCACCTGAGGATCCGTCGCCGCTGCAGACGTGGACCGTGGGATACCTCTGGAGGCTCCCCATGGGAATTAGGTCTCGTTTTGAGTGGAGACGTGCACCTCCGCTTTCCTCCCGAGCTGAAGCTACAGGGTCAGGCGTCCCGTCGATGTGACACAGAGGTGAATGGGCTGCCCCTCGAGGCTTTCACACAGGGTTAAAACACGTGCCAGCGAGGTGTGATCCAGCCTTCGGGGTGAATGTCTGGGCGGCTCAGGGCCACCGGGGTCCCTTGGAGTGTACAGTGAAAGCTGGGGGGCTCGTGGAACTGGTGGCGCGACCCCCGAGTTCCCCTGGACACATCTGTGGAGAGCACCTCCTCTTGAGATGTGACGGGAGGGTCGGTAGCCCACCCCTGAAGAAGCAGGGAAAGGAAGCCTGATTTCATGCGGAACAGGGGCACACGGGGTCCCTCTCAATGTGTGGGGGGACCCTTGATGTTCCTCTCGAGTGGAGACGTCTATTTTGGGCGATTCTGGTGTAAATGCAAGCGTGTGAAGGACCCGATCGAATGTCCTGTGGGATGAGGGTGACTTCCCGTGAGGTGCCGAAGAGGACAAGGGCTTCATCCCGCCTGGAGGGGAGATCCTCCCGGTTTTTCGAGACTTCCAGCATGTCCCTCTCGAGTCAGGATGGAGACCCCAGGGACCCGCTCCTGAGGCCTCCAGAAAGACCAGGCTCCAAGCCAGTGGCCAGGGGCCTCTGGGGATTCCTTGGCCGTCGGTTCCGGCACCTCCATCCTCGTTTGTCACCTGAGGATTCCTCGCCGCTGCAGACGTGAACTGTGGGTTTCCTCTGGAGGCTCCCCAGGGGAGTCAGATCTCGTCTTGAGTGGAAAAGTGCTCCTCCGGTTTCCTCCCGAGCTGAAGCTGCAGGGTCAGGCGTCCCGTCGAGGTGACACAGGCGTCAATCGGCTGCCCCTCGAGGTTTTCCAAAAGGGTTGAAACACGTGCCACCGAGATATGAGTCAGACTTCGGGGTGACTATCTGGGCGGCTCAGGGCCACCGGGTCCCTTGGAGTGGACAAAGACAGCTGGGGGGCTCGTGGAACAGGTGGCATGAACCCCGAATTCCGCTGGACACTCCTGTGGAGAGCACCTCCTCTTGAGATGCGACGGGACGGTCCGCAGCCAACCCCTGAAGAAGCAGGGAATGAAAGCCTGATTTCACGCAAAGCAGGGGCACACGGGGTCCCTCTTGAAGTGTGGGTGGCCCCTCGATGTTCCTCTCGAGTGGAGACGTGTATGTTCGGCGATTCTGGAGTGACTGAAAGCGTGTGAAGGACCCTGTCGAGGTTCGTGAGGGTTGGGGGTGACATCCCGTGAGGTGCTGCAGAGGACAAGGGCCTCATCCTGCCTGGAGGGGAGATCCTCCCGCTTTTTCTCGAGTTGCGCCAGGTCCCTATCGAGTTATGACGTGGACCCCAGGGACCCGCCCCTGAGGCCTCCGGAAAGGCCAGGCTCCAAACAAGTTGCCTGGGGCCTCTGGGGATTCCTTGGCCATCGATTCTTGCTCCTACTTCCTCGTCTGGCACCTGAGGATTCCTCGCCGCTGCAGACGTGGACCATGGGGTACCTCTGGAGGATCCCAGGGGAGTCAGGTCTCCTCATGAGTGGAGATGTGCACCTTCGCTTTCCTCCCGTGCTGTAGCTGCAGGGTCAGGCGTCCCGTCGTGGTGACACAGGGGTCAATGGGCTGCCCCTCGAGGCTTTCCCACAGGGTTGAAATACGTGCCACCGAGGTGTGAGCCAGCCTTCGGGGTGACTGTCTGGGCGGCTCAGAGCCATCACCGGTGTCCCTTGGAG
>SJYV01049706.1:31077-55405 GCA_006410875.1 Neotragus pygmaeus
TTTTTTTTTTTTTAATATCCACTCTTTTTTGATGAACGTTTAGGTTACTTCCACTTCTGGGCTACTATAAATTCTGTTGCTATGAACACTGGGTGTATATATCTTCTCAAATTATAAGCTTTCATCTTTTCTGCATGTATACCCAAGAGTGGGATTTCTGAATCATAGGGTAATGCTATTTTTAGTTGTTTAAGGAGCCCAGCAAGTATTTTCTGTAAAGGGCAAGAAAGCAAGCATTTTAGGCTCTGCAAGCTATGTGGCTCCTGTGACTGCCACTCAGCTCCACTGTTGCAGTCCAGAAGCAGCAACGGACAATATGCAAGTGAACAGACTTGGCTGTGAGCCAGTAAGACTTAAGAATTTGAATTTATTTTTCTTCCTAAGGAAAAAAAGATGTCTTCAGAATCACACCGACTGATAATATCACAAATGGTTCCTGTCATTGTCCCTAAAATTTTATTTTAAAAATAGAATGTGTGTACTAATCATCAGGGAAATGCAAATAGAAGCCACAATGGTATATCACCTCATTCCTGTCAGAGTGNAGGTAACTTTCCTTCCAAGGAGTAAGCGTCTTTTAATTTCATGGCTGCAGTCACCATCTGCAGTGATTTAATCACTGCAGATGGTGACTGCAGCCTTGAAATTAAAAGGCACTTACTTCTTGGAAGAAAAGTTATGATCAACCTAGATAGCATATACAAAAGCAGAGACATTAGTTTGCCGACTAAGGTCCATCTAGTCAAGGCTTTGGTATTTCCAGGGGTCATGTATGGATGTGAGAGTTGGACTGTGAAGAAGGCTGAGCGCCGAACAATTGATGCTTCTGAACTGTGGTGTTGGAGAAGACTCTTGAGAGTCCCTTGGACTGCAAGGAGATTCAACAGTCCATTCTGAAGGAGATCAACCCTGGGATTTCTTTGGAAGGAATGATGCTAAAGCTGAATCTCCAGTACTTTGGCCACTTCATGTGAAGAATTGACTCATTGGAAAAGACTCTGATGCTGGGAGGGATTAGGGGCAGGAGGAGAAGGGGAAGACCGAGGATGAGATGGCTGGATGGCATCACGGGCTTGATGGACGTGAGTCTGAGCAAACTCCGGGAGATGGTGATGGACAGGGAGGCCTGGCATGCTGTGATTCATGGGGTCGCAAATAGTCAGACATGACTGAGCGACTGAACTGAACTGAGATGTATACTATAAGCTTACTGTAAATGCATGCATATATAAAGTAATTTTCAATTATTTATATTAATTGAATAGATCTCTCATCTTTAAATACTGTCTTTCAAAATTGTGTGCCTTTAAAAATATCTGTGAATTGCATAGGCATGATTGTAATTTGAACCTAGAAACAAGTGAAATGTCAGCCTTTAGTAAAAAGGAGGTGATCACTACAATCAATATGGGCTCAGAAAAAAAATTTTTTTTTGGCCAAACTAATTTAGGTGCTTTCTTTGATAGAATTAATAAAATGATATTGCTGTTGTTCCATCCACAAGTAGTGTCCAACTCTTTGCAAGTCCATGGACTGTGACACACCAGGCTCCTATGTCTTCCACTATCTCATGGTATTTGCTCAAATTGATGTCCATTGAGTCTGTGATACACTCTAATCATCTCATCCTCTGCCACATTCTTTGCATTTTGTCTTCAGTCTTTCCAAGCATCAATGTGTTTTTCAATGAGTCAGTGCTTTGCAAATGTAGGCCATAGTATAGGAGCTTCAACTTCAGCAACAGACCTGCCAATGAATATTCAGGATTGATTTCCTTTAAGATTAACACTTTGATCTCCATGCAGTCCAAGGGATTATCAAGAGTCTTCTCAAGTACCACTATTTGAAAGCATCAATTCTTCTGCACTCAGCCTTCTTTGTGATCCAACTCTCACATCTCTGAATGACTACTGGAAAAACCATAGCTCTGATCATATGGAACTTGTCTTCAAAGTGAGGTCTCTGCTTTTTTCCTATCTAGATCTGTCATAGCTTTTCTTTCAAGGAGCAAGCATCATTTAATTTCCTGGCTGAAATCACTTTCTACAGTGATTTTGGAGCCCAAGAAAAGTAAATCTGTCACTGCTTTCACTTTTTCCCCTTTTATTTGCCATGAAGTGATGGGACTCGATTCCATGATCTTAGTTTTTTTAATGCTACTTTCAAGCCAGCTTTATCACCTCTTTCACCCTCAGCAAGAGGTTCTTTAGTCCCTCTTCACCTTCTGACATTAGAGTGGTATGATCTGCATATCTGAGGTTGTTGATATTTCTCCTGACAATCTTGACTCCAGCTTGTGATTCATACAGCCTGTCAATTCGCATGAATTGGGGTTAAATGAACACAGTGACAATATACAGCCTTGACACATTCCTTTCCCAATTTGAACCAAGTTCTTCCACATCCAGTACTAAGTGTTGTTTCTTGACTCGCATATAGGTGTCTCAGAAGAGAGGCAAGGTGGTCTGGTATTCCTATGTGTTTAAGAAATTTTCACAGTCAATTTTCACAGTGATTCACACAGTCAAAAGCTTTAGCATAGTCAATGAAGCAGAACCAGATTTTTTTCTGGAATTCTTTGCTTTTTTTTTTTTTTTAATAATCCAATGAATGTTAGCAATTTGATCTCTGGTTCCTCTGCCTTTTTGAAACCCAGCTTATACATCTTGGAGTTCTCAGTTTACATACTGCTGAAACCTAGCTTGCAGGATTTTGAGAATTACCTTGCTAGCATGTAAAATGAGCACAATTGCGCAGTAGTTTTAACATTCTTTGGCATTTCCATTTTCTGAGATTGGAATGAAAACTGACTTTTTCCAGTCCTATGGACACTGGTGAATTTTCCAAATTTGCTGACATATTGAGTGCAGCACTTTAACGGCAATGTCTTTTAAGATTTTAAATAGTTCTGCTGTAATTGAGAATAAGGAGTTCATGACCAGAGCCAGTCAGCTCCTGGTCTTATTTTTGCCGACTGTATAGAACTTCTCCACCTTTGGCTGCAAAGAATATAATCAATCTGATTTTGGTTTTGACCATCTGGTGATGTCCATGTGTAGAGTCTTCTCTTGTGTTGTTGGAAGAGAGTGTTTGGTAATACCAGTGTGTTCTCTTGGCAAAACTCTGTTAGCCTTTGCCCTTCTTCATTCTCTACTCCTAGGCCAAATTTGCCTGTTACTGCAGGTGTTTCTTGGCTTCCTACTTTTGCATTACAGGCCCTTATTATGAAAAAGACATCTTTTGGGGGTGTTAGTTCTAGAAGGTCTTGTAGGTCTTCATAGAACTGTTCAACATCAGCTTCTTCAGCATTACTGGTCAGGGCATAGACTTGGATTACCATGATATTGAATGGCTTGCCTTGGAAATGAACAGAGCTCATTCTGTCATTATTTAGTTTGTATCCAAGCACTGGATTTCAGTAGCATATTGGGTATCTACTGACCTGGGGAGTTCAGCTTTCAGTGTCCTATCTTTGCCTTTTCATACTGTTGATAGGATTCTCAAGGCAAGAATATTGAAGTGGTTTGCCATTCCCTTCTCCAGTGGACCACATTTTGTCAGAACTCTCCACCATGACTCATCCATCTTGGCTGGCCCTACATGACATGTCTCATAGTTTCATTGAGTTAGACAAGGCTATGGTCCATGTGATCAGATTGGTTAGTTTTCTGTGATTGTGGTTTTCAGTTTGTCTGCCCTGGAAAACAGTAGGAAGCTTATGGAAGCTTCCTGATTGGAAAGACTGACTGAGGGGGAAACTGTGTCTTGTTCTGATGGGCAGGGCCATGCTCTAAAATCTTTAATCCAGTTTTCTGTTGATGGGTGGAACCATGTTCCCTCCCTGCTATTTATGTGGGGCCAAACTATGGTAGATGTAATGAAGATAATGGTGACATCCTTCAAAAGATATCATGCATGTACTACTACACTACTACTACACTCAATGCCCCCAACCTTGCAGCAGGCCCCCTCTGACACACACCTCCCCTGGAGACTCCTGCACTCTCACTGGCAAGTCCAGGTCAGTCTCTTGTGGGATCACTGCCCTTTTCTCCTGGGTCCTGGTGCACACAATGTTATGTTTGTGCCTGCCAAGAATTTGTTTCCCAGTCTCGTGCAAGGTCTGGCAACTCTATGATGGGGTTAATGGTGACCTCCTCCAAGAGGGCTTATGCCATAACCAAGTCTGCTGCACCCAGAGCCCCTGTCTCTGTAGCTGTCCACTGCTGACCAGTACCTCCATAGGAGATGCTCAGACACAGTTCTGTCTCAGTCTCTGTGTGGCCCCTGGGTCCTAGTGTACACAAGGTTTGTTTAAGCCCTCTGAGCATCTCTGGTAAGAATAGGGTATGATTCTAAATGTGAATTTGCCCCTCCTACTGTCTCGATGGAGCCTGTCCTTTCCCCTTGGGTATGGGGTATCTCTTCACAGCCACTCCAGGGCCTACCATCTTACTGGAGTTTCTCTGACATTGGACGTAGGATATCTCCTCATAGGCCCTGCAATGAAGTGCAGCCACTGCTCCTGACCATGGACGTGGGATATCTTCTCACAGCTGCTGGCTCCAGCAATGCACAGCCACGGCTCCTGACCCTGGACTTGGGAATCTTCGCACGGTTGCTTAAATTGAAGAAAGTAGGGAAAACGACTAGATCATTCAAGTATGACCTAAATCAAATCCCTTACAATTATACAGTGAAAATGACAAATAGATTCAAGGGACTAGATCTGATAGATAGAATGCCTAATGAACTATGGACAGAGAATCATGGAATTGTACAGGAGACAGGGATCAAGACCATCCCAAAGAAAAAGAAATGCAAAAAAGTGAAATGGCTGAATGAGGAGATGTTACAAATAGTTGTGAAGAGAAGTGAAAAACAAAAGAGAAAAGGAAAGATATACCCATTTGAATGCAGAGTTCCAAAGAATAGCAGGGAGAGATAAGAAAGCCTTCCTCAATGATCAGTGCAAAGAAATAGAGGAAAACAATAGAATGGAAAAGACTAGAGATCTCTTCAAGAAAATTAGAGCTATCAAGGGAATATTTCATGCAAAGATGGGCACAATAAAGAACAGAAATGATATGGACCTAATAGAAGCAGAAGATATTAAGAAGAGGTGGCAAGAATACACAGAAGAACTATATAAAAAAGATCTTCATGACCCAGATAATCACAATAGTGTGATCACTCACCCAGAGCCAGAAATCCTTGATTGTGAAGTCAAGTGGGCCTTAGGAAGCATCACTACGAACAAAGCTAGTGGAGGTGATGGAATTTCAGTTAAACTCTTTCAAATCCTAAAAGATGATGCTATGAAAGTGTTGCACTAAAGATAGCAGCAAATTTGGAAAACTCAGCAGTGGCCACAAGAATGGAAAAGGTCAGTTTTCATTCTAATCCCAAAGAAAGGCAATGCCAAAGAGTGCAATGCACAACTGCACTCATTTCACACACTAATAAAGTAAGATTAAAAAATTTCCAAGCCAAGCTTCAACAATATGTGAACCATGAACTTCCAGATGCTCCAGCTAGATTTAGAAAAGGCAGAGGAACCAGAGATCAAATTGTCAACATCTGTTGGATCATAAAAAACAAGAGAGTTCCAGAAAAACATCTATTTCTGCTTTATTGACTATGCCAAAATCTTTGACTGTGTGGATCACTACAAAGTGTGGAAAATTCTGAAAGAGATGGAAATACCAGATGCCCTGACCTACTTACTGAGAAATTTGTATACAGGTCAGGAAGCAACAGTTAGAACTGGACATGGAACAACAGACTGTTTCCAAGTAGGAAAAGGTATATGTCAAAGTTGTATATTGCCACCCTGCTTATTTAACTTATATGCAGAGTACATCATGAGAAATGCTGGGCTGGAGGAAGCACAAGCTGAATTCAAGATTTCTGGGAGAATTATCAATAACTCAGATATGCAGATGACACCACCTTATGACAGAAAGTAAAGAAGAACTAAAGTGCCTCTGGATGAAAGTGAAAAAGGAGAGTGAAAAAGTTGGCTTAAAGCTCAAAATTCAGAAAACTAAGATCATTGCATCTGGTCTCATCACTTCATGGCGAATAGACGGGGAAACAGTGGCAGACTTTATTTTCTGAGGCTCCAAAATCATTGCAGATGGTGACTGCAGCCGTGAAGTTAAAAGACACTTACTCCTTGGAAGGGAAGTTATGACCAAACTAGATAGCATATTAAAAAGCAGAAACATTACTTTGTCACAAAGGTCCCTTTAGCCAAGTCTATTGTTTTTCCAATAGTCACGTATGGACATGAGAATTGGACTGTAAAGAAAGCTGAGCACCAAAGAATTGATGCTTTTGAACAGTGGTGGTGGAGAAGACTCTTGAGAGTTCCTTGAACTACAACGATATCCAACCAGTCTACCCTAAAGGAGGTCAGTCCTGAATATTCATTGTAAGGACTGATGTTGAAGCTGAAAGTCCAATACTTTGGCCACCTAATGTGAAGAACTGACTCATTTGAAAAGACCCTGACGCTGGGAAAGATTGAAGTCGGGAGGAGAAGGAGATGACAGGATGAGATGGTTGGATGGCATCACAGACTTAATGTACATGAGTTTGAGTAAACTCCAGGAGTTGGTGATGGACAGGGAGACCTGGTGTGCTGCGTGTATAGGGCTGCAGAGAGTCGGATATGACTGAGTGACTGAACTGATTGACTGCCTGCTGTAATTCCATCACCTCCACTGGTTTTCCTCATAGTGATGCTTCCTGAGGGCCACTTGACTTCACACTCCAGGATGTCTGGCTTTAGGTGAGTTTCCATACTACTGTGCTTATCAGGGACATTAACACCTTTTATTTATAGTTCTGTGTATCTTTGCCACATCTTCTTTTATCTCTTCTGCTTCTATTAGGTCCTTTTTGTTTTTGTCCTTTATCATGGCCATATTTGAATGAAAAGTTCCTTTGATAGATTATTTTGAAGTTATCTCTAATCTTTCCCATTCTTTTATTTCCCTTATTTCTTTACATTGTTCATTGAAGAAGGTCTCCTTATCTCTTCTTGCTATTCTATGGAACTCTGCAATCAGTGGGGTATATCTTTCACTTTATTCCTTGCCTTTTGCGTCTCTTCTCAGCTATTGTAAAGCCTCCTCAAACAACTAGTTTGCCTTTTTTCATCTCTTTTTCTTTGGGATGGTTTTGGTCACTACTTCCTGAATAATGTTACAAACCTCTATCCACAGTTCTTCAGGCAATCTACCATATCCAGAGATTCCCTGATAGCTCAGTTGGTAAAGAATCCACCTGTAATGAAGAAGACCCCAGTTCAATTCCTGGGTTGAATCTATTCATTACCTCCACTGTAAAATATAAGGAATTTGATTTAACTCATACCTGAATGGCCTCATGGTTTTCCCTTTGTCTTTGTTATTTTGCCATTCAGTCTTGTCAAACTATTCTCTGACCCACATTGACTATAGTTCACCAGGCTCCTCTGTCCATGGAATTTCCCATACAAGAATATGGGAGTGAGTTACCTTTTCCTTCTCTAGGAAATCTTCCCAACCCAGGAATCAAACCTGTGTCTCCTGCATTGGTAGGTGAATTTTTTTTTTTTACCAATAAGCCCCCAGGGAAGCCCCAAATTACATTAAGAATGATATTATAGACAGAATATATAGGTAATTTTTCATAATGTCTCCTAATGACTTTGTAGCTGATATAAAAAGACATAGAATACATAAATCAACAATAAACTGCAACAAATTTTTGTTTATTTTTATTTCTTGATTAACAGTTGCTTAATGGAAATCTCTTGTTCATTTGTAAAACTAGTAAGTTTGTCTTTTACACCAGTCATTCATGAGTTGTAATTTGAATTTTATAGTTTAAAGTACAAAGAAACTAAATCTTATATTTTAGAAATAATCCTGAAAGGACTATGCAGGATTAAAAAAAAATTGTGTTATCTTGTAAATGGACAATGCTGAATCTAAATTCAGTCATTATGCCACAATGACAGGGACAATATACAATCTTTTAATTCATTTAAAAAATCCATTCTTGCTAATATTCTTTCATATATTCAAAAGCTAGCCAAGACTGAAACTGAAAGAGAATTCTTGACTATTCCTGCTCAATTCAACACTTTAATCATCTCTTTGCTGTTTCTTTATATCTTTTCTATAAATTTTTATAGATAATAGCCAGTCTTTAATTAAAGAGGACAATTGTCCACCAATAGTTTGTATCAAGAATTTCCCATGATTTCATGTCAAATAATAATAGAAAGCAAGGACTATCTTTCCTAGATGTGTTCCTCTACCAGGTGTGGTCAAGGTATGAATAATGATTACTTGTCCCTGCTGTGTCTTGCTTAGTTTGGTAATTAGCACTCTCAGCTGTTCTCTTTGTAAATAAAGGATCCTAGTGAGTCATTTAAAGACACAATAAATGGATGAAATAGCTTGTATGTAGTTTTTTGAAAAGCTCATTTATAGGGGAAGGCATATTAGGTGAGAAGTAAAGTTCATCAGGACAACTTACCTAAACATGATCTAGTTTTGTTTACATCCAGTGTTTTCAGTCAAATCTTGGAGCCTGCTATGTGGACTGTTTGTATTCATCCTTGTGTGCTTAGTCACTCAGTCATGTAATGTTCAAAATTCTCCAAGCCAAACTTCGACAGGACCTGAACTATGAATTTCCAGATGTTCAAGCTGGTTTTAGAAAAAGCAGAGGAACCAGAGATCAAACTGCCAACATCCACTGGATCATCGGAAAAGTGAAAGTTTCAGAAAAACATCTACTTCTGCTTTATTGACTATGCCAAAGCCTTTGGCTGTGTGGATCACAACAATCTGCGGATAATTCTTAAAGAGGTGGGAATACCAGACCAGCAGACCTGCCTCTTCAGAAATCTGTATGCAGGTCAGGAAGCAACAGTTAGAACTGGACATGGAACAACAGACTGGTTCCAAATCAGGAAAGGAGTACATCAAGGCTTTATATTGTCACTAAGATCATGGCATCTGGTCCCATCAGTAAGTCAGTTCCGTGCTCAGCTTTCTTTATAGTCCAGTTCTCAGGCGAGTGTATGCCTCTTGGTTCTGTCTCATCACAACAAAGATTGGAGTGACAGACATTACATTAAAGCCCTCGGCACGTCACAGCTCTTGGGTCTTGGACAAACCATGTTATAGCTCTTAGACAAATCAGTGTTACAGTTCAGTTCAGTTCAGTCGCTCAGTCGCGTCAGACTCTTTGCGACCCCATGAATCGCAGCACGTCAGGCCTCTCTGTCCATCACCATCTCTCAGAATTCACTCAGACTCACGTCCATCGAGTCAGTGATGCCATCCAGCCATCTAATCCTCAGTCGTCCCCTTCTCCTCCTGCCCCCAATCCCTCCCAGCATCAGAGTCTTTTCCAATGAGTCAACTCTTCGCATGAGGTGGCCAAAGGACTGGAGTTTCAGCTTTAGCATCATTCCTTCCAAAGATATCCCAGGGTCGATCTCTTTCAGAATGGACTGGTTGGATCTCCTTGCAGTCCAAGGCACTCTCAAGAGTCTTCTCCAACAACACAGTTCAAAAGCATCAATTCTTCGGTGGTCAGCCTTCTTTACAGTCCAACTCTCACATCCATACAGGACCACAGGAAAAACCATAGCCTTGACTAGACGGACCTTAATCGACAGCTCTATTTTATTTAGAAGATTCCAGGAGAATCCATCCTTGAAGCGTGAGGGCATGCCAACACAAAGATGTGAAGAGAAGAGAGAGGAGGTGTGCGCCAGCGTGCAGGAGAAAGAGAGGGAGCCCTTTGGCGCCTCTGTTTATATGTATTTCCCTCCCCCTGGGCCTGCCTTATGCAAATTGGGCGAGCCAGGAGTGCTGTTTGTTCTACCTGAGGTCCTCACTCAGGTCCTTGGACCTTCCTTTGACCTTCTTTTGTTCTATTTCCATGGGCTTTTCCCTTCCTTGTCTTTTAGCCACTGCCATTTTGGACTCCTGTTTCCTCTTCTAACTAACTAACACATACATGACCACTGGAAAAACCATAGCCTTGACTAGATGGACCTTTGTTGACAAAGTAATGTCTCTCCTTTTTAATATGCTGTTTAGATTGATCAAAACTTTCCTTCCAAGAAGTAAGCGTCTTTTAATTTCATGGCTGCAATCACCATCTGCAATGATTTTGGAGCCCTGAAAAATAAAGTCAGCCACTGTTTCCACTGTTCCCCCTCTATTTGCCATGAAGTGATGAGACTGGATGCCATGATCTTCATTTTCTGAATGTTGAGCTTTAAGCAAAATTTTTCACTCTCCTCTTTCGCTTTCGTCAAGAGGCTCTTTATCTTGTACCTATATCTTAAAGAAGCAAAGAAAAAACTTACCATTACAAATTTTCTAAGATAAATTCTTTAAGTAAAGAGGGATTAGAAACCTAGAGTCAGGAAAAAGCCTTTTTAAAATGTAGTCAATTTAAGGAAAAAAATAAGGTCTTCTGAGTCATGGTACTGAGGTACTGAGGTACACTAGGAACTTCATCTTTATTTTCAACATTTAATTTAAAATGTAGCTTAACAAATAGGAAAATGTTTACTTTGTTAAAGTTTGAGATGTTGATTGTATTATTTATTTCAGACCAGTTCAGTTCAGTCGCACAGTCCTGTCTGACTCTGTGACCCCGTGGACTGCAGCATTCCAGGCTTCCCTGTCCATCACCAACTCCCAGTGCTTGCTCAAATTCATGTCCATCAAGTCGGTGATGCCATCCAACCATCTCATCCTCTGTTGTCCCCTTCTCCTCCTGCCTCCAATCATTCTCAGCATCATGGTCTTTTCAAATGAGTCAGTCCTTTGCATCAAGTGGCCAAAGTATTAGAGTTTCAGCTTCAGCATCAGTCCTTCCAATGAATATTCAGGATTTATTTCCTTTAGGATGGACTGGTTGGATCTCCTTGGTTTCCAAGGGACTTTCAGGAGTCTTCTCCAACACCACAGTTCAAACGCATTAATTCTTCAGTGCTTAGCTTTCTTTATAGCCCAATTCTCTCATCCATACATGACTATTGGAAAAAACGTATCTTTGACTAGATGGACCTTTGTTGGCAAAGTAATGTCTCTGCTTTTGAATATGCCGTCTAGTTTGGTCATAGCTTTTCTTCCAAGGAGCAAGCATCGTCTAATTTCATGGCTGCAGTCATCATCTGCAGTGATTTTGGAGCCCCCCAAAATAAAGTCTGACACTGTTTCCACTGTTTTCCCATCTATTTCCCATGAAGTGATGGGACTGGATGCCATGATCTTCATTTTCTGAATGTTGAGCTTTAAGCCAACTTTTTCACTCTCCACTTTCACTTTCATCAAGAGGCTTTTTAGTTCCTCTTCACTTTCTGTTATGAAGGTGGTGTCATCCACATTTCTGAGGTTACTGACATTTGTCCCAACAATCTCGTTTCTAGCTTGTGCTTCATCCAGCCAGACATTTCTCATGATGTACTCTGCACATATGTTAAATAAGCAAGGTGACAATAAACAACCTTGACATACTCCTTTCTCTATTTGGAATCAGTCTGTTTTTCTATGTCCAGTTCTAACTGTTGCTTCTTGACCTGCATACATATTTTTCAGGAGGCAGGTAAGGTGGTCTGGTATTCTTGTCTCTTTAAGAATTTTCCACAATTTGTTTTGTTTCACACTGTCAAAGTCTTTTTCATAGTCAACAAAGCATAAATAGATGTTTTTCTGGAACTTTCTTGCTTTTTCAATGATCCAGCAGATGTTGGCAACTTGATCTCTGGTTCCTTTGCCTTTTCTAAATTCAGCTAGGAGATCTTGAATTTCATGGCTCACGTACTGTTGACCCTAACTTGAAGAATTTTGAACATTGCTTTACTAGCATGTTGGACTTCCCTTGTGGTTCAGCTAGTAAAAAGAATCTGCCTGCAATGTGGGAGACCTGGGTTTGATCCCTGGATTGGGAAGATCCCTTGGAGATGGGAACAACTACCCACTCCAGTATTCTGGCCTGGAGAATTCCACGGACTGTACAGTCCATGAGATCCCAGAGAGTCTGACATGACTGAGTGACTTTCACTTTCACTTACTAGCATGTGAGATGAGGGCAATTGTTCAGTAGTTTGGACATTGGCATTGCCT
Organism: Neotragus pygmaeus; assembly: GCA_006410875.1. NCBI lineage: Eukaryota > Metazoa > Chordata > Mammalia > Artiodactyla > Bovidae > Neotragus > Neotragus pygmaeus. The sequence continues at coordinate 43,233 of SJYV01049706.1, forward strand.
TTCTTTGGGAGTGGAATGAAAATTGACCTTTTCCAGTCCTGAAGGCACTGCTGTGCTTTCCAAATTTGCTGGCATATTGAGTACAACACTTTCACAGCATCATCTTTGAGGATTTGAGATAACTCAACTGAAATTCCTCACCTCCACTAGCTTTGTTCATAGTGATGCTTCCTAAGGCCCATTATTCGTTTATGATCATTTTAATATTGATTATTATATATGTTTGTGATATTACAAAATATTTAATGCTATAATTCCCAGTCAGCTATAAAAAAGAATGAAAGTCTTCATTTGCAGCAATGTGGATCAACTTAAAGAGTATTATGCTTACTGAAATGTCAGAAAAAGGCAAATACTGTATGCTATCACTTACATGTGGAATCTAAAAAAATAATATAAATAAATATATATGCAGAATAGAAACAGGGTCACAGATTTAGAAAGCAAATTAGTGGTTACCTAAGGGAAGAGAAAGGGAAAGGGGTAAACTCATTGTATGGGAGTAAAAGATATAGACTATTATGCACAAAATAGATAAGCAACAGTGATATATATCATGGGAAACCAGTATCTTGTAATATTTTAATGGAATATAATTTACAAAAGTACTAAATCACAATGCTATATACCTGAAACTAGTATAATAGTGTAGCTAAATTATGCATCAATGAAAAAAATCATGTTCAAACTATAAAATAAAATTGCAATTTCCATTGTAATTGTAAGCTCTAATAAAATTGGCTCACCCTGTTCTGATAAAATTTTATAGTTATAAACAAATCTACATATAAATTCATAGTGTATTTAAGTTGGTCACATAATATCTGGGGAAATTTATTTGGCTATTTGACATTCAGAAATAATAATGTTAAAGGCAGCTATCATGTTTTAAGTACTTTCTATGAAAGCTTCTACAGTACCTTACCATCATTTTCTCATTTAATCATTATGATAAATATCTCAGATTTACATATGAGACAATTTAAAGTCTTGTCCAATAATACAAAGATAATATAAAGAATTATCTAACTTATCTTTAGTGCTTTTGATGACAAAATTCTCTGTCTACGTAATCCACCTTCTCCTCTTTGTAACAACTGACTTCTCCATTAAGCATCTTAAACATATATTTCAGCCCAGTTAATGACAAATACATCTAAATTCTACTCAATAAAATTATTAAGTCATGCTTTGTAATCTTGAGTGAGTTATCTTTCTCAAAGAATAGGCTGATGTTTATAACTTTAGAAAGAATTAAATTCTACTTTTTGCTTATCCCTCTAAAAATAGCTCATTGCATATTCTAAGAAAAATTGAGTATAAACTGAAAATGACACTTGAATCTCACTGCTATATTAGAGGAGTAGCCCTTATGTTATTTGATATACATGAAAACCAGAAATCTTAAATTCAAAACACTCTAACATTTGGGTCATTTCAGGAAGGCATGCAGGATGGAGGGACAATTAGCATATGATCCAGACAATCTAACATTTTTATGATAATGCTGTGGATATAAACCAGGTATCACTCACAGCTGCTGTCAATATTCTTTTCTTTCAGTGACAGAGGATCAACAATTACATTTAAAACTCTTTCAGAGACAAGCATTCTTTCCATGAACTAAAACAAAAGGCTTGGCTCTGAAATTTGCCGAATGGCAATTATTTGTTTTCTTGTTTGCTGATATAAGTAACTGAAAAGGTATGTACATAAAAACACTGAGTGTCTTCTTAGAGATTATTAGATATTGCAAAATGCTTGAGAGTTTGTTTGATGAGACAATGTTCCACAATGTAACTATTTTAGAGTCACTAATGACTGACTGAAAATGATAAGCAGTTTATGCTGGCACACAACGATCAGCAATGTGGTATTTATGTCTGAACAAATATATTATATACCCTCTGAAATGAAAAGACAGATGGGAGCAGACTACATGAGTGCTAGAGAATTTATTTCATAAAAACAGGAAAAATATGGTTTGTGAAATGGGGGTAAGAATACATTTGATTAGCAGGTAGAAATCATGATTCTACACTAGGCTTAGCTACCACTACTAACTCTTGAATGTACAGTGTCCTGATTCAGAAGTTAGACTTGTGTGATGATAAACATTTTAGTGGTCCTGAGTCTTAGTACCTGTTCTGCCATTTACCTTTAAGTTTCAGTAACTATATCTTTTAAATAGTAAAACAGTAGTCATTTTCTTGTAACATGGCTTTGAGGATTAAATGATACGATGTCTTGAAAGTACCAAGCACAGTGCCTTGCATACTGCTATCAATAACTTTTAACTGTTAGAAGAGATGATAATCTTTGTCCCAGTATCTAATACTGTTTTGTATGGTGTCAAAGATAAAAATGGATTTTAATTTGGTTTATAATGTTAAACTTCTATTTAGTTAAAGCCCCAGTACAACACAGTTTATTCAACTTTCTGTGGGATGGATCATATATTCTCTTCAGGCAGTCTATCATGATTTATGTCAGAATGGAATAAAATGCATACCAAGTTGGAACTTAAAAATACACTTGAATAATTTCACATAGCCCAATTTCAGACATTAGAGTCTCTATCTCTGATGGCGCACTTTGGTCAATTTAGCTTTTCTAATTAAATTGTATTTCCTCCCTCACTGTTTATGAGGAGTTACTTCTGTAGTTTTCAGCAGTGGCAACTTTAACTAGAACAGTTAACTGGAATATTCAACTATCCTTTGATAGCCCCTTGAGTTTAAACAACTAATATATCTCATGCTGCTGCTGCTGCTGCTGCTAAGTCGCTTCAGTCGTGTCCAACTCTGTGCGACCCCGTACAGAGACCCAGATTCTTTACAATGAGAACTAATTAGTTGCTTTCTTATGAAATATTGATAAAGGAAGTAGTAAAAAGAATAAAATGAAACAAAACATGATAACCTATCAATTTTCTTATAAATATTTAGAGTAAATTATCTTAATGACAAATGGAGTAATTATGAAAAGGGAGTTTAGACTTGATTCTTAACCACTGAAAGATTTTCTCAGAAGAATGACATAATCTGAGAAATTTACTTGTCATAATTGGAGCCTCTCTGCATGTTTCTATGGTTGAGAAAAGGCACAAAAATTATGCCTCATATTCTAAACATTTCTGTAAGAACCGCCATGTAAAAAAAAGAAAAAGAAGAAGAAGAAGAAGAAGAAAATAACAAACATTATCCAGCACTTGCTGTCACTGAAAGTGAGTGATTAACTTAATTTCCAGTTTTCCTCACCTCCAGACTATCTTAATAAAGATTTGAGATTAAATAATTTAAATTAATTTTAGGATTAAAAATAAATCCATTTGCATAGAATTAGTAGAGTTATTTTAAGATCCATGTCATGAAAAAGATATTTCATTTCATTCTACTAATGAATAGATTTGTTAAGAATGTCTAATGTATATTCTTTTACAAAACTAAAGAAATTTTAAAAATATTAAAGCATTATGATTGTCAGCATTATAAATATTTCTTTAATTTGTATTGTTTTAAATTTTTGTTTTATATTGGAATGTAGCCGATCAAAAATGTTCCAATAGTGTCAGGTGAATAGCAAAGTGACTCAGTCATATACACGTACATCTATCTATTCTTCCCAAAACTTCCCTTCCATCCAGCCTGCCACATAACATTTAGCAGGGTTCTCTGTGCTTATTTTACACACAGTAGGTCAGTTGTTTTGTCATTTCATTAGCTCTGCTCATTCTCCTTCCCTCTTGAACAATTAAATGCTGCTTGCAAAAATGATTCTACAGTTCAATTCAGTTTCTCAGACGTGTAGGACCCTTTGCGACTCCATGGACTGCAGCACACCAGGCCTCCCTATCCATCACCAACTCTCAGAGTTTACTCAAACTGGTGTCCATTGAATCAGTGATGCCATCCAACCATCTCATCCTCTGTCATCCCCTTCTCCTCCAGCCTTCAATCTTTCACAGCATCAGGGTCTTTTCCAGTGAGTCAGTACTTCACATCAGATGGCCAAAGTATTGGAGTTTCAGCTTTAGCATCACTTTCCAATGAATATTCAGGACTGATTTTCTTTAGAATGGACTGGTTTGATTTTCTTGCAGTCCAAGGGACTCTTAAGAGTCTTCTCCAGCACCACAGTTCAAAAGCATCAATTCTTCAGCACTCAGCTTTCTTTATAGTCCAACTCTCACATCCATATATGACTACTGGAGAAACCATAGCTTTGACTAGACAGACCTTTGTGGCAAAGTAATGTATCTACTTTTTAATATGCTTTCTAGATTAGTCATAACTTTTCTTCCAAGGAGCAAGTGTCTTTTAATTTCATGGTTTCGGTCACCATCTGCAGTGATTTTGGAGTCCCCCAAGATAAAGTCTGTCACTGTTTCCACTGTTTCCCCATCTATTTGCCTGAAGTGATGGGACCATATGCCATGATCTTAGTTTTCTGAATTCTGAGTTTTAAGCCAATGTTTTTATTCTCCTCTTTCACTTTCATCAAGAGGCTCTTTAAATCTTCTTCACTTTCTGCCATAACGATGGTATCTTCTGTGTATCTGAGGTACACAAGCATTTGTCCCTGGGCTGAGAATCTTACAGGGAGAATGACCAAAAAGGAGTGAAAGTATTTGTAATATACTTATGTCAATTTTTAGGGATTGTTACAATTTGTAACACTGATTTCCATTTTACAAATTAATAACATTTTGGATTCCCTCTATATTCTAAGTTAATACATTTTTGAATTTACACTTTGTTGAAATTTGAACTAGGTTGTACAAAATTCTATGGGGGTTAATGATGAATCAAGTCTTATATCCACCACAAAAGTCTTATACAGATCAGTTCAGTCCCTCAAAATATTTCTCCATACTGACCCTGTATAGCTGAAACAGTCTTCTGCCAGGTTTCCCAGAAAACATTCTTTTCCATCTCTAAATTTTTGCATTGATTGAAGTTTTACATATAAAACTTCTATAAATATTCACATATAGACTTTTTTGTGTGAACATCTTCACTTATTTATTTGTTTGTTTATTTGATAACTATGTAGGCTTCATATTGCTGGGTCATAGAGCAAGTATATATTTAACTCTCTAAGAAAAGATCCAAATATTTTCCATATGGATTAGCACTTTTCTTTCCAGCTAGAAATATATGAAAATCTAGATATTCACAACTGCATAGACATTTGATATTATCTGGATAGGTATTGGTAGTATCTCATTGTTGTTTTAATTTATGACTACTGATATTGAACATAGTTTTGCATGCTTCTTGGCTATTATTTACTGAGGTGTCTGTTAAGAGACTGCTGGCTTTTGATTGTGATTTTTAAGTTTTTATTTAAATTTCAGATTTGTTGTAATAAGATTTGCCAATAATTACTCTCAGTTTATGTTGTTTTTTCATGTTCCTTTTTATCAACAAGCACAAGCTTTATTTCCAAAATCCCACCTAACTAGCTTCTTTTTCTTATAGGCTTTTCTGTTTGTTTTTATCAAAAACTTTTAATTTCTATAAAATTCAATTTCATTTTAATAGATATCTAAAAACTTTAGTGAACATATTAACATATATATTTCTCCTGTTTACTTTTAGAATTTGTATAGCTACATTTTACACTTAAGTCTATGATCCATTCTGAGTTAATTTTTATTTTATTTTATTTTATTTTTATTTATTTATTTTTAAACCATTTTTTAAAAATTTTTACTTTATTCTACTTTCAATACTGTATTGGTTTTGCCAGTGGGTGTCATTGTATTTGTGTGTTTACATTCAGCTGTTTCAGCTGATTTGTTGAAATAGTTATCTATCTTTGATCTTAATCAAAACTCAGTTGACTTTGTGTAATTTTCTAAGCTCTGTGTTCCATTGTGCTGTATCTATACTTTCACCAATACCATACTATCTTTGTTATAGTAGCTTTAGAGTTTTTCTGTTTTCTTCTGTTATATTGATTTCTGCTCTTCATAATTTCAATCACTATTTGCTTTTAATTTAATTAGCCCCCTTTTTTAACTATCTTGTTACAGTAACCAACTAGAATATATAATAGAAAATACATTTGCAGTAAAAATAAATGCTATAAATTCTGTATAAAATAATACTGGTTCCAAACTTTCATGGAGAAATTTAAATAGTTCCATTGTAAAATAAAATTTCATAGAAGGCCAAAACTTACTAAATTATGGCTGCATATATCAACAGAAAACTGTTTTTAAAAATATCACATTGAATAAAAAAAATTAAAATACTGGAGTACTTGGAAAAGCTAACAATCAGGAAACTGATGGCTAGGGGTTTGGAAGGTTACCAAGTCTAATAGAGAGCTGTTGATAAAAATGCAGAAGCTGCAACAGTATGTTTGAGTTAAAGGTGCATGAATTTGCAGCCCCTTTCTCCCTTTGGTTGCTAGCCACGAAATCAACAGATTAGACATAGAAGAACAGCAAGAGAGAAAGATGATAGGTGGGTAGTGGAAAGTTGTGAGGGGCTTTTATTTTTTTAATAAATGAAAATAGGAGAGAGAAATAGAATTCATTTATATAATAATATAACATTCACTGTTACAAGATTGTTTCTTTTTTTCAAAATGTTAGCATGTTATGCTTTTTTATTTTAGTTTTCAAGATTCCCTGTGACACATTTCAAGCTGGTGCTGTTATATAATTTTTTATATGTCATTTGATCTGTTCCTTAGTTTAGGTAGTTACAAAGCTGTGACTAAAATCCAGGTCCAATTAACTTTTGGCATTGTGAGTTTTGCTTTTTTTTTTTTTTTCCACTTTAGCCTGAAATTCAAATTTTCTCAACCTAAATCTGTCAAAATCTGACAAAACTGCATATCAACATTTCTCTTTTAAGCATAATGTATTTGGACTTTTAATTAGCAATGTGTTGTTTGAAAAACAAACAAAAGTTTTATCCAAGAAATTTTGAAAAGGCTCTCTCAATCTACCATTTGGCATTACTCCTAAAAGATTAAAACTTAGCTGTTAGCAATCACATTTTCTCAAACTGTGATAATTTATTCCTCTAATTCCCATCATATGTTGGTTGTTTCTATTACTTATTTCTTCCCCTACTTTCTGCAGAAGCTGAATGGCAAACTCTAAACGCAGATGTCCAGATATGCATTGGCACTCAGCATTCTCCTTTTATGGGATAGTACTTAAGTCTTAGTTTTGCTACAGAAAGTCTTTGGATGAAATAACCTCATTATTACAAGACACAAAGTTCATCAGTTTTTAATTACTCATTATGTTCTTTGTGTCTCATACTCTTTTCTTCAATAACTAAGGTCAACATTTTGTAAAAAAAAATGAAACATGAATCTTTTTCAAGTAATACAGAAAATGTACAAGAGCAAAACAAAAATAGTTATTAAAAACCTAAGCACACAGCAGAATATTTTTCCCAAAGCATCTCTATATATAAACAGATGGACACATGGATGGATGGATGGGTGAGACTGAGAGCTCTCCCTGCTCTTGTTTCCCTGAAGACCCCAGTTGGTCCTGTGAATTCAAAAGTATTCATTTTCTATGGGCCCCAAAATGTATATATTTCAGGTAAAAAAAAAAAAAAAAAAACTGTGTATTTTACCAGTTCTACCACCAATGTCTCTAGTAATTCTCCACAGTGGTGAAAATTTCTTATTAAACATCCAAAATCAAACCCTTGTATCCCCTCATTCAAAACCCTAGAATGGCTTCCTGTCACATCTACAATAAAATGAGACTTCTCAGCAAGACTTATCAAGTCCTACCGGTACTGTCCTTGAATTGTCTTTCTGAGAGCACCTTCAAGGACTTTCCCTCCAGTCCACTAGTTCCAGTTACACGGACCTGGAATAATCTTATATCGTTTCTCCTCGGGGCCTGGACACTTGCTCTTTCCTCCACAAAGAGTATTCTTCCACAGGTCTTAGCATGTATTATTATACTTCTGTATTTTAGATTTCTGCTAAAATATGACTGCAGGGAAGAATTTTAGCTAAAATGTAAATAAATTAAAATTAAAAGTGGAATTGAAATAGAGTTCTAATCCTTTATCAAAGGAGATGCTAGTTTCAAGATCCTTCTGTGATTTAAAAATTGCAAAGTTTTTAATTATTAACTATTTAAATATTATTTTAGCAAGCAATATGTATTGATTTTCAAGGTAAAATTTAATGGAATTACTACATATTCCTTTATTTCCAATTCTCCTTCTTCCTATCTACTTCTTTAGGTTGTATTACTATACAAAATTAAATTTTTATCATATTCTTCTTTGAATGTCTAAACTTACAGATATTAAAACTGTGTTTATATGTGAATGGACTTATCTTTTAAATCATAGCTTGTCTCTTTCTGAATTGTTTATTTTCATCTTTTATCAGATTGATGGATTCTGTTTGCTAACTTTTTCTTTTGTTTCTTATAAATGTCCTGATAGTTCTTTGTATACCTGTAGTTAGAGTATATGCTTGACCATATTTGCATCCTGCCTTTATACCAAATTAAATCACCTATTTAGAAAATTATCAGATTTTATGTTACTTCTGTCAAAAATTTATATTATCAATCAATTTGTTGCTTTGAAGAACTCTTGTTTTTTTTGAAGAATGAAGACTAATTATTCCCTTTACATTACACTTAATTGCCTCTGTACTGATATGACTAATATTTGCCATTTTAGTTCTCATCTTTTAGAAACACAGACTGTACTTTGCAACTTACTTGCTGAAAAGACCATATGAGTAGTTCTACCCAATGGGGGAATGAGAAGAGGTGATAAATGACACTTCCAAGCCAAATTATAAAAAGAGTAGATTTTTCATATGCTTTCTTTGCCACCATAACAAGGAGCCACCAAGTCCAACTGGGGAAGCTGGATAGTGGATCAAAGCCCACACTGAACCTGTCACTTGAATCAGAAGACGTGTTTATATTTGACAATTTTTGATCTAGAAAATGGCAATATCATATATTTCTACTTAATGCAGTGAACATATAGTATAAGTTACAAAAAAAAATCTTGGTTAGATTATTGCACTAGTTTGGGGGTTAGTTCATTATCACTGTTAAAGTATAAATACTGCTGTCGTCTCTTTCTCCACTGAGATAAGATATGCCCTTTGATTTTTCAGAACCAAGTCTCTATTTTAGGAAAGTCACCTTGTGTTTCATATATGAATATGTTTTCTTTACATTTGAACTATATTCTTCTTTTGAAATTTTATTATTTTAAAGAGAATGTATTTTGTCTATGTTCCATAACAATCACCTTCTATTTTTACATTATTTTTTATTTAATTTACTATGATTTAATTAGGCTTAGCAATTATACTAGCATTTAGTTTTGTTTTGTTTTTATTTCTAATTTAGCTCTTATTTATTTAATATTTTAATGTATATTTTTGCCTTATTTCTGTAAAAATATCTGCTTTTTATTATTTTACTATATATATTTGGGGAAGCTATTTTTAACTTCCTTTTTCTTTTTTAATAAATACTATCCTATAATTCCATTGTAACTATGGTGAATGCTTTATATATTAATATTTTGTGTTTCCATTAGTAATGCCTCTTATGATACATGATATTTCATAGTTATGTGTTTACACTCATCTCTTTTCCAAAAAGAAATCCTATGTCTCATGTTTCACTGGAGAAGTGAAGCAAAGAAGTGAGTAAGGGGAATTGTTATTGCTGTTGTTGTTCAGTCACTCAGTCTTGTCCAGCTCTTTGTGATCCCATGGATTGCAGCATGCCAGGCTTCCCTGTCATTCACCATCTCCTGGGCCTTGCTCAAACTCATGTCCATTGAGTCAGTGATACCATTCAACCATTTCATGCTCTGTCATCCCCTTCTCCTCCTGCTTCAAATCTTTCCCAGCATNAGTGATGTTGAGCATCTTTTCATGTGTTTGTTAGCCATCCGTATGTCTTCTTTGGAGAAATGTCTACTTTTGAATATGCTATCTAGGTTGGTCATAACTTTTCTTCAAAGGAGTAAGCATCTTTTAATTTCATTGCATATATTTATTTCCTGATAAATGTAAGCAAAAATAAGCTTATTAAAATATAATGCTGGGGAAAGGGAAATGGGCAGGAAGTAGTGATTCTGCTTACATGGATGAAAAAATTGATGAATACCAATTATTTAATGATAAACTCATGTTATTTAAAAATCTGCTGCTTTTGAGAAGAACTTATAGTAAGTAAGCTTCATATTACTACTGCAGTGTATTCTTGAAGTTAAAACAAAGTAAAATCTAACATTATAAATAATATTCTTTTAATTCTGTGACAGTTGAAGCAAGTACTTATGTTTTTCTTTTTGTTTTAAATAAATATAGTTATTTATATACATAAATAAATATGTTACCATATACATATATTTATATATAGAGAAATAGAGTTAGCCCTCTTTTAAGTTTTCCTGCCTCAATTTTATCTCAAAATAGATTATTTTGAGGAGGAGAAAGCTCCACTGAATATTTTCTTTTAAATCATTATACCTTCCTGAAATACTTAATGACTATACCATATGAAGTAATCTGAATATGAGACTAATTCTCATCATATTAAATATTAAAATGTCAGCTAAGTACAAAGCTCTATACCTATCCTTTCTTAACTGGAGTATACTCTGAAACCCAAAGAATTTCATTCATTTGACTTCAAGAAACCAGGAACACTACTAGCCAGAACCCATAGTCATATTCTCTAAGAAATTACAGCTTATTCAACTTCTGTTCAAGTATATCATTGCTAAGTAGTACTCAATCTCTTTAATTCTACTGAATTTTTCTAATAGCCCCAGAATTATCTACTGATTTCCTTTTTTTGTTGTTTTTTATTCATATGGTTTGGATTACTTCTTTTCCAAAAATTCCCCAATTAAAATTAAGATCTTTAATACATTACTCATTTGTAGGTCTAAACTGTGGATTGCCTTAGTGGGTGAAATTCAATCTTATTTTTAATGACACCTGAGTGTTGAAAACACTTTGTATGAAGAAGCTTTTCAATCTGTTAAGAAAAAATTAACTCCAAGTATAGATCATTATAACAAAGTTTCATAAAATATAGTAAACAAAACCTCATTAATTTTAGTAATTCTTTCAAGTTAAACATACATTACAAACATGCATAGATGAAAAAATATGGCATTAATAAACAGTTAGTTCAAAGCAAATAACAGTGACACAGAATAAGTTTTTCTATAATTCTTTATAAAAATGCTTGTATTAAATATGAAATCAATGCAAAGAAATAGAGGAAAAGAACAGAATGGGAAAGACTAGACATCTCCTCAAGAAAGTTAGAGATGTCAAGGGAACATTTTATGCAAAGATGGGCTCGATAAAGGACAGAAAAGGTATGGACCTAACAGAAGCAGAAGATATTAAGAAAAGGTGGCAAGAATACATGGAAGAACTGTACAAAAAAGATCTTCATGACCCAGATAATCATGATGATGTGATCACTCACCTAGAGCCAGACATCTTGGAATGTGAAGTCAAATGGGCCTTAGAAAACATCACTACAAACAAAGCTAGTGGAGGTGATGGGATTCCAGCTGAGCTGTTTCAAAACCTGAAAGATGATGCTGTGAAAGTGCTGCACTCAATATGCCAGCAAAATTGGAAAACTCGGCAGTGGCCACAGGACTGGAAAAGTTCAGTTTTCATTCCAATCACTAAGAAAGGCAATGCCAAAGAATGCTCAAACTATCGCACAATTGCACTCATCTCACGTGCTAGTAAAGTAATGCTCAAAATTCTCCAAGCTAGGCTTCAGCAATACATGAACCGTGAACTCCCTGATGATCAAGCTGGTTTTAGAAAAGGCAGAGGAACCAAACATCAAATTGCCAACATCTGCTGGATCATGGAAAAAGCAAGAGAGTTCCAGAAAAACATCTATTTCTGCTTTATTGACTATGCCAAAGCCTTTGACTGTGTGGATCACAATACACTGTGGAAAATTCTGAAAGAGATGGGAATACCAGACCACCTAACTTGCCTCTTGAGAAATCTGTATGCAGGTCAGGAAGCAATAGTTAGAACTGGACAAGGAACAACAGACTGGTTCCAAATAGGAAAAGAAGTACGTCAAGGCTGTATATTGTCACCCTGCTTATTTAACTTATAGGCAGAGTACATCATGAGAA
>SJYV01049706.1:57185-71185 GCA_006410875.1 Neotragus pygmaeus
TGCAGGTGACACCAACCTTATGGCAGAAGGTGAAGAGGAGCTAAAAAGCCTCTTGATGAAAGTGAAAGAGGAGAGTGAAAAAGTTGGCTTAAAGCTCAACATTCAGAAAATGAAGATTATGGCATCCAGTCCTATCACTTCATGGGAATTAGATGGGGAAACAGTGGAAACAGTGTCAGACTTTATTTTGGGGGGGCTCCAAAATCACTCCAGATGGTGACTTCAGCCATGAAATTAAAAGACACTTACTCCTTGGAAGAAAAGTTATGACAAACCTAGACAGCATATTCAAAAGCAGAGACATCACTTTGCCAACTAAGGTCCGTCTAGTCAAGGCTATGGTTTTACCTGTGGTCAGGTATGGATGTGAGAGTTGGACTGTGAAGAAGGCTGAGTGCCGAAGAATTGATGCTTTTGAACTGTGGTGTTGGAAAAGACTCTTGAGAGTCTCTTGGACTGCAAGGAGAGCCAATTAGTCCATTCTGAAGAAGATCAGCCCTGGGATTTCTTTGGAAGGAATGATGCTAAAGCTGAAACTCCGGTACTTTGGCCACCTCATGGGAAGAGTTGTCTCATTGGAAAAGACTGTGATGCTGGGAAGGATTGGGGGCAGGAGGAGAAGGGGACGGCTGAGGATGAGATGGCTGAATGGCATCACTGACTCGATGGACGTGAGTCTGAGTGAACTCTGAGAGATAGTTGTGAACAAGGAGGCCTGGCGTGCTGCGATTCATGGGCTTGCAAAGAGTCAGACACAACTGAGCGACTGAACTGAACTGATATCTAATAAATTAGAAATTTAATTTTCCATACTTTTGAAATTTTTATTCTTCTTCAGTCAGAAATTTTTAACTAATTAATTGATTCAGTTCAGTTTAGTCACTCAGTCATTTCTGACTCTTTGTGACCCCACTGACTGCAGCATGCCAGGCTTCCCTGTTCATCGCCAATTCCTGGATCTTACTCAACTCATGGCAATCAAATCAGTGATGCCATTCAATCATCTCATCCTCTGTCATCCTCCTCTCTGCCTTCAAACTTCCCAGGCATCAGGGTCTTTTCCAAGGAGTCCATTCATTGCAACAAGTGGCCAAAGTATTGGAGTTTCAGCCTCAGCCACAGTCCTTCCAATGAACATTCAGGACTGATTTCCTTTAGGATGGACTGGTTGGAACTCTTTGCTGTCCAAGGGACTGTCAAGAGTCTTCTCCAACACCACAGTCTGAAAGCATAACTTCTTCAGGGCTCAGCTTTCTTTATAGTCCAACTCTCACATCCATACATGACTACTGGTAAAACCATAGCCTTTAATAGACAGACCTTTGTTGACAAAGCAATGTCTCTGCTTTTGAATATGCTGTTTAGGTTGGTCATAACTTTTCTTCCAAGGAGCAAGTGTCATTTAATTTTATGGCTTCAGTAAGCATCTGCAGTGATTTTGGAACCGCAAAATTAAAGTCTCTCACTGTTTCCATTGTTCCCCATCTATTTGCCATGAAGTGATGGAAACAGATGGCATGATTTTAGTTTTCTGAATGTTGAGTTTTAAGCCAACTTTTTCGCTTTCCCCTTTCACTTTCATCAAGGGGCTCTTTAGTTCTTCTTCACTTTCTTCCATAAAGGTAATATCATCTTTGTATCTAAGGTTATTGCTTTTTCTCTCTGCAATCTTAATTCCAGCTTGTGCTTCATTTAGCCTGGTAATTACCATGATACACTCTGCACATAAGTTAAATAAGCAGGGTGACAATATACAGCCTTGACATACTCCTTTCATGAATTGGAACCAGTCTGTTGTTCCATGTCCAGTTCTAACTGTTGCTACCTGACCTGCATGCGAATTTCTCAGCAGGCAAGTAAGGTGTTCTGGTATTCCTATTTCTTTAAGAATTTTCTATAGTTTGTGGCGATGCACACAATCAAAGATTTTGGAGTAGCCACTAGGCAGAAGTAGAGTTTTTCCTGAAACTCTCGTGTTTTTTTGATGATCCAACAGATGTTGGCAATTTGATCCCTGGTTCTTCTGCCTTTTCTAAATCTAGCTTGAACATCTGGGAATTTATGGTTCATGTACTGTTGAAGCCTGGCTTGGAGAATTTTGAAAATTACTTTGCTAGCATGTGAAATGAGTGCAATTGTGCAGTAGTTTGAACATTCTTAGGCATTGCCTTTCTTTGGGATTGGAATGAAAACTGACTTTTTCCTCTGACCTTGGCCCTACTGAGTTTTCCAAATTTGCTGCTATATTGAGTACAGCACTTTCACAGCATCATCTTTCAGGATTTGAAATAACTCAACTGGAACTCCATCACCTCTACTAGCTTTGTTTTTAGTGTTACTTCCTAAGGCCCACTTGACTTCGCATTCCAGGGTGTCTGGCTCTAGGTGAGTGATCACATCATCGTGCTTATCTGGGTGGTGAAGATCTTTTTGTATAGTTCTTCTGTATATTCTTGCCACCTCTTGTTAATATTGGAGAAGGCAATGGCATCGTTGGAGAATGGCATCTTGCCTGAGGAATCCCAGGGACAGGGGAGCCTGGTGGGCTGCCATCTATGGGGTCACACAGAGTTGGACACGACTGAAGCGACTTAGCTTAGCTTGTTAATATCTTCTGCTTCTGTTAGGTCCATATCATTTCTGTCCTTTATTGTGCCCTTTTTTGGATGAAATGTTCCCTTGGTAACTCTAATTTTCTTGAAGAGATCTCTAGTTTTTCCCATTCTATTGTTTTCCTCTATTTCTTTGCACTGATCACTGAGGAAAGCTTTCTTATCTCCCCTTGTTATTCTCTGGAACTGCATTCAGATGTGTATCTTTCCTTTCTACTTTGCCTTTAAACTAAGTCACTTCAGTCGTGTCCGACTCTGTGTGACCCCATAGACGGCAGCCCACCAGGATCCCCCGTCCCTAGGATTCTCCAGGCAAGAATACTGGAGTGGGTTGCCATTTCCTTTTTCTCAGCTATTTGTAAGGCCTACTCTGACAACCATTTTGCTTTTTGGCATGTCTTTTTCTTGGGGATGATCTTGACCATTGTCTGTACAATGTCACAAACCTCCATCCATAGTTCTTCAGGCACTCTATCAGATTGAATTCTTTGATTCTATTAGTTAGTTTCACTCTAATCACAAGGGATATGATTTAGGTCATACCTGAATGGTCTAGTGGCTTTCCCTACTTTCTTCAATTTATGTCTGAATTTGTCAATAAAGAGTTCATAATCTGAGCCACAGTCAGCTCCTGTTCTTATTTTGCTGACTGTTTAGAGCTTTTCCATCTTTGGCTGCAAAGAATATCATCAATCTGATTTCGATATCAACTATCTGATGATGTCCATGTATAGTTTTCTCCTGTGTTGTTGGAAGAGGGTGTTTGATATGATCCATGTGTGTTCTTGGAAAAGCTCTTTAGCCTTTGACCTGCTTCGTTTTGTATTCCAAGGCCAAATTTGCCTGTCAATCCAGATATCTCTTGACTTCCTACTTTTGCATTCCAGTCCCTTATAATGAAAAGGATATCTTATTTGAGTGTTAGTTCTAGAAGGTCTTGTAGGTCTTCATAGAACCATTCCACTTCAGCTTCTTCAGCATCACCAGTCAGGGCATAAACTTAGATTACTGTGACATTGAATGGTTTGCCTTGGAAACAAACATAGGTTATTCTGTCGTTTTTGAGATTGCATCCAAGTACTGCATTTCAGACTCTTGGTGACTATAATGGCTACTCAATTTCTTCTGAAGGATTCTTGCTCACAGTAGTAGATATAATGTTCATCTGAGTTAAATTCTGCCATTCCAGTCCATTTTAGTTCTCTGATTCTTAAAATGTAGATGTTCATTCTTGTCATCTCCTGTTCGACCACTTACAATTTGCCTTGATTCATGGACCTAACATTCCTGGTTACTTTGAAATATTGCTCTTTACAGCATCATAATTTACTTCCATCATCAATCACACCCAAGGCTGGGTATTATTTTTGCCCTGGCTCCTCTCTCTCTTCAATCTTCCTGGAGTTATTTCTCCACTGATCTTCAGTAGAATATTGGGCACATACTGACATGGGGAGTTTGTCTTTCAGTATCTTATTTTTTTGCCTTTTCCTACTGTTCAAGGGATTCTCAAGACAAGAATACTGAAATTGTTCACCATTCCCTTCTCCAGTGGGCCATATTTTGTCAGAACTCTCCACCATGACCCATCCATCTTGGGTGGCCCCATACAGTATGGCTCATAGTTTCTTTGAGTTAGATAAGGCTGTGGTCCATGTAATGAGTTGTTTAGTTTTCTGTGATTGTGGTTTTCATTCTGTTGGCTCTCTGATGTATAAGAAGTTTATGGAAGATTCCTGATGGGAGACACTGACTGAGGGGGAAACTTGGTCTTGTTCTGATGGGTGGGGCCACTCTCAGTAAATCTTTAATCCTATTTTCTGTTGATGGGTGGGGCTGTACTCCCTCCCTGTTTGACCTGAGACCAAACCATGGTAGAAGTAATGAAGATAATTGTGACCTCCTTCAGAAGGTCCAGTACAGGCACTGCTTCATTCAGTGCCCCAAACTCTGCATCAGGGCACCGCTGACTCACACCTCTGCAAAGACTCCTGGACTCTCATAGGTAAGTCCAGGTCAGTCTCTTGTGGAGTCACTGCACCTTTCTCCTGGGTCCTGGTGCCTACAAGGTTTTGTTTGTGCCCTCCAAGAGTCTCCCCAGACTGAGTTTCCCCAGTCTTGTGTAAGTTCTGATGGCTCTATGGTGATGTTAATGGTGACCTCATCCAAAAGGACTTATGCCATACCCAGGTGTGCTGCACTCAGAGAGAGCCCCTGCCCCTGTGTCAGGCCAGTGCTGACTTGTACCTCTCCCATAAGCACTCAAACACAGTTCTGGTTCAGTCTCTGGGTGGTCTCTGGGTCCTGGTGTGCACAAGGTTTGTTTGAGCCATCAGAGTGTCTTTGCTGGGTATGGGGTTTAATTCTAAATGTGATTTTGCCCCTCCTAGTGCCTTTCTGGGGCTCTCCTTAATTGATTAAATTGCATAATATATCAACATTTCTACTCTTACATTTGAACATGAGTAGAACTGAGCAAGCAGTTGGTATGTAATAAAACATTACTTAATGAGCAATATAAAAATATGCAAATGCACAAGGAATAGGAAGTTAAAACCTTATGTTTTTAATTATAAAAAATAAAATGTTTTTAAAAATTTATATCTGGATTTTATTTTGGGAGGGTATTCAACTTCTCATAGAAGGCAAATACTGCTGATTTATACTTTAGTGATATATTAGCTTTTCAGTAAAAGGTTCTGCCCACACATCTAGTGGCGAATTAACTTTGAATTAATGTGATCAAACTAAAAACTGTAGCATAGCCAGCAATGTTTTAGATCTACTTAATGTGAGAAAACTTGTTTTAGGGAGTCTCTTGAAGAAAGGTTTGAACAACTTAGACTGCAAATATATGTTTATATATTAGTATTATTAGTTATTACTATTATTAGTAAGATGTTCATCAGCTCACATAGTTACTGTGTATCTGTGTGTGTCTGTGTGATAAGAACTTTGAAGATATACTGTAAATTAAAGGAACATCCTCATATCTACAATGGGAGACAAGATATGAGAAGAACTCAAACTATTTTCCTGATTTATCCTCCATACAAGCAGTCCCCAGCTACACCTACCCCTGTTTATTTTTCTACATTCTTGGGACTTCTCATAGTTCCCAGTTTCTGCTTCCTTCTCCTACCTCAGGAGTTTTAGTGCTTCCCTCTGTAGTCTTTTATATTTGATGTTCAAGAAGGGAGCCAGAAGTTGCCACTAATTCACCATCTTGGTGTAAACCAACCCTGTTGACAGGGTATTGATGAAACAAAAATTTAAGTAATATATTGTCAGTAAGCATTATTTAGAAATTGTTTGTAGCAAATACTGTTTACTCACTTAGCATTCTTTTGAAATTTCCTTATTTTCATGTATGTGTGTGTGTTTTATACATATATATATATATATGTATATAGTTATCCTTCTTCACACAACCATGTACATCATTAAGACAACAATTATAAATTCAGCCTCACTGCTTTAAAAATATTGCATATCTATTTTGTTCAATTAATGGGAAGTTTGCTGAGAAAGGTATTCTCTGAATGTGATGATCCACATTTCATTTAATGTCTGGATTTAAAACCTAGAATTGTTACAGCCTTTCTTTTATCCTCCTGAAGATGAAGTTCATACCTAAACAGATAAGAGTCAGAAGAGTTTTAGGAAGTGGATCTGAGTCCTGAAGTACTGCATCCAGCACTACCCTACTTCTGGATTTTATTATAAAGAATGATACATTTCTTATTATTTAAGCCAGTTTGGACTTTGGAAATTTTGTTATTTGACAATAAGGGTAGTCTTATTGATGTCTTTAAGTCAGTTTATCAAAAAGGTTTTAAAATTGTGTGTATATATATAGTTAATTAAGTTTCTTGATGTATAAGAATTTAATGATATATAATATCAGTTGACAATGAGGATGAAATTGTTGAAATTGGACACTTCCGAACCAAGGAAAGAAAGTTCACTGGAAAAAAATTTTAAAAACCCAACACATCAAATGAAATTTTTCATTGTGTTGATAAGTATTGCAAAAATGAGTTTTCTACTTTTTAAATTATATTTAATACACAGCTGTGGAACTAAGCCAAAGTAATTATTTATAGCTTTATAGTTCTAGGAAAGGCACCTACTGAATTCTAAACTGCTCTGTGTGGGTAAACAACAATAACACTTTGCTTACTGTTTGTTAATGTAATTTTCCAATCAGTCCTAAACTACTAAAAATTTGCTGTTTTAGAAAAGATGTACAACTCGATGTTACTTTAACTTTATTTAAGGAGGTCTATTTTAAGTCTGATACCTACATTGTTTTCTGAATACCAACAAGGAAAACTCATATATTTTTTTTTTACAAGTGTCCCATTTTATGTTGGACTTGACTTAGTGGGGAGATCCAACATGTTGTGAGGTTTTTTTTTTTTTTTTTTTTTTTTTTTTTTTTTTTTTTTTTTTTTTTTTTTTTTTTTTTTTTTTTTTGTTTTTTTTTTTTTTTTTTATAGCTCGTCCCGAAGACATGACTGAGTGACTGAACAACAAATGTTCGAATGTGTTCCACACCNTTTTTTTTTTTTTTTTTTTTTTTTTTTTTTTTTTTTTTTTTTTATCTTTATAAGGGCACCAAGGAGTTTCATTATTTATATGAGGAAGAAGCCAAACAAATTAAGTATGACTGTACATAGGACCAACTTATTTCCCACTTTTATAAAACATAACAAAGGCATTAAAATTTATAAATATCAGAATAGTTTTTAAACCTGATGCAGCCATTATGTAGAAGAGTATGGAAATTCCTTAAAAATAGGAATAAATCTACCACATGACCCAGAAATCCCACTACTAAGCATATACCCTGAGAAAAAATACAATTCTAAAAGACATATGCATCCCAGTATTAATTGTAGCACTATTTACAATAACTAGAACATGGATATACTCAGATATGCAGGTTGACACGACCCTTATGGCAGAAAGTGAAAAGGAACTAAAAAGACTCTTGATGAAAGTGAAAGAGGAGAGTGAAAAAGTTGGCTTAAAGCTCAACATTCAGAAAATGAAGACCATGGCATCTGGTCCCATCACTTCATGGGAAAGAGATGGGGAAACAGTGGAAACAGTGTCAGACTTTATTTTGGGGGCCTCCAAAATCACTGCAGATGGTGACTGAAGCCATGAAATTAGAAGCCACTTACTCCTTGGAAGGAAAGTTATGACCAACCTAGATAGCATATTGAAAAGCAGAGACATTACTTTGCCAACTAAGGTCCATCTAGTTAAGGCTATGGTTTTTCCAGTAGTCATGTATGGATGTGAGTGTTGGACTGTAAAGAAAGCTGAACACCAAAGAACTGATACTTTTGAACTGTGGTGTTGGAGAAGACTCTTGAGAGTCCCTTGGACTGCAAGGAGATCCAACCAGGCCATTCTGAAAGAAATCAGCCCTGGGTTTTCTTCGTAAAGAATAATGCTAAAGCTGAAACTCTAGTACTTTGGCCATGTCATGTGAAGAGTTGACTCATTGGAAAAGACTCTGATGCTTGGAGGGATTGTGGGCAGGAGAAGAAGGGGAAGACAGAGGATGAGATGGCTGGATGGCATCACCGACTCAATGGACATGAGTCTGAGTGAACTCACGGAGTTGGTGATGCACAGGGAGGCCTGGAGTGCTGAGATTCATGGGGTTGCAAAGCGTCGGACATGACTGAGAGACTGAACTGAATTGAAATGAACTGTGGACATGGAAGCAACTTAGATGTCCATAGACAGATAAATGGATAAAGAAGATATGGTACATATATACAATGGAATATTATTCAGTGATAAAAAATAAAATTTGAGTCAGTTCTAGTGAGGTAGGTGAACTTAGAGGCTATTATACAAAGTGAAACAATTCAGAGGAAAACAAATAACATGTGTTAGCACATATAAATGGAAACCAGGAAAGTTGTAATTATGAACCTTCTTTCAGGGAAGGAATAGAGACACATATGTAGAGAACAGACTGTGGGCCCAGAGGGGAAAGAGAGAGTGGGACTAATGGAGAAGAGGTATCAACATATATATACACTGTCTTGTGTTAAATGGATAGCTGGTGACAAATTGCTGTGTAAAACATAAAACCCAGCCTACGACTCTGTGATGACCTAGATGGGTGAGATTGGGAAGAGGAGGGAGGTTCAAGAGGGAGGGGACACATGCATAATTGTGGCTGAATCATGTTGTTTATGGAGAAGGCAATGGCAACCCACTCCAGTACTCTTGCCTGGAAGATCTCATGGACGGAGGAACCTGGTAGGTTGAAGTCCATGGGGTCCCTGAGGATAAGACACGACTGAGCGACTTCACTTTCACTTTTCACTTTCATGCATTGGAGAAGGAAATGGCAACCCACTCCAGTGTTCTTGCCTGGAGAATCCCAGGGACGGCAGAGCCTGATGGGCTGCTGTCTATGAGGTCGTACAGAGGTGGACACGACTGAAGCGACTTAGCAGCAGCAGCAGCAACATGTTGTTTATGGCAAAACTCAACACAACAATGTAAAGCAATTCCCTCCAATTGAAAAATGAATTTAAAAAGAATGATTTTAATAAGATAGAAAATCTCTTATGTGTATCATTTTTCTCTGTGTGTGCATACTCAGCCATGTCTGACATTTGCGATCCCACGGGTTGTGGCCCCCCCAGGCTCCTCAGTCAATGGAATTTTCCAGGCAAATGTACTGGAGTGGGTTGCCATACCCTCCTCTAGGGAATTTTCCCGACCCAGGAATAGAACCTGCATCTCCTACATTGCAGGAGAATTCTTTACTACTGAGCCACCAGGGAAGCCTGAAAGAAAATTATAACTATTTAAAGTTTGTTGGCACTGTTTGAGCATACTCATTTCCTTAGATAATACTAACTTTGTATTTTGTTCTTTTAAAACCCTTGCAAATGATAAAATTGAGTGTCTGTTCAATTTAATTTTGATATCCTTTGATTGAGCTTCCCAGGTGGCTCAGCAATAAAGAATCCACCTGCCAATGCAGGAGATGTGGATCTGATCCTTGGGTCAGGAACATTCCCTGGAGAAAGAAATAGCAACTCACTTCAATATTCTTGCCTAAGAAATCCCATGGACAGAGGAGCCTGGCAAGCTATAATCTATGGGGTTGCAGAAGAGTTGGACACGACTTAGCAATTAAACAACAAGCAATTCTTTGATTATGAAGAGGTTAAAAACATACACAATATTATCACAGTAGAAACACTACAAAACACAGCTAAATAATGTACTTCTTAGAGAAAGTCCAACTTTCTATCACTAGCATTTTAAGGTAGGGATTTTCAGATACTCTGCAGTAAAATAAGGAGGTTACGATGTGATGCTAGTGGCAAAGAACCTGCCTGCCAATTCAGGAGACTAAGAAATATGAGTTCAATCCCTAGATTATCTCCTGGAGGAGGAGTATTCTTGTCTGGAGAATTCCATTAAAAGAGGAGCCTGATGGGCTACAGTCCATAGGATCACAAAGAGTCAGACACCACTGAAGCTTCTTGTCATGAACTTTGGATTTACTTTCTCCTCACTCTCCTTCCACCCTCCACACACCCTGTAAATAGACCAAAGTAAACATCTAACTCCACCTATGACAAGCCTTTTTTTTTTTTTTTTTTTTTTTTTTTATTAATAAAAACTTGTTTTTGGCAAGTAAAATTGTAAANTGCTTATGAGTGTATATGTATATGTGTATATTCTATTATTTTGATTATTATTTGCCTGATTTTGTAACTGCCATTTGTCTGGGGTTCATATTTTTTTTTTTTTTTTTGCAATGAATAAAAACTAGTGCTTGGCAATGAAATTTGGAACTAGGGCACTGAGCCAACTTTTGCATTATATGCATCACAGGACACAAAGAAAATGAGTAGGTAAAGAAAAAAATGAAAAGGCAAGAGGAAAGAGATACAGAAATGACTAGTCTAGTTATCAAGAGAGAATGATGGAATCAACTTGTCTATAGGTTCTGTGTGGCCACCAAATAAAAGTTTAGATTAAGTCAAGGGTATCCTTGGTGCTCATGCTAATCAGTCTTCCCAGTGAGCCTTAGAGCTATGATAGTTTAACAATAGCCTGAAGCTTGGTAACAATAGCTATATGACGGTGCACCATTTCTACAGTGTAATGATTCACCTGTACATGGTGATTGGTTCTGTGATTACTCTTGCCAATTATCACTAGAGATGAAGTGTTATAGTACTGTATCTATTTCAAATTATCTTCTTTCACATAATTTCCTGTCAGAATTAGTTAAAGGAGCTTTTTAGAAAAACAAAAAACAAATCTGGTCAACATTTTATATTCAACCACTTTTTTAAAACTGTAGGCTATAAAAACCAGCCTTTTGTTCAAGTATAAATGAAAAAAATCAGTTATATTCTTTGGCTCATAATGTCTACAGAAGAAATATGATTCAGTACAGAATTATTGAAGACATTTATTTTTATCAAAGAGCTTTTACTTGAGTAATTTTCTATAGGGCATATATACAAATGTGTGTGATTTTACATTGTAAAATAATATATAAAACCAAATATGTAATTTAGACCAGTTTTTATGAAAGTTTTATTAAAATATAATTAAGTCAATAATAGAAGTGTCTAGAGTTTTGCCAAGTTTTTGTCAATGAACTCTTGTTCAAATTAATTGAGAATGGAAATGTGTACTTCCATGTTCATAATATTTTACTTTTTGCATGTTAGGGTTTTAAAAGAAAACATTGGATATGGGAGTCATGTTGTTGTTTAGTCACGAAGTCATGTCTGACTCTGTCACCCCAGGAACTATGAACATCAGGCTCTTTTATCTATGGGATATCCAAGGCAATAATGCTAGAGTGGATTGTCATTTCCTCCTCCAGGGCATCTTCCCAACACAGAAATCAAACCTGCATCTCCTGCATTGCAGGTGGATTCTTTACTGCTGAGTCAGCAGGGAAGTCCATGAGAGTCATACAGAAAAGCATACATTTCTCACTTTTAAGTGCTGTGAATCTGAACGGAAGAATCGGACATAGATTTCTAGCAGGAAGAAGTCTTTCCATGCTGCTAGATATTCCCACCCAAATTTAGAATTTGAGATCTGTGCCTGAGGGAGATTGTACTTGTAGCACCTACAAAACTTGCCTAAGTTTATCCAATGGGACATATTGTCTCTCTCATATTAAGACATATAAAAAAACAGAAAGGGATGAATCTTACAGACGTTTGTAAGAAAGCAGATCATCAGTATAGTCCAGGAGGTCTATTTCTTGGAAATGGACTTGTGGAAGTATCCAATTTTCAGCTTTCTAAAGAGAAAAAAAAATTAAGAAAATGACAGAGCACCTAAGAATAGTAATACTATTATTAAGGGCTTCCCTGGTGGCTCAATGGGAAAGAATCTGCTTGCCAACACAGGTGATATGGGTTCAATCCCTGGGTCAGGAAGATCCCCTAGAAAAGGAAATGTCAACCCGCTTCAGCATTCATGTCTGGGAAGACCATAGACAGAGGATCCTGTCAGGCTACAGTCCATGGGGTTGCAAAGCAGTTGGACATGCCAGAGCAACTATCAGTAACAGCAACATTTTATTAAACAACATAACCCAAGCCACTGTATTTTAGGTTATTACTATACCACTAATTAATTTATTGATAAGTAGGGAAAAGAGTGCAAGGAATGAGAAGGATTGGAGACTCAGGTAAAAGTCATCATAGCAAAAAATGACAGTTGCAGAGGGAATCCTCAAACAAAAACAAAAACTGTTTCATCGNATTTTAGGTTATTACTATACCACTAATTAATTTATTGATAAGTAGGGAAAAGAGTGCAAGGAATGAGAAGGATTGGAGACTCAGGTAAAAGTCATCATAGCAAAAAATGACAGTTGCAGAGGGAATCCTCAAACAAAAACAAAAACTGTTTCATCGTCTTTAATAACATCTATATT
Organism: Neotragus pygmaeus; assembly: GCA_006410875.1. Taxonomy (NCBI): domain Eukaryota; kingdom Metazoa; phylum Chordata; class Mammalia; order Artiodactyla; family Bovidae; genus Neotragus; species Neotragus pygmaeus. The sequence goes on from SJYV01049706.1 coordinate 69,768, forward strand.
TTTCTTATTTATTTTTAAAATATATTTTACTGAAGTATAGTTGACTTATACTTTGTGTTAATTTCTAAAATACAACAAAATAATTCAGTTATACAAATATATTATTTTCCCTTATGGTTTATCACAGTAGATTGGATATAGTTTCCTGTGCTATGCAATAGGACCTTGTTGTCCTACTATATCCATTCACTACATAATCATTTACATTTACTAATCCTGAATCCCAATCCATTCCTCACTTTCCCCCTTGGCAATCTTATTTTGTTTTGTTTTGTGTTTTTCAAAGATAAGTTCAATTGTGTCATATTTTATATTCCACATATAAGTGATATCATAGGTATTTGTATTTATCTGATTTACTTCATTTAATACAATAATCTCTAGATACATCCATATTGCTGCAAATGGCCAAATTTCATTCTTTTTTATATTGGAGTAATAAGGGAAAAGGAGTACATCACCGATGTATATTATCACACTGTATATTTAAATTATATGCTGAGTAAATCATGAAAAATGCTGGCCTGGAAGGAGCACAAGCTGGAATCAAGATTGCCAGGAGAAATATCAATAACCTCAGATATGCAGATGACACCACCCTTTTGACAGAAAGTGAAGAGGAACTAAAAAGACTCTTCATGAAAGTGAAAGAAGAGAGTGAAAAAGTTGGCTTAAAGCTCAACTTTCAGAAAACCAAGATCATGGCATCCAGTCCCATCACTTTACGGGAAATAGATGGGGAAACAGTGTCAGACTTTATTTTGGGGGGACTCCAAAATCACGATCGTGATTGCAGCCATGAACTTAAAAGATGCTTATTCCTTGGAAGGAAAGTTATGACCAACCTAGATAGCATATTCAAAAGTAGAGACATTACTTTGCCAACAAAAGTCCATCTAGTCAAGGCTATGGTGGTCATGTATGGTTGTAAAAGTTGGACTGTGAAGAAAGCTGAGTGCCAAAGAATTTGATGCTTTTGAACTGTGGTGTTGGAGAAGACTCTTGAGAGTCCCTTGGATTGCAAGAAGATCCAACCAGTCCCTTCTGAAGGAGATCAGTCCTGGGTGTTCTTGGGAAGGGCTGATGCTAAAGCTGAAACTCTAGTACTTTGGCCACCTCATGAGAAGAGTTGATTCATTGGAAAAGACTCTGATGCTGGGAGCGATTGGGGGAAAGAGGAGAAGGGGATGACAGAGGATGAGATGGCTGGATGGCATCACCGACTAGATGGACATGAGTTTGGGTAAACTCCGGGAGTTGGTCATGGACAGGGAAGTATGTCCATGACCCCAATTCATGGGGTCGCAGAAAGTTGGACACTACTGAGCGGCTGAACTGAACTGAACTGAATATTCTATTGAATAAATATACCATGTCTCCTTTATCCATTCATCTGTTGTTGGATATTTAGGTTGTTT
>SJYV01049706.1:73529-211486 GCA_006410875.1 Neotragus pygmaeus
GATTGGGGGAAAGAGGAGAAGGGGATGACAGAGGATGAGATGGCTGGATGGCATCACCGACTAGATGGACATGAGTTTGGGTAAACTCCGGGAGTTGGTCATGGACAGGGAAGTATGTCCATGACCCCAATTCATGGGGTCGCAGAAAGTTGGACACTACTGAGCGGCTGAACTGAACTGAACTGAATATTCTATTGAATAAATATACCATGTCTCCTTTATCCATTCATCTGTTGTTGGATATTTAGGTTGTTTCCATGTCTTGTTCACTGTAAATGATGCTGCTATGAACGTAAGGATGAACGCATCTCTTCAAATTATAATTTTGTCTGGTTATATGCCCAGGAATAGCACTGAATATCAACTTATTTAAAGCCAAGGAAAACCCATATCAAATAGCAACACAGTAGATGGAGCTGTTGCTAATTGTAATCAAAGTTAAATCATGGCTTTTGTAGTATAATAGGATCAACAGATGACCTAAACTGTCATTAAGGAATTGACTAACATAATATTTTCATTTGAAGGATATGTGTTATCAAATGAACCTAGTTATTAATAAAACTTTCACCATTTATATGAATCAAATTTATGTGTTCAACTGAAGATATATTTCTGTTGTGTATAGCATCAGTAAATTGGTGTCAGAATTAGATTGAAAACCAGTGTTCCAGTGCCCAAAGTTCCTTTCAATATACTACATTATCTGTTCCTCAGTCAAAATAGTGTTACTGCTTCAGTACATTCAGAGCTTGGGCAGTCTGGAAGAGTTGTTTTTTTTTTTTTTTTTTCAAAGTTGTCTCAACTAGATGATATGAGAAACTACATCCTCATAAATAAAATGTGTTATTACTTAGGTGGTGTTATAGGGAATTTATTCCTTGTTAGAGATGTGCAAAGATCTTGAGTCTTCCACCAACTCATCTGAAGACAACATGAAGCCTGATTTAATTAGAAGTTTAGTGAAGGTTGAAGTCAATCTGTGAGACTCCAATGTTAAAATATGTACTTTTATTTCATGTGCATAACTTTGTCATAACCTATCACCTCTAATAATAGAATGTAAATTGTGGCATCTGGGTAACAATGTTATATTTTAAAATTATTTACTCACCTTTTACCACACATCAGGAAAATAAAAACAGCAGCTATTCATACTTATATTGGAGGAAACAAACATGAAATGAATGGAATGTGTTTTGTACCTTTTAGTGTTTAACTCTTTGGAAAATCTTCATCATCATTTAAAAATGAACAATGTTTTTATGTTTGCGTCAAACATTTCAAGTCTTATCAATAAGTTTATTAAAACTGTCACAGTGAAAGTCAACAAGTAGTAAGGGTCTCTGCTAAACAAATAAACACAAACTACTCTTTTAGTCCCTAGATTGGCCTTCCTAACTTTATATTGGCAATAACATTAGGTTTTCGTGTGAAAGATGTCATCTTGGTAACCGTACAATCTCCAGTGGGCTGTTTTAGTCTATAACATAGGTTGTTGCTGTCATTTAGTTTCTAAGTCATGTCTGACTTTTCGCGACCCTGTAGACTGTAGCCTGTCAGTTTCCTCTGTCCATGGGATTTCCCCGGTAAGTATACTGGCAAGAGTTGCCATTTCTTTCTCCAGAGGATCTTCCTGATACCCAATGTTGGGATCAAACCTGTGCCACCTGCATTCTCAGGCAGATCCTTTACTGCTGAACACCAGGGAAGCCCCTAGCATAGGTTATGGTTGTTTAAAAGATTATTTTCAGTGCTTTATGTCACTAAGGACACAATTATAAAGCTTATTTTAAAAACATAAATTACCATGGTGTTTCTTTATTGGATATATGAGGATAGAATTCCTAATTCTCACTTTAAACATTTATTACTTATTAAAAATTGGTTTTTCATCCAGGTAATAATTTTATCAAACTTCTAGTGTGAACATAAAGAGAAAAAACACAAACAAAAAAAAGACAAAAAGAAAGTGTAGGACTTAGAGGAATCTGGGTTTTTGAGAATGTATGTATTATGCTAAACATGTTTTTCAAAAACCCACAATAATAAAAGATTACATGGGAGTATCCGAGTGCCAGAGAAGCAGAGTCAGAGGGAAAAAAAAAAGGAAATATGAATTTATTTAATAAAAAACATAAGTAGAAGAAAGACTTTTATTTTCAGCTTCTATAGTTGCAGGTGCCCCAACAGTTCCTACAATATGAAAAATCTAAACAAACTGAAAATCAATAAACTTTTCTTGCACTCAGCAGATAACTGACATCACAAGGCAAATTGTCACTCTGGAATCTGGAGCAGAAGCCACAGGGGCCATAATAAACTGGTTGCAATTCTTGAGAGATCAATTTGACCAGCTCCTAAAACCTGTCTGTACACTAGCATGAGAGTAAGAAACTCATGGGAATAACAGTCTTGAGAAGGGGGCGTATTTTCTTGGGTTCTCCCTACAGGAGCCCCACCTAAGTTTTATGGTGAAATTCCAGAAAGATCCCCTTATGGCTCATGAGTGCAGGGGAGAAGAGTGATCATTGTGAAATATGCCAAATTCTTCATAAAAATGGCCCACTCCTCAAGGAAAACACATCACCAGACTGTGTACCATATGATTTTAGTTAAAATATATTTTAGAAGGACAAAATTTAGCAATAATCGTAGGATCAGTGATTGCCAGATTTTGAAGGATGATAAAAGGTTTGAACAAGTAAAGTATATGGTAATTACTAGGGTGGTGAAACTACTCTGTATGATACTGTTATTGTGGATTCATGACACTATGTGTTTGTCAAAATGCATAGAACTTTGCAGTGCCAAGAATGAATCTCAGTATACACAAATCAGTGCAAGTCAATTAGGAAATTAGATGGTCCCAGGATGAAATGTAGACTATAAGAAGAGGATAAATTGTATAACAAATACATGAAAAAAATCTCACTGAGGGACAGTGAAGGAAAAATGTGGGTCTAAGTGACTTTATAAATGAGTATTTTGTAAGACTAAAAGCAAGCTGAAACTCCAGTACTTTGGCCACCTCATGTGAAGAGTTGACTCACTGGAAAAGACTCTGATGCTGGGAGGAATTGGGGGCAGGAGGAGAAGGGGACAACAGAGAATGAGGTGGCTGGATGGCATCACGGACTCGATGGGCACGAGTCTGAGTGAACTCCTAGAGATGGAGATGAACAGGGAGGCCTGGCGTGCTGCAATTCATGGGGTCGCAGAGAGTCGGACACGACTGAACGACTGAACTGAACTGAACTGAACTGAAAGGCAAGAGACACTGTACTAAGTGATGTACTCTTATTGATGATGTTATTTCCCAAGGGAGTATGGGATGGCAGTTCTGATACCATTATATATATTTATGGGAACTGAACAATTAAGCAAATGCGTGGCAAAATGTGGGAGTCACATTTCTTACTGATACTGTGGGAAATTACAGATTAGGAAGGGGAGGAGTCTAGAATTGTCTGTATAGTAATGGGTTGGAGTTACACACATCCGAATGAAATCATATTTAGCTATATATTGATACAGATGGTTACATATATAAATACTTATAAATATGTGTGTATAATATACACACAATATTTCCTTTACCTTCTTAAAAATCCTAAAATAAAGAACACTTTAGTAAAAAGAATCCCAGGAAATGTTAACTCTTAGATTATTTCAGAAATAAAAGGATCCATGGATTCTTCTATAAACAGCCAATTTTAGGACTGGGGAAAGAAATATCCAAAATGAATATGAAGCATCAATGCAAAGAAAAAGAGGAAAACAATAGAATGGGAAAGACTAGAGATCTCTCCAAGAAAATTAGAGATACCAAGGGAACATTTCATGGAAAGATGGGCTCAATAAAGAACAGAAATGGTATGGACCTAACAGAAGCAGAAGATATTAAGAAGAGGTGGCAAGAATACACAGAAGAACTGTACAAAAAAGATCTTCACAACCCAGACAACCACGATGGTGTGATCACTCACCTAGAGCCAGACATCCTGGAATGTGAGGTTAAGTGGGCCTTAGGAAGCATCTCTGTGAACAAAGCTAGTGGAAGTGATGGAATTCCTGTTGAGCTATTTCAAATTCTAAAAGATGATGCTGTGAAAGTGTTGCACTCAATATGTGAGCAAATTTGGAAAACTCAGCAGAGGACACAGGATTGGAAAAGGTCAGTTTTCATTCCAATTCCGAAGAAATGCAATGCCAACGAATGCTCAGACTACCACACAATTGTACTCATCTCACACGCAAGTAAAGTAATGCTCAAAATTCTCCAAGCCAAGATTCACCAATACATGAACCGTGAATCTTTGGCCACCTGTCTCAAATGGCTAACTCACTTTAAAAGACCCTGATAATGGGAAAGATTGAGGGCAGGGGGAGAAGGGGACGACAGAGGATGAGATGGTTGGATGGCATCACAGACTCAATGGACGTGAGTTTGGTTAAACTTTGGGAGTTGCTGATGGACAGGGAGGCCTGATGTGCTGTGGTCCATGAGGTCTCAAAGAGTTGGACAGGACTGAGCGACTGAACTGAACTGAACCATGGTGCTTGAAAGTAAAGAAATTCTCAAAAAATAAAGCAAAAATGAGAAAATAATTGAAAAAATATCTCAGAATGATGGGTAAGTCAAAAGAACCAAGAACAAATGAAAAGAAGGACTAGTGGTGAAAGATAGTAAAGCTCAAGCATCAGAATAAGGTAATATTGGATTGTAACCCACATCGTAAAGTAAATATTGTGAATCCATACTAATATTAACACAGGACTAAATATGAAATTGGATAGAAAAGACAAATTTCCAACGGAGAACAACTCCAAATAATTTATGCAGATACTTCCCCCTCAATGAAGAGAGGGAGGAACATATTTCCTCATTAAGTGCAAGTTGTACTTAGTGAACTTCTTCTAAAGAATATTTAATGGAAAGCAGAGAGGAAAGTAACACTACCATGGAGAAGTATGAATGAACACTAGCACAGCCAGGTTATAATGGTCAACATCAACATGAATACATCATATTTGTATGAAATGATGAAAATGGCACTTCATGGTCTTCCTCTCAAAACTGTACTCTCCTAGTCTAATCATAAGGAAAATCAGAAAAATCCATATTGATAGACATTTTTAAAAAGAGCTGACCAGTACTCCTCAAAATTGTCAAGCTCATCAAAATCAAGGAAAGTCCAAGAAATTGTCATCATCAAGAAGAGACACAACAAATGTTAATAAATATAATGTGAAAATCTGACTGAGACACTGAACAGGAAAAGGAATGTAAGGGAAAACTAAAGAATCTGAATAGAGTGTCAGTTCAGTTCAGTCACTCAGTTGTGTCCTACTCTTTGCGACCCCATTAATCGCAGCATGCCAGGCCTCCCTATCCACCACCAACTCCCGGAGTTCACTCAGATTCACGTCCATCGAGTCAGTGATGCCATCCAGCCATCTCATCCTCTGTNCTACTCTTTGCGACCCCATTAATCGCAGCATGCCAGGCCTCCCTATCCACCACCAACTCCCGGAGTTCACTCAGATTCACGTCCATCGAGTCAGTGATGCCATCCAGCCATCTCATCCTCTGTCTTAGTTAATAATAATGCACATTGTTGGTTCATCAATTATGACATATATATCATACTAATGTAAGATGTTAACAATAGGAGAAATGTGGTATAGGCTGTATGGGAACTTTCTATTCTATCTTAATTTTTCAGTAAACCTAAACTTTCCTAAGATTAAAAGTTTATTGAAAAAAATAAATAGAAATAAAGATTATTCCTAAAATACAGACACTTGGAATAATAAAGATAAGCCAAACAGTTAAGGTAGAGCTCCCTAAGTTGCTTATCTTTATTCCAGATATGAATTTCACTTTTTATTGTATAAAGGCAGCCTGTGTATGGCCACAGTGACATAGCAATGTGAATTTACTAATACTGTATCTCCTCTCACAAACCATTTTTCAGTAGGTCAATTCATTATTTGAAACATAATCAACCATACCAAAGGAGATAATGCATGCTTTTCAAAGGAAAATAAAATCCATACGTGATCTATTTCCTATTTTTCTCATCTTTATATTCTCTCTATTTTTACTATACTCTAGTTGTGTTATATTCTTTATCTAAAACATGTTAAGGTTATTTGTTTCATGTAGCCTTTCCATTTGCTGTTCCTTTTGTTTCGAATGCTTTTTTCCATAGATTTTGCTTGTCTGGTACCTTCTCATAAGCCAAGTCTCAGCTCTAATTGTTATCTACACAGAAAATTTTCTATGTGATTAACTTGTCTTAGTAATAACTTCCTCCAGTCACCCATTCAGTTCTATCACTCTTTAGTTGTCTTGTCTTATGCCACTATCTGTAATTATTTTGTTCCATTGTGCATGATTTGTCTACTACTAAAATTTTAGCTCCATGAATACAGAGATTATGTTATCTAGTTTACCAAGGTGCCCAATAAATATTTGTCAGAGATATGAAAGGATATCATTGTACCCTAGGATAAGGACATAGCTATAAACCTAAGTCCTATCTTCAGTCCTATAATTGAAAAAAATACATGTAAATCATCAAGGAGAACCTGGCCTACTGTTCATTTAGAAATGATATGACCCTGAGAATGACATTGTGAGACAGAAGAGACAGCTAATAATACCCGCATTTGAATATCTCCTATATTTGAATCTCAGGGTAACAAGAAAAATGGGAAGACCCTCTTTACTTAAGGTCAAAAGTAGATAGAAACAATCCAATAAATTTAAGCACAGTAGATATGTTACCTTGCCAGGAAGGATATCTGTAACTTAAATCACTATTCTAGGAAACCCACAGATCTTCCACAAGCTTTATAAGTCCATTTACAATTTCCCTTGACAGTCTAGGGCTGAGTATTGAAGAGCAGATCTCCATACAATCAAAGAAGGATAGCCAGAGCCTATAATGGGCAAATAGAGATTTTTTTTTTTTCTTATTCTGTTTGTGTGGAGTGCTGAGAAAATAAAATTTCTCAGTACTCCTGAAACAACATGTGCAAAATTATTTTAAAAACTGTATATCTATTTAAGAAGAGGTAAATGTTACCATTTTAGTATGACTGGTAAATGAGTTTTTGTAAAGCAAGATTGCTCAAGATTTTTGTGCTTATATTCTGTGCATGTATTTAATAGTTGATGTGTGTGAAATATACTTTTATGTTAATTAAATCTCTTAACATTATTTGTGGCAAGAATCTTTGCTCTAAATTTAAGATATTCCCAGGAGTGATATACAGAGGGAACTGGTGACAGGAAAGTTTTGAATTTTTTTTTCTCCCTAATGGTATTTGATTTAACTAGCTAAGTGGAGGAAATCAGAAAGAATTACAAAGATTATGATGCTACTGAGACAACATAGTTCTGAGTCTTAGAAATTGTCCTCATCCCCAGAGATCAGTTTTAGCTGATGTAGACCAAATCAATAAAATGTGTTTATTTTTATAGTATTACCTGTGAATGTAGGCTTGCCTAAGAAACAAAAATATTGTTTAAATTGTGAAAGATAGCCTATGATTATTACATTTTGAAATACAAGAAAAAAACAAAACTTTTTACTCCATGTGCTCAGCTGCTCAGTCATGTCCAACTCTTTGTGACCCCATGGACTATAGACTGCCAGGCTCTTATGTCTGGTGAATGGTGAGATATTTTTATCAGGTTGCATAACAGAAACGAGAGAGATCAAGTCACATTGTATAAACCTACATGGCAATTTGAATTTGGCTTCAGAACTGTTACCTTAAGCAACATAGGGATTGGTTTTTCATATCCTACACATGCTTTTATAGTGGTGGCCATTCCCTCCCATTCATCTTCAGAGTTTGTTCTAAACCGATCATTACAGAGAATTCTATTATCTTTCACCTTGCAAGTTATAGAGTGCCAAATCCAATTTTTTTAAATAGTAGCTAGACTTTTCATATTCACCAGGACAGTGATCAACACTTGGCAAGTCTATTGAATACAACTCACTCTGATATAGTTTTCAAATACTTGGTTTTTTGGTAAAGATGAGTAGCTAACTCTAATTAAATTAAACAAAAAAGGAATATATTTCAAAGCATGAAATTGCTCAAAATGTTTGGGGGTATTGCTGGAGCAATTTTCATAATTATTTATTAGGAGATAATAGGGACTAAGAGATCAAAACTACAGTTAAGATAATGCTTTGGATCCAAATAGCTTTCCTAAACATACAAGTTTCAGATACAGAATATGCAAAAAAAATAAAAAATAAAAAGTAAAATATTCACTGTTCAATTGTGTTTCTTCTCCTTATATTCTTCCTAATCAATCAGATATCCGTATTACAAAATCGAGATTGGTATGATTTTTGTTTGTTTATATCAAGCAAACCTGAGTGAGTCATAATGAAAGAAAAATTCACATATTAAGGCAAGAGAAGAAAAATTTAAGAAGAATTATTTTTTCTCCGCCCATTGGACCACCTCACTTCCCTGTAGTATACATTGTGTATCTACATTATTCATGAGCCAGACTCCCCAGTGGAAGAAATATCTGCTCAATCATAAAGATCCACTTTTTTTCTTCGTGCCCGGGTTATGGATTAATAACTTCTTAGAAGATAACATTCCTTTCTCAATCCTGTAAAGGATCACAATGACCTACCACTCAACTTATATGTATAGACATTTTCAGTCAACTTTATGTACAATGTCAATGTTTCATTTTCCTTAAAGATATCAATTGGTACAGAACAGACTGATCAGACAACCTGAGGAGATACCAAGCAACACATAATAGAACCTCTTAGCTCATTACTTATGATCCCATTAATGTCACTAACAATATGACTTGTACTTTGCTTATTTTAGAATATTATTATTTCTTGCAATACCAGATGTGTGGCTGAGTCTCAGATAAAATTAATAATGATTAAGGTAATTAAGGTGAAGTCGCTCAGTCATGTCCGACTCTTTGCGACCCCGTGGACTGTAACCTACTAGGCTTCTCGGTCCATGGGATTCTCCAGGCAAGAATACTGGAATGGATTGCCATTTCCTTCTCCAGGGGATCTTTCCGACCCTGGGATCAAACCCNACTGCCAGGCTCTTATGTCTGGTGAATGGTGAGATATTTTTATCAGGTTGCATAACAGAAACGAGAGAGATCAAGTCACATTGTATAAACCTACATGGCAATTTGAATTTGGCTTCAGAACTGTTACCTTAAGCAACATAGGGATTGGTTTTTCATATCCTACACATGCTTTTATAGTGGTGGCCATTCCCTCCCATTCATCTTCAGAGTTTGTTCTAAACCGATCATTACAGAGAATTCTATTATCTTTCACCTTGCAAGTTATAGAGTGCCAAATCCAATTTTTTTAAATAGTAGCTAGACTTTTCATATTCACCAGGACAGTGATCAACACTTGGCAAGTCTATTGAATACAACTCACTCTGATATAGTTTTCAAATACTTGGTTTTTTGGTAAAGATGAGTAGCTAACTCTAATTAAATTAAACAAAAAAGGAATATATTTCAAAGCATGAAATTGCTCAAAATGTTTGGGGGTATTGCTGGAGCAATTTTCATAATTATTTATTAGGAGATAATAGGGACTAAGAGATCAAAACTACAGTTAAGATAATGCTTTGGATCCAAATAGCTTTCCTAAACATACAAGTTTCAGATACAGAATATGCAAAAAAAATAAAAAATAAAAAGTAAAATATTCACTGTTCAATTGTGTTTCTTCTCCTTATATTCTTCCTAATCAATCAGATATCCGTATTACAAAATCGAGATTGGTATGATTTTTGTTTGTTTATATCAAGCAAACCTGAGTGAGTCATAATGAAAGAAAAATTCACATATTAAGGCAAGAGAAGAAAAATTTAAGAAGAATTATTTTTTCTCCGCCCATTGGACCACCTCACTTCCCTGTAGTATACATTGTGTATCTACATTATTCATGAGCCAGACTCCCCAGTGGAAGAAATATCTGCTCAATCATAAAGATCCACTTTTTTTCTTCGTGCCCGGGTTATGGATTAATAACTTCTTAGAAGATAACATTCCTTTCTCAATCCTGTAAAGGATCACAATGACCTACCACTCAACTTATATGTATAGACATTTTCAGTCAACTTTATGTACAATGTCAATGTTTCATTTTCCTTAAAGATATCAATTGGTACAGAACAGACTGATCAGACAACCTGAGGAGATACCAAGCAACACATAATAGAACCTCTTAGCTCATTACTTATGATCCCATTAATGTCACTAACAATATGACTTGTACTTTGCTTATTTTAGAATATTATTATTTCTTGCAATACCAGATGTGTGGCTGAGTCTCAGATAAAATTAATAATGATTAAGGTAATTAAGGTGAAGTCGCTCAGTCATGTCCGACTCTTTGCGACCCCGTGGACTGTAACCTACTAGGCTTCTCGGTCCATGGGATTCTCCAGGCAAGAATACTGGAATGGATTGCCATTTCCTTCTCCAGGGGATCTTTCCGACCCTGGGATCAAACCCGGGTCTCCTGCATTGGAGGCAGACGCTTTAACCTCTGAGCCACTAGGGAAGCCTTGAAATGATTGACTAAATATATAGTCCTATAATATCAATGATTATAATAGTATAACTATTATGATATATGGGAAGAAACCACGAAGGAACCATTTCTTTGACCATAACAGATTTTTAAGAAAAGCTATCCAAAAACTTGTTACTATTAACAAGGTCTACTTCAGTAATAGCACATTGAGTGCTTATCCACCTGATCTGGGAATGAACATTCATATGGCTGTGGGACAAATTGGTCACAAAATGTCTCCCAAAATTGTGGTTGAAATTAAGAAGGATACTGTAAAATAAACAATGTTGCCCACATTCCAGTTACGCAAAAATCAAGGCATCAACCTCTGCAGTTGTTGACCTACAGTACACCCTGACAGGAACTTAGGGTGAAGATCAGGATGAGGCATTTTGTGATGTGGGAAAACTGACAGAACTGGGTCTCAGACAGTCCTATATTTATCAGGAGAATATTTTATGAATCCAGGTTCTTACATCTTCCCATACTTAGAAAAGCACTGCAACCATTGACTAAGATGGCTGTTCCTCATGACTAGCAGCAACCTTCTACTGAAATGTATGTTGCGTTTGGTTGTATGTATCCCTTCATCAAAATCATATATATACTTGCCCTCCTCCCCATTTACCTCTTTGGAACAGTTCTCAGAGTTCTCTGAGAGGCTGTCTCCCAGGCTATAATCTTAATTTTGGGTCAAATAAAATTTTCCATTTCTTTCTTAGATTGACTATTTATTTTTTGTTGAAATTTATTTAAATTTTTTAAAATTTCTGAGATATTTGTAAAATATAAGGAATCTTGAAGTATCGAAATTCTGGTAACTGTATTGCCAAGTCTAATTTTTGATATTTAGAGGCATCTCACAACCTACACAGAAGATTAAGAGATGTTCTGAAACGTGTACCACACACAGACTACAGTTTAGAAACTTTCTCTTCCATTTTTCTCATTTTCAATTTTATATCTTCTTCAATATGTAAATATACAGCACACTAAGTAGAGTTTGCATGTTTTTAAAATCAATAAGTAAGTTAACATTATTCTTTCCTGAATAATACAATGTCTTTCTTTTCATAATACTATATATTGTTCAGTGTTTCTCTTTAATTAAAAAAGAAAAAAAAATACAAGTCTGACCTGAAATATCTGTCTTAGACTTCAAAAATGGCACTGACATTTTGCAATGAGAATAGCATCGTGTTTCTGGGTCAAAGTTAAATACTACTAACATTTTTTTTCTAATTCATGGGGAAGAGAAAGAAAACACTGCCATATGCTTTAATCATTTATGTGAGTTGCTTAACAAAAATTCGAAAGGCCTTCAGGCTCAAGCAGTGTTTGCTGCTGAGCATTCAATTGCAATTGCAAGCTTCCTTAGTGAGCTGAAAACAACCCACATCTAAATTTCCATTTCAGTTTCCTCAGCTTGATAACTTAGAGTTACGTTTTGAGTAATGTTAAGGCAGAGCAAAAGAGGTGGGTATTCTAGAATACTAATAATTTTGTTTGAAAGTCAAGTTGATATTTACTTAATGATATTTGAAAACACATTTCACCTAGAACATCATGCCTGATATAACTAAAAACATTGAGTTTATTTTCTTCTCGGACTGTGAATTTATGGAAAAGTAAGCTATTAAATCAATTATGCTGATATTCATATGACATGAGCATTTTCGCTTGATCTGGACCACAGAAACTTCTAAAATTTTAAATTTAACTGCATTTTCCTCTGTTTCCTGCTTTATTTTCTGAGTAACATTTTTACCAAAAGAACGCATAAACCTTAAGACATTTGTTAGGTAGTTAGAATAGGAAACAGGAGTCCAGAGTAGCGGTGGCTAAAAGCCAGGGAAGAGAAAAGCCTGCGAAAATAGAACAAAGGAAGGTCCAGGACAGGAATGAGGACCTCAGGTAGAACAAACAACACTCCTGGCTAACCCAATTTACATAGGGCAGGCTGGGGAGAAAAATAAAATAAAAAGAGGAGCCAAATGGCTGGGGGTCTCTCTCTCTCCCGCACGCTGGGGCGCTCTTCTCTTCACGTCTTTGGGTCGACATGCCCTCACGCCTCAAGGATGGATTTTCCTGCTACTATCTAAATTAAATAAAGCTGTAACACGGAGCTGTAACACTGATTTGTCTAAGAGCTATAATATGGTCCGTTTGAGACCTGAGAGCTATAACACGGTCTGTCCAAGACCCAAGAGCTGTGACACGCCGAGGGTTTTAATGTCCGTCACTCCAACTCTTTGTTGTGAGGAGACAGAACTGAAGAGAATACACTCGCCTGACACATTGACCCCCTATGTTATGTAAATTTTCAATGCACAGACCAAAATTAATGACATTGAATGGAAGTAATTGATAGCTAGGGCATAAAACTGGTCTCCTACATTCTGTTTTACTTTAGATTGTTTTTATGAACTTGACTTAAAAAATCAAGGCATAGATATTTTAATGAGTGATATTATATTTAAACTTGTTGCATAGAGATATAAATATTTTCTTCTTTCTCCTTTATCTATGAAATCGGTCAAACTCAATCAGAGTGTGCTTTTTTTAAACATAAATATATATGTGCTGCAGCTGCTGCTGCTAAGTCACGTCAGTCGTGTCCAACTCTGTGCGACCCCATGGACAGAAACCCACCAGGCTCCCCCATCCCTGGGATTCTCCAGGCAAAGACACTGGAGTGGGTAAATACATATGTAATTATGTGTATATAAAACACATTTTATATACACTCAGTGTTTTCACTCAGTGTTGCTTATGTGTTAAATAGCTTCTATGTTTGAACCTCCTCATAATTCCTATTTTAATGGCTACCTAGTTATCTGATGTTAATTTATAATTTAAACTATTTCCCTAAAATTGCTTTCCATTTCTCAATATAGTTTACTATTAACTGAGAGCATTGTATTGAATAATTTCCTTAAGATAATTTCTTAGTTGTGGAAATAGTGACATATAATAACATTTTCCTCATTCTTTATGTGTATTATCACTACATTTTATATGTGTTTTATAGTTTTACCTTAGGCAGATGTGTATGCAGCACAAAGTTTTTTCACTTAAAAATCATATTAGTTATGAAATTATTTCTCAAGTGGAATTTTTCATCTCTCTTTCTAGTCTTGTCCTACCTTATCTAACTTTTCCTGCTTTCCTATTTATTTTATAACTTTATAAGTGGATAGGGCCATAGCTAATAGTGTATAGGGTTATTATTTATTAAAGTTAAGATACCATCTTCTCTTCTGCCTCTTAAAATGATTTTCCCAGTGTTTCATCATTGATCTTCTGTTCTAATTTCATGTGGTTGTGAATATGTGTACACTCAGAATGCCACTTAAAGATAAGCCATCTGTTTTTGTTTCTGCTACAAACCCAAGCATTTCATTCCAAATATTTTAAATTAGAGTGAGGAAGGAAAGAATAGAAAACTTGTCTTAGGACATGATTCTAAGTCACGAGTTTCAATTCTACCTTTTAATTTAATGAATCAATAGTTGACTACACCAAAGAATAAATAAAGGAAATATGTGTTTTAACTAATACATTAATTTGGTTCATCTAGTGCAATGTAAAGATCAATTTACTTGTAGCCTCTGGGTTATTCACAACTGCCTATATCCATATTCTTGGAAATACTGAACTCTATTTGCACTTGATTTGACCACGTGACTCGCTTTGGACAATGGGACAACAGTGTATGTGACACAAGGAGGGACTTAAAAGTGATTTTGTTTGGTTATTTGTTTTACTTTATTGTTCTTGTGAAAACCACCAACAAGGGAATAAGCCTAGACTAGCCTGCTGGACAAAACCCAGCTGATAGCTAACACTAACTCCAGACATTAGACAAACCACCCCTACCTAACTGATGGTGAATGTGTAAACCCAAGCAATATCAGTAAAAAAAACAAAAACAAAAAGAAAAACCACCCAACTGATTTAAGTCCATAATTAAACAACCGACAAAAATGTGACCTATTAAATATCTTCAGCTACTGAGGTTCGGGATGGTTTGTTTCACAGCAGAAGTTAACAATAACATCCAGCCATAAATTGTTCTTTTACCATAATACTACAGCATCAGTGGAGTGTTAATTACCAGCTGTTATAAAATATTTATTAAATAATAGCTAATGATACTAGCTACAGTAGTCCGTCAGGCTCCAGCTTCTGCTATTCTGTCCATGAGGATTCTCCAGGCAAGAATACTGGAGTGGGTTGCCATGCCCTTCTCCAGGGGATCTTCCCAACCCAGGAATCAAACCCAGGTCTCCTGCATTGCAGGAAGATTCTTTACTGTCTGAGCCACCAGGGAAGCCCCAATGATACTAGATTCCTGCCTCTTATATTTGATTTTTATAGTCTTACTTTAAAGAAAATCCTGGAGAAAAGTCACAGAAGCACTACAAGCAATAAGGTACTTTTGTATGAGAAATGCATTTGTTAAGGTCTCATGGGTTCTGTTGCTGCCGGTGAGTCAATCTGTTAGCTAATGTAAAAGAATACAAAATAAATTAGAATAAGTGAGTACTCTACACATTATGTATAATATCAGCTAGATGTTATTCTGCACAGATATTTCTGTGATTGTGATATATTAGGGAGGCATACAGCATTTACTGGATCTGAAGCTTGAATTTGTTATTTTATGTTTATTTTGCATTCTATATGTCAGAATGCAGCAAGGATCAGTATTTTATCTAAAATATATCACCTTTTCCTGGATGTTTGCCACTTTTCATAAGATTAATTACCATTTTAAAGGAAATATTAATAGCCTTTTATAATTAATTCTATATATTGATTTATAGAAGCAACACTTGGGTATTCATAACTACATAAAGTAGTTTTCCCCAGAACTCTCTCATAGTCTATAACTCTCTAACACGATAAAATAAAATAAGGCCAAGTAAAAATTATCCTGTGAAGAAGCATATCCTTAGTGAATGTTGCAACAATTTTATAAGTAGTTGAATATAGCATTCATTCTTAACTGGAAAAATCAAATGGAGAATTTAGAGATAAATTCTCAATTAGTCACCCTAAATGAATTCTAAAGTTCTGAGGTTTGTTTTCAGTCTTCCAACAACCTTTGTTGAGTGCCTGGTTTGCACGGACCTCCATACTGAGTTTGGTGAATGAGAGCACCTATCATACAACTTCATGATGGAGGGGGTTAGATTTTAACTGTTTCACATGGTAATTTTACATTTCTTTCATTTCTTCTAATCGCTTTGCATGTTTCATGTTCTATATTATCCCCTGAAGCTTTCCTCTTCTGTTTCTAAATATCCCAAGGTGACACAAACCATTTCTTGTAATAATGGTAGCTCAATTACAGATATAGCCAGTCAATTCTTCTATGTCCTGTTGTAGCTATGCAATGTCAGTTAATATGAGATAAGATAGACTGTGCCATGAAAATAAAAACAATCCAGAAAAATAACACAATGGTTGAAATTCTTTAAAATACATAGGAAGAAAGTGAAATCATGCTGATTATAGGAGGAGACATGGGGTTCAGTCCCTGGATCAGGAAGATCCTCTAGAGAAGGAAATGACAACCCGCTCTTATATTCTTGCTTGGAAAATCCCATGGACAGAGGAACCTGGAGGACTAGAGTCCAAAGGGTCACAAAGAATCAGACATGAGTGTAATCAGCACACTCTGATTGAGTGTGACTAGTAGCACACAAACACACACACACATAGCACTATTCCATGTCACACAGAAAATAACTTCCCCATCATTTTATGGACATTTATTAATTTTCCCATTAACTATAAACACAATATGACAAAATCACATTTTTATGCCTCCTCCCTTACCCCTCACCCATTATAGCAGTTCCAGTCTTTACACAGAGACCCAAAAAAGTCTGTCTCTTGCTCTAGAGTCCACGATTCTACTACTAGTGGTTGCAATAAAGAAAATAAATGTGAAATACCCTAGCAATTTAGAAAGCAAATGACAGAAATGAAGAGGGGGAAGGAAAATACAAAGAGCAGGAAAACTTGACACAGAAGTACTAAAATCTTTATTTTCCTGTGTGAGGATATGGTGAATTAAGAGATACTGTCATAAGCTAAGGAGCTTCCCAGGTGACTCAATGGTAAAAAATCCACCTGCCAATGCAATAGATTCAGGAGATGCATGTTCAGTCCCTGAAATAGGAAGATGACCTGGAATAGACCTGCTCCAGTATTCTTGCTTGGAAAACTCCAGAGGAGCCTGGTGGGCTGCAGTCCATGTAGTCACAAAGAACCAGACCAACTGAGCAACAACAGCAACAAAATCAGATACTATATTTAAAGCAAAAAAAAAAAGATGCACATTAGAATAAAAATGTATTTACATAATGTTAACTTTTAAAATCTTCCCTCAGATTTTCTAATCCTTTCCACAACATAAACATGTAATATTATATGATTGTTATTTAGAAATATTATTAACAAAATTTTGAGCCATCATTCAAATTCTCAAGTATTCTAACTAAAGCAAATTCATATATCTATTTAAAATGTTTATAGTAATAATTATAGGAAAGAATGATCCACCTCAATTATTTTAATAGGGGGTAACATTTAAGTACTTGTTAATACTCTCTTCTGAATAATTATCTTTTTTGCAAGCACAATTTCATTTAAGCAGTATGAAAATAAGGTGCTACTTTTCAAAAAGATGTTAGAAGATGTTTCCAAAGGACTAAAAATCAACTGATTTGCACTGTACTTCTGTATGACAAGCTTACTAATGAAATGCTGTTTATTGAAGGTACCTTATAATCAACTATAAAGTTCACTAAAGAGAGAAAAAAGTAAGAGAAAATAGAACAGTAAGAAAGATTAAAAGCTTCAAATAAAGTATGCTGTGCTGCGCTTAGTCTCAGTCATGTCCGACTCTTTGCAACCCCATGGACTACAACCAGGCCCCTTTGTCCATGGGGATTCAGGCAAGAATGCTGGAGTGGTTTGCCATGCCTTCCTCAGGGGATCTTCCCAACCCAAGATTGAACCCAGGTCTCCCTGGGTGGATTTTTTACCGTCTGAGCCAACAGGGAAGCTCTCAAATAAAGTATAATTGCTTATAAAATTTGACCTATATCACTATTTAATATAAAAGGTAAAAATATGATTCTGGCATTACAGATATGTAGAAAATCAATTTTTCCACAGATATTTTAAGAGATCTCTGCCCAAAGAAATCCAAAACAACCACAAATGCTATAATATTTTAAAAATTAAATTTTAATATGTATATTTAAGTATTCTAATAGCCAATTTAAAAACAAAATAAGGGAAATTAATTTTAATAATATATTTCATTTAACTCAATATATCCAGAATATCATCTCAACACGCATTAGTGAAAACTGAGATTTCAAAAAATGTTACATTCAAATTTTTGGGCTAACATTTGAAATATACTGTGCAGTTTATGTTGCAGTATGTTTCAACAGAGATCAGATATATTTCAAGTGCTTTCAAGTCACATGTCACTAGTAGCTAGCCTAATAGACAACACAAATACAGAGTGCAGGTATGGAGAAGAAAATGGGAATAAGACATACATTAGTAAAGGAATAGGATAAATGGTGCACAAAGGTGAGGCCAAAAAAAAAAAAAATGTCTAGTTTTAAGTGTTAGGGAATATTCTTATGAAGTGACCTCCCCCTATTCTCCATATATGATAATATACA
This sequence comes from Neotragus pygmaeus, assembly GCA_006410875.1. NCBI lineage: Eukaryota > Metazoa > Chordata > Mammalia > Artiodactyla > Bovidae > Neotragus > Neotragus pygmaeus. The sequence goes on from SJYV01049706.1 coordinate 91,870, forward strand.
CAGGAAGCCACTAATTCATTTGGCATTTTTATATTTATTTTCAGTGGTATAGAAACTTTTCAAATGATTATTCTCAATGAAAATTTTTGTTTTATGAATCTAAATTTCCTAACACAAACTGTTTCTGCTAAAACAACCATTAAGGCACCAGAAAAGAAAGCAATATAGGAACAAAGCTTAAGTTGATGTTTAAAGATGGTTTCATTCAAAATATGAATGTGTGTAAAGGTGTATATGAGTGTGTTTTTAAACTCTAACAACCAGAGTTTAGAAACTAGTCTTAAAAATAAATTGAGAAATTGGAAATGATCTGGTTATTATGATTCTTCAGTTCAGTTCAGTTCAGTCGCTCAGTCGTGTCTGACTCTCTGCGACCCCATGAATCGCAGCACGCCAGGCCTCCCTGTTCATCACCATCTCCCGGAGTTCACTCAGACTCACATCCATTGAGTCCGTGATGCCATCCAGCCATCTCATCCTCGGTCGTCCCCTTNTGTTTCCCCATCTATTTCCCATGAAGTGATGGGACTGGATGCCGTGATCTTTGTTTTCTGAATGTTGAGACTTAAGCCAACTTTTTCACTCTCTTTTTTCACTTTGATCAAGAGGTTTTCTAGTTCTTCTTCACTTTCTTCCCTAAGGGTGGTGTCATCTGCATATATGAGGCTATTGATATTTCTCCTGGCAATCTTGATTCCAGCTTGTGCTTCTCCCAGTCCAACGTTTCTCATGATGTACTCTGCATATAAGTTAAATAAGCACAATAACAATATACAGCCTTGACATACTCCTTTTCCTATTTGGAAACAGTCTGTTGTTACTGCATGGCAAATAGAAGGGGAAAAGGTGGAAGTAGTGACAGATTTCCTCTTCTTGGGCTTCAAAATCACTGCAGATGGTGGATGCAGCCATGAAATCAGAAGATGATTGCTTCTTGCCAGAAAAGTGATGACAATCCTAGACAGTGTGTTGAAAAGCAGAGACATTACTCTGGTGACAAAGGTCCATTTAGTCAAGGCTATGGTCTTCCCAGTGGTCACATGCAGTTGTGACAGCTGGACCATAGAGAAAGCAGAGCACCAAAAACATGATGCCTTTGAACTGTTGTGCTGGAGAAGACTCCTGAAAGTCTCTTGGACAGCAAGGAGATCAAACAAGTCAATCTTAAGGAAGATCAACCCTGACTATTCACTGGAAGGACTGATGCTAAAGCTGAAGCTCCAGTATTTTAGTCATCTGATGCCAACAGACAACTCATTAGAAAAGTACCTAATCTTTGGAGAGACTGAGGGCAGAGGAGAAGAGGGCATCAGAGGATGAGATGGCTGGATGGCATCACCAATGCAATGAACATGAACTTGGGCAAACTCCGGGAGACGGTGAGGGACAGGAAGGCTTGGTGTGCTGCAGTCCATGGGATCTCAAAGAGTCAGACAAAAGTGCGTGACTCAACAACAGCAACAATGTAGGATGTAATAATTGAATCAATAATTATTTTATAATATAATCTCTACTAAAGTAAAGAATAATCTTTCTTCTAGTTAAGAAAGTGAAGTTTTCTGTAATGTTGCCACTAAGAAAAACTAGAAAGAAAGACAACATTATAAAAATAAAGGAACAAAACGAAATTACTTATAGGAAACATAGCTTGAGCGACCAAGATTCCAGAGCAGTATATCTTGGAAAGATAAACAATCATTCAGCTATATTTCTTTTTAGAGTATGTGCCAATGCTAGTTACCAGGTAATGAGCTTTGATTCCAGAAAAATAGCTTGGGCATATGTACACAGATGTAAGAGACAGAACAATTAAAATAAAAAAGACTAAAAATGGTAGGAATTGAAGACAGAATGGACACAGTTCTATATAATGAATAATCTCCAAACTTAACACCTTTAAGTAATGGACCATTTGATATTGCTCTGGTGTTACATATTTGGAATTCAAGGTTTCAGCTGGGCAGCTCCTGCCTAGAGTAACTGATATGTTTGTAGTAGGTTGTCAGCTAAGCGACAGCCATCTGCTGTTTGAAGTAAAGATCCTCTGGAGAAGGGCGGGACAACCCACTCCAGTATTCTGGCCTGGAGAAACCCATGGACAGAAGAGCTTTCCAGGCTACTGTCCATAAGGTGGCAAAGAGTTGGACATGACTGAAGTGACTTAGAACTGGACATGGAACAACAGACTGGTTCCAAATAGGAAAAGGAGTACATCAAGGCTGTATATTGTCACCCTGCTTATTTAACTTATATGCAGAGTACATCATGAGAAACGCTGGGCTGGAAGCAGCACAAGTTGGAATCAAGATTGCCGGGAGAAATATCAATAACCTCAGATATGCAGATGACACCATCTGTAGGGCAGAAAGTGAAGAAGAACTAGAAAGCCTCTTGATCAAAGTGAAAATGGAGAGTGGAAAATTTGGCTTAAAGCTCAACGTTCAGAAAACGAAGATCATGGCATCTGGTCCCATCATTTCATGGGAAATAGATGGGGAAACAGTGTCAGACTTTATTTTTGGGCTCCAAAATCACTGCAGATGGTGATTGCAGCCATGAAATTAAAAGACGCTTACTCCTTGGAAGAAAAGTTATGACCAACCTAGACAGTATATTCAAAAGCAGAGACATTACTTTGCTGACAAATGTCTGTCTAGTCAAGGCCATGGTTTTTCCTTTAGTCATGTATGGATGTGAGAGTTGGACTGTGAAGAAAGCTGAGCACCAAAGAATTGATGCTTTCGAACTGTGGCGTTGGAGAAGACTCTTCAGAGTCCCTTGGACTGCAAGGAGATCCAGCCAATCCATTCTGAAGGAGATCAACCCTGGGATTTCCTTGGAGGGAATGATGCTGAAGCTGAAACTCCAGTACTTTGGCTACCTNTTGGAAGGAAAGTTATGACCAACCTAGATAGTACATTGGAAAACAGAAATACTACTTTGCCAACAAAGGTCCATCTAGTCAAGGCTATGGTTTTTCCAGTGGTCATGTATGGATGTGAGAGTTGGACTGTGAAGAAAGCTGAGTGCCTAAGAATTGATGCTTTCGAACTGTGGCGTTGGAGAAGACTCTTCAGAGTCCCTTGGACTGCAAGGAGATCCAGCCAATCCATTCTGAAGGAGATCAACCCTGGGATTTCCTTGGAGGGAATGATGCTGAAGCTGAAACTCCAGTACTTTGGCTACCTCATACAAAGAGTTGACTCACTGGAAAAGACTGTGATGCTGGGAGGGATTGGGGGCAGGAGGAGAGGGGAATGACAGAGGATGAGATGGCTGGATGGCATCACTGACTCGATGGACATGAGTCTGAGTGAACTCCGGGAGTTGGTAATGGACAGGGAGGCCTGGCGTGCTGCAATTCATGGAATTGCAAAAAGTTGGACATGAGTGAGCAACTGAACTGAACTGAACTGATGTGACTTAGCATGCACACACAGGTATCAATAAGACTCATTTTCATGACTGTTAATTCTGTCTCTTATCTGGGAACTCTGTTGAATATGGTGACCAAAGAACATATACAATTCCTCTTCAGCATGACAGTCTTGAGGAAGTCATATTTCTTTCCAACAGAACCAAACAAAATTGCAAAGAGTTGTATGACTTAGCCTCAAAGTCAGGTAGCATCACTTCTGCCACACACTGTTAGCTGATGCCATCCCAGTCCACCCAGAATCAAGAGGATGGCACAAATACTTTATCTCTCAATGAAAGGAGTATTAGGACATTTTAGACATGTTATGAACTACCACTAATACGTATCTCATTTTTCTTCAAGATATTTGGTGAATTGTAAAGTTGTGCAAGGTGGACTTCCTAGGTGGCACTACTGGTACAGAAGAAGTGAAGCGAAGTCACTCAGTCATATCCGACTCTTTACAACCCCGTAGACTGAAACCTGCCAGGCTCCTCCATCCATGGGATTTTCCAGGCAAGAATACTGGAGTCGGTTGCCATTTCCTTCTCCAGGGGATCTTCCCAACCCAGGGATTGAAACTGGGTCTCCTGTGTTGCAGGCAGACTCTACCCTCCAAGCCACCAGGGAAGTAAAAAACCATCCGACAATGCAGAAGACATAAGAGATGAAGATTCGATCCTTGGGTAGGGAAGATCCACTGGAAGAGGGCATGACAACTCACTCTAGCATACTTGCCTAGAGAATCCTCATGGACAGAGGCTCCTGAAAGGCTACAGATCCATAGATTCCCAAGAGTTGGACATGACCGAAGTGATTTAGCATGATGATACCAGCTGGAAGGGTAACAAGATAAGCCTCAGAATAACGTGAGACAGGGCATCTCACAGAGCTGAGAAGCAGATTCCCCAGTGAATAATTCAAGATCTTATTTGGAATTCCTGGAAGACTATACCATAGGTATGGGATTTAAAAAAAAAAAAAGATAAAGTTTCCTCAAAACAGAAAATCCATAGCACACTAAAAGAACCATACACCGTGATCAAGTAGAATTTATCCCTGGGATGCAAGGATGGTTCAACATACAGAACAGTACATATGATACACTGTATTAACAGAATGAAGTATAATAATCATAACATTTGAATAAATGATGAAAAAAATGTTTGACAAAATTCAGTATATTTCATGATAAAAACTCTCAACAAATTAGGTACAGAAGGAATGTACCTCAACAAAGTAAAAAGAGTGTGTATGACAAGCCCACAGCTAACCTTTGAAGTTACTCAAAGGTGAAAAGCTAAAATTTCTCTGTTAAGATTAGAACAAGACAAAGGTATTTACTCTAGCCACAAAATGATATTAGGAATATTGGATACACAAAGGTAAAAGAATGAAACTGGATCATTATCTCATATGATGTACAAAAATCAACTCAAAGGGATTAAACACTTAGTATTAAGATCTCAACTGTAAAGCTACTAGAAGAAATCATAGGGAAAAAACCTTTTGACATTGGTCTTGGCAATAGTTCTTTGACTATGACTCCCAAGTACAGGTAACAAAAGCAAAAATAGACAAGTGAGATGAATAAAACTTTGCATACCAGCAGAAACAATCGATAGACTGCAGAGACAGCCTACAGGTGGTCAAAAATATTTTTAATCCATACAATTGTGGTTAATATCCAACATATATAAAGAACTTAATGAGTAAAAAGCAAATAATCCAATTTTAAAAGTGGGCAGAGTTGCTAAATAGACCTTTCTTCAAAGAAGACACAAACATGGCCAACAGGTACATGAAAGGTATTCAACAACACTAATCCTCAGAGAAATGCAAATCAAAACTACAAAGGTTATTATCAAAAATATAAAAGATAACAAGTGTTGGTGAGGTGTGGATGAAAGGGAGACTTTGCATACTGTAGACGGAAGTATAAACTGGTATCAACATTATGGTACAGATAAAACAACACAGAGGTTCTTCTGAAATTGAAAATAGGACTACTATATAATTCAGAAATCTAACTTCTGGGTGTATATCCAAAGGAATAAAATCATTCTCTCAAAGAGATAGCATTACTCCCATTTGCAGCATTATTTACAATAGCCATGTTATGGAAACAACCTTAGTGTCTATCTGCAGATGAATGGATAAAATATATATGGTATATATGGTAAAATAAATAAATAAGCAGAAAACTCAATTAAATAAAGTTGGAAGACCAGAAGGGGAGGTTCTCACATCTTGTGACAATAATAAAGCCCTACAGAGAGAAGAAAGACTTTTTTTTTTTTTTTTTCCTGGAAAGGACTTAGACAATGAAGATATGGACTCTTTGCTTAGTATACTTCCCAAATTTCTCTTCCTCTCTATAAGGACATTTTTATTCCCTTGCCACATAGAGACTTGTATGTGGCTTACTTTGGTTGCAGCCCCTAAACTGCAATTCCCCTTTAATCACAAATAAACCCATCTTTGCTGGAGAAACATCAAATCAACCACATCTATCTATCTACAATGAAATGTGAAAGTGTGAGGTCAAAGTGTTAGTTGCTCAGTCATGTCTAACTCCATGGGACCCCATGGACTGCAGCTCATCAGGCTCCTCATCCATGGTATTCTCCAAGCAAGAAAACTGGAGTGGGTAGCCATTCCCTTTCCCAGGGGATCTTCCCAACTCAAGGACTGAACTCAGGTCTCCCGCATTGCAGGCAGATACTTTACCATCTGAGCCATGTATTCTGTTGTTTTTTTTTTTTTTTAAAAGAAGGAAATCCTGCCATTGCAACAGCATGGATAATCCTGAAAAATCTTGTCTACTGGAATTAGCTGGGCATGGAAAGGCAATACTGCACCATTTCACTTATATGAGGAACATAAAAAAGTCAAACTCTTGAAAGCAGAGAATTGAATATGAGTGCCAAAGCATAGGGGAAGGGGGGAATGAAGAGATGTCCAAGGGTACAAACATTTTTATATGAAAGATAAAAAATTCTGGAGATATAATGGTGACAATTGTTTATAATTCTGTATTGCATATTTGAAATTTTGCTGAGAGTTGTATTAAGTGTTCTCACACACACACAAAATGGAAACATATGAGGTGATGTATATGTTAATTAACTAGTTTATGGCAATCATTTAACAGTTTATATATATATATATATATATATATTGATATATTTAAAAATCATATTGTAAAATCTAAACATACATAATTTGTAGTTTTCAATTTTACTTCAATAAAGCTGGAAAGAGTACCCAGCAATGCAAACATACATAGAAAAATTACATGGTTGTACTATAGGCTCTTGTTCTATTTGTTTTACAAAGGACACTGTGGACCCTCCTTGAGGGTATCAAAGAGCCTTTACAATTTTCATGCGAAAAATCCTTTTAAAATGAAAGTGAAAGAAAAACATTTTTACATAAACAGATTTTTCAACAGCAAGCTAACATAAAAAGAAACAATACAGAATATAATTCAAGCCAAGGGATGTAATCTCATATAGAAGAATTATATACTCAGGGAGGAATGAAGAATAACGGGAAAAGTATGTGGGTAACACGTTAATCAGTACTAAAATTCTAATAATAATATTTTATTTTAGGATTTAAAGTATGACTAGAAGAGAATTTATTTTAATTATAACAAAAAAGGAAGATATGAAATGTTCTCAAGTCCTCATACTGTCAATTAAATAATAGATGTGATATATTTTATTAAATTGCAAAAAGGTAAGAGTATGCTGTCATCTCTAGGAGAAATACTAAAAGAATATTACAAAAATACAATTTAATTAAGCAAAATAAACCAAAAATTTAATAAAGTAAAAAATGAAGGATGATGGATTATATTTAATTCATCAAAAACATGGATAAAAGGGAGAGAGAAATGAATATAAATGAAATAAAAAACTATGTGTGATATATTTTACTTTATTAACAGAATAAAAGAAAATATATAATTTTAATGGATCCAGATAAAGCCATTTGTAAAATTTAACCATTGTTAAATTGTGGAAAATTCTGAAAGAGATGGGAATACCAGACCACCTGACCTGCTTCTTGAGAAACCTATATGTAGGTAAGGAAGCAACAGTTTGAACTGGACGTGGAACAACAGACTGGTTACAAATAGGAAAAGGAGTATGTCAAGGCTGTATATTGTCACCCTGCTTGCTTATTTAACTTATATGCAGAGCACATCATGAGGAAGGCTGGACTGGAAGAAGCACAAGCTGGAATCAAGATTGCTTGGAGAAAGATCAATAACCTCAGATATGCAGATGACACTGCCCTTCTGGCAGAAAGTGAAGAGGAACTAAAAAGCCTCTTGATGAAAGTGAAAGAGGAGAGTGAAAAAGTTGGCTTAAAGCTCAACATTCAGAAAACTAAGATCATGATATCTGGTCTCATCACCTCATGGGAAATAGATGGGGAAACAGTGGAAAAAGTGTCAGACTTTACTTTTGGGGGCTCCAAAATCACTGCAGATGGTGATTGCAGCCATTAAATTAAAAGATGCTTACTCCTTGGAAGGAAAGTTATGACCAACCTAGATAGTATATTCAAAAGCAGAGACATTACTTTGCCAACAAAAGTCCATCTAGTCAAGGCTTTGGTTTTTTCAGTGGTCATGTATGGATGTGAGTGTTGAACAGTGAAGAAAGCTAAGCACTGAAGAATTGATGCTTTTGAACTGTGGTGTTGGAGAAGACTCTTGACAGTTCTTTGGACTGCAAGGAAATCCAACCAGACCATCTTAAAGTAAATCAGTCCTGGATGTTCATTGTAAGGAATAATGCTAAAGCTGAAACTCCAGTACTTTCGCCACCTCATGCGAAGAGTTGACTCATTGGAAAAGGCACTGATGCTGGGAGGGATTGGGAGCAGGAGGAGAAGGGAATGACAGAGGATGAGATGGCTGGATTGCACCACTAACTCGATGGACATGAGTTTGAGTAAACTCTGGGAGTTGGTGATGGACAGGGAGGCCTGGCATGCTGTGATTCATGGGGTCACAAAGAATCAACCATGACTGAGGAACTGAACTGAACTGAACTGAACCATTGTTAATGATTTAAAAATTGAAATCTTACCACATAATGAATATAAGGAAATGCACTTAATCTGACAAAGAGTAGCTATCAATTAAAAATCCCACAGTGAAAATTTTCTCTGATGAACTTTTAAAATGTTTCACTCTGAGAGCAGAGAAGGATGCTTGTTATCATTACTTTGTTCAACATTGTACTCAAGGTCTTAGCCTTTCAATATGACAGGAAAATAGTCACTAGTGGGGATTAAATTTGTCCTTATGTACTGATGAATGATTGGACATATAAAAATAATTTTTAATCTTGTCGGTATAGTATTTGAATTAATAAAAAATTTTGTTAGGCATAGAATAAAAGATTAATAGAAAATCAATGTTATTTTGTATTACTATATTGCTGGCAGTAACAAATGAGAAGAAAATCAACTTTAAAAAGCATAAAATAACATCAAATAACTAGAAAGAATATTATAAAAGATGGTCAAGGTCAATGGAAACTTTTTTAAAAGGCTTTGATAAATGAAGGAATATTCTGTTTCTTAACTGGAAGACTTACTCATAAGATGTCATTTTTTCCCCCAAATGATCTATAGATTTAAAAACAGTCAATCTCCAAACAGTGGAGATAATCTTGGCAAAAAGTAAAATTGAAAGACATCACTATCAGATATCAAAAGCTATTATAAATTTGTAAAAATTAAGAAAATATGATCTTTTTTCAAGAAGAGAGGAATAGGTCATTGGAACAGAATGAATTGAGAAATCAGTTACTTTGAGAAAGGCACCAATGTAGTACATTAAAAAAAAAACCAAACAGATATTTTCAGTAATTGATGCTTGTTCATTTAGATATTAATATGGGAAAATATGAACTTTGAACCATATCATCCATCATGTGCATATAAAAAGTCAATTTCTAATGGACTTTAGATACAAATGAGAAAGATAAAATAAAGAATGCTACTATAATAAACCATAGGATATTGTCATGATCTTGAGGTATACACTTAGCCAGCAATGTGAAGAAACCTAATAGAAAAGAAGCAAACAATCTAATTTAAAAGATGCACAAAAGATTAAATAGGCATTTCATAATAGAGTATATTTAGAGCCAGTAGGCAAATGAAAAAGTGTTCAAGTTAATTACTAATCAAGGAAAATGAGAAATAACTTCTCATTGTTATAACATTTACATGCTCTCCAGAAAGGTCAAAATTATAATTCTAACAATATAAAATTCTAGCAAATAAGTAGAGTAGCCTAAATTATCCTGTAGTTTTGGTAGGGAATTAAATTTATACAACACCTTTGTAATAATCTTTGACATCATCTACCATAGCCAATTATATAAGAGACAATAATTCAAAATTCCACTCCTGGGTGTACAATGAACAAATAAATACACAAACATTCACCAATAGGCAAGGTACAAAAATTTTTATAGCAGCAACATCTATAACAATAACAACAACAAAGTTAACCTTAAACATGCATCAACAGTAGTATGAATAAATAAGTGGTAGTATTCAGTGGTACAGTGGGATAGTATTACTACAAGGAGAATGAATAAAAATTGCCATATTTTCTCATATACTGATAAAGTATCATTTCTTTATCTAGACACTGTTTCCACAGATTTGTTTCATGGAGAAAATGCCAGATATGCTTTCAAGCAAAAAGTTTTTTATATGACTTATAAAACTCTATTGCCTTGTCCCAAGTCTCCAATTCTTGTTTCACAAGAGAACTGCACACAGAATATTATGACAATAATGAAAGAAATCAAAGATGACATAAACAGATGGAGAGGTGTTCCATGTTCCTGGGTAGGAAGAATCAGTATTGTGAAAATGATTATACTACCAAAAGCTATCTACAGATTCAATGTGATCCCTATCAAATTACCAATGGCATTTTTCACAGAACTAGAACAAAAAATTTCACAATTCATATGGAAGCACAAGAGACTTCACATAGCTAAAGCAGTCTTGAGAAAGAAGAATGGAGCTGGAGGAATCAACCTTCCTGACTTTGGATTATACTACAAAGCTACAATCATCAACACAGAATGGTATTGGCACAAAAACAAATATATAGACCAATGGAACAAGATACAAAACCCAGAAATAAACCCCATGCTCCTATGTATATCTTATTTTTGACAGAGAATATACAATGTGGCAAAGACAGCCTCTTCAATAAATGGTGCTGGGAAGACTGGACAGCTACATGTGAAAAAGTGAATTTAGAATACTTCCTAACATCATACACAAAGACAAACTCAAAAGGGATTAAAGACCTATAGAAAAAATAAAACTCTTAGAGGACAACATAGGCAGAACCCTCGATGACATAAATCAAAGCAAGATCTTTTATGACCCACCTCCTAGAGTTATGGATATAAAAACAAAAGTAAAAAAGTGGGACCTGATTAAACTTAAAAGCTTCTGCCAAGCAAAGGAAACTATAAGCAAGGTGAAAAGACATCTCTCAGAATGGGAGAAAAGAATAGCAAATGAAACAACTGAAAAAGGATTAATTTCCAAAATATACAACCAGCTCAATATCAGAAAAACAAACAACCCTATCAAAAAATGAGGAAAAGACCTAAACAGCCATTTCTCCAAAGAAGACATACAGATGGCTAACAAACACATAAAAGATGCTCAACATCACTCATTATTAGAGAAATGCAAATCAAAACTACTCGGGATATCACCTCACACTGGTGAGAATGGCCATCATCAAAAAGCCTACAAACAATAAGTGCTGGAGAGGGTGTGAGAAAAGGGAATGCTCTTGCACTGTTGGTGGGAATGTAAACTGATACAGCCACTATAGAAGATGGTATGGAGATTCCTTAAAACACTAGGAATAAAAGCACCATATGACCCAGCAATTCCACTCCTAGGCATATACACTGAGGAAATCAGAATTGAAAGAGATACATGTATCCCGTTGTTCATTTCGGCACTATTTACAATAACTACAACATGGAAGCAACTTAGATGTCCATCAACAGATGAACAGCTAAACAAGCTGTAGCACATATACACAGTGGAATATTCAGTCAGTTCAGTTCAGTTCAGTCTCTCAGTCACGTCCAACTCTTTGTGACCCCATGAATCGCAGCACGCCAAGCCTCCCTGTCCATCACCAACTCCCGGAGTTTACTCAAACTCACGTCCATCGTGTCGGTGATGCCATCCAGGCATCTCATTCTCTGTCATCCCCTTCCCCTCCTGCCCCCAATCCCTCCCAGCATCAGAGTCTTTTCCAGTGAGTCAACTCTTCACATGAGGTGGCCAAAGGACTGGAGTTTCAGCTTTAGCATCATTCCTTCCAAAGAAATCCCAGGGTNGTGTCGGTGATGCCATCCAGGCATCTCATTCTCTGTCATCCCCTTCCCCTCCTGCCCCCAATCCCTCCCAGCATCAGAGTCTTTTCCAGTGAGTCAACTCTTCACATGAGGTGGCCAAAGGACTGGAGTTTCAGCTTTAGCATCATTCCTTCCAAAGAAATCCCAGGGTTGATCTCCTTCAGAACGGACTGGTTGGATCTCCTTGCAGTGCAAGGGACTGTCAAGAGTCTTCTCCAACACCACGGTTCAAAAGCATCAATTCTTCAGTGCTCAGCTTTCTTCACAGTCCAACTCTCACATTCATACATGACTACTGGAGAAAACATAGCCTTGACTAGACGGACCTTTGTTGGCAAAGCTATGTTTCTGCTTTACTTGACCATAAAAAGAACACATTTGAGTCAGTTCTGAAGAGGTGGATGAATCTAGAACCTATTATACAGAGTGAAGTGAGTTAAAAACTGAAAAATAAATATCATATTCTAATGCATATATACAAAATCTAGAAAAAGATGGTGCTGAAGAATTTATTTACAGGGCAACAATTGAGAAACAGACATAGAGAATATACTTACAGAATTGGGAAGAGGGGAGGAGAGAGTGACACGTACGGAAAGAGTTACATGGAAGCTTACATTACCATATGTAATATAGATAGCCAATGGGAATTTGCTGTATGGCTCAGGAAATTCAAACAGGGCTCGGTATCAACCTAGGTGGATGGGATGGGGAGGAGATAGGAGGGAGGTTCAAAGGGAGAGGATATATGTTTCAGTTCAGCTCAATCACTCAGTTGTGTCTGATTCTTTGCGACCCCATGAACCACAGCATGCCAGGCCTCCTTGTCCATCACCAACTCCTGGAGTCCACCCAAACCCATGTCCATTGAGTCAGTGATGCCATCCAATCATCTCATCCTCTGTTGTCCCCTTCTCCTCCTGCCCTCAGTCTTTCCCATCATCATGAGCTGAATGAGTCAGCTCTTTGTATCAGATGGCCAAAGTTTTGGAGCTTCAGCTTCAATATCAGTCCTTCCAATAAACACCCAGGACTGATCTCCTTTAGAATGGACTGGTTGGATCTCCTTGCTGTCAAAGGGACTCCAGAGTCTTCAACACCACAGTTCAAAAGCATCAATTTTTGGCACTCAGCTTTCTTTATAGTCCAACTCTCACAACCATACATGACCACTGGAAAAAACCATATTCTTGACTATACGGACCTTTGTTGATAAAGTAATGTCTCTGCTTTTGAATATGCTATCTAGATTGGTCATAACTTTTCTTCCAAGGAGTAAGCATCTTATAATTTCATAGCTTCATCACCATCTGCAGTGATTTTGGAGCCCCCCAAAATAAAGTCTGACACTGTTTCCACTGTTTCCCCATCTATTTGCCATGAAGTGATGGGACCCAATGTCATGATCTTAGTTTCTCTGAGTTTTGAGCTTTAAGCCAACTTTTACACTCTCCTCTTTCACTTTCATCAAGAGGCTCTTTAATTCCTCTTCACTTTCTGCCATAAAGGTGGTGTCATCTGCATATCTGAGGTTATTGATATTTCTCCTGGCAATCTTGATTCCAGCTCAGCGTTTCTCATTATGTACTCTGCATATAAGTTAAATAAGCACAGTAACAATATACAGCCTTGACGTACTCATTTTCCTATTTGGAACCAGTCTGTTGTTCTATGTCCAGTTCAAACTGTTGCTTCCTGACCTGCATACAGGTTTCTCAAGAGGCAGGTCAGGTGGTCTGGTATTCCCATCTCTTTCAGAATTTTCCACAGTTTATTGTGATCCACACAGTCAAAGGCTTTGGCATAGTCAATAAAGCAGAAATAGATGTTTTTCTGGAACTCTCTTGCTTTTTCNGCTGCAGTCCATGGGGTCGCAGAGTCAATTACGACTGAGTGACTTCACTTTCACTTTTCACTTTCATGCATTAGAGAAGGAAATGGCAACCCATTCCAGTGTTCTTGCCTGGAGAATCCCAGGGATGATGGAGCCCAGTGGGCTGCTTTCTGTGGGGTCGCACAGAGTTAGACACGACTGAAGCGACTTGGCGGCAGCAGCAGCATATTCTATTGGTGTCTTTCTTTCTGACTTATTTTACTCTGTATAATAGGCTCCAGATTCATCCACCTTATTAGAACTAATTCAAGTGTATTCTTTTTAACGACTGAGTAATATTCCATTATGTATATGTACCACTACTTTCTTATTGATTCGTCTGCTCAGGGACATCTAGGTTGCTTCCATGTCCTGGCTATTGTAAACAGTGCTGTGATGATCATTTGAGTTCACATGTCTCTTTCAATTCTGGTTTCCTCGGTGTGTATGCCCAGCAGTAGGATTGCTGGGTCATATGGCAGTTCTAATTCCAGGTTTTTAAGGAATCTTCACATTCTTCTCCATAGTGGCTGTACTAGTTTGCATTCCCACCAACAGTATAAGACGGTTCCCTCTTCTCCACACCCACTCCAGCATGAATTGCTTGTAGATTTTTGGATAGCAGCCATCCTGGCCAGCGTGAGATGGTACCTCATTGTGGTTTTGGTTTACATTTCTCTGATAATGAGTGATGTTGAGCATCTTTTCATGTGTTTGTTAGCCATCTATATGTCTTATTCGGAGCAAAGGAATTTAGAATGGAGCAGTGGGCTCCCACAAGTGGGGCAGGCGAGTAGGGTGTAGTGAGTTACAATCAAGAAAGGAATTTATTTAACCCAAGGTTAACATGATCAATCTTCAAGGTTAATCCTTATTTGTTCTATATGCTAGTTATATTTATTTTAAAGGCAAAGAATATGGAGATTTAGCAGCAAACATCAGTCCAACAAATAAAAATCCTTTCACCAATATTCCCTTTAAGATCTGTTTAGTCTTAAGATAGTGATAAAGTTAAATTTTTACATAGCAAGGACACAGTTATTTATAACAAAGTGAATTATAACAGTGGTGTATAACAAAAGAGAAAATTCATTAACTCAAAAAGTCTAGTATTGCTAATATCAAAAACTACTATATTTCCTTTTCTATATTCCAAATACATTGATTATTATATTCCCAGGTGCCTAAGGATAAGGAGGCCTGGCAGCAATCATTGACTCAATAATGAGAAAAGCCCTATGCTAATTAAGACTTTCAACATCCTCCAAAACTCTCTGTGCTGTTTATGGTTGTGAGATTGTCACACAAGCTAATCTGTCAGCAGAGAGGTTTGATCTGAGACATCCTTGTCCCACCCAGGGCAGGGAATTAGCAGCAATTATTGACACAACAAATGAAAAACCCTTCACCAATATAATTCCTAACCAACCCACTATACTAATAATTTCTAACTTCCCAAAAGAATTTGCCTTTAGTAAGTCTAAAACATCTCATGTCTCTCATGGTTGGGGGGCTGTAAACCATCACATGCGGCCAGACAAACCTATACAGGTGGGCTAGATAACCTTCAGTCGAAACACTCTTGTCACGCCCAGGAATTTTTATTGCCTTGGAGCTGCACGTTTACTCCTTCTCCGAGAGAAATGGTTATGGGGGAGAGCCCCCTGTAAAGCACTCTGGTTCGGGGGAAGATGCTTGGGAACAGGGGGTTTCTTGAGGCTTGATCACGCCTTTGCGTATGCCGAAGCCTCCTTCCTCATGACCTTTGCCATGGACGGAGTTCCTCATGCTGGCTCCCAGCACTTCCCAACAACTATATTTAAATATTTCACCCAGTGTGCATAGAAAATATCCAATATCTTGTGTTTACTTCTCATCTGTAAAGACAGTGTGGGAGACTTCAGACAAAAGCACTGGTGAAATATTTTATGTGCCTGTTTAACATGAATATTACTGTTTAACATGAATATTGCTATTGGCAGACATCGAAGCACTTTTACCCAATTTTAAAATGGCCAGGAAGTGGTAATATTGCACTGAAGGGCACATTAAAGTGTTTTTAATTCCATCTGCAGACATTAAACCAACGTGGAAGCTAGCAGTTTTATTGGCTCTCTATAGAGCCCTTTCTACCACAGGAAAATAAAGCATGTTATAAAAATAAAGTTCTGTGGGGATGTCCTTCACAATATATAGTCCTTTTTTCTAAGAAAAACGTTCTTATACCATATCCCCTGGACAATGAACTAGGATGTATGTGGTTGTATGTTCTATAACATACATATTGTATGTGCATGTGTGTGTATATATACACATATATATACATACTTGACTGGAGGCTCAAATGTTAAAGAATCTGCCTGTAATGCAGGAGACCTGAGTTCAATCCCTGGGTTAGGAAGACACCCTGGAGAAGAGGATGGCAATCCACTCCAGTATTCTTGCCTGGAGAATTCCATGAACTGAGGAGCCTGGAAGGTTACAATCCATGGAGTTGCCGAGTTGGACATGACTAAACAACACACACACACACTATATATGTATATATATAAGTGTATATATATATGTATATACTTTTTCACATTACTTATTTTGAAAAAAGTACATAATGTGTTTGAGGGATGAGCAAATAAGTGTATAAGAAATTGACATCTCCACGTAGCTTCCAAAGCTCTTGGGAATTACTGACCTGAGATTTTAACTCCAGGAAGGGCTTTCTGGTAGCAGCAGCCTCTCTGACTTCTTTGTCAGCTGGTGGTTAGAGCCTGTTTCATACAAAGGTGCCAAGACGAGATTGAGGCCGTCACTCAGCCTCAGTAGTTAATACCTCTTGCTTCACTAACTGATGATGTCAAAATTCTGGTAACAGCATTGGGAGAGAAAGATCTTTTAGATCACAGTGGAGCAGTTAACTAGAAGTTGCTTTGGGCAATCTTTGTCTTAAATTCTACAGGGGAATGCCTCAAGTATTTGCCTACAATAAAAGCAAAAGTAGAATCACCTCAACTTGAAGACTTAGGTACTTCTGTTAGACATAGAAAAC
The DNA here is from genome assembly GCA_006410875.1 of Neotragus pygmaeus. Classification (NCBI taxonomy): domain Eukaryota; kingdom Metazoa; phylum Chordata; class Mammalia; order Artiodactyla; family Bovidae; genus Neotragus; species Neotragus pygmaeus. The sequence continues at coordinate 108,648 of SJYV01049706.1, forward strand.
ATCAACTACAGAAATGTGGAAACACTAATATATTCAAAAATTCCAGAAAGATTATAATACACGTTTTAAAAGGGACAGCAGGTGGTAACATAATCTGAGAGTTTAAAACAGTGAACAGTTAGTTCTTCCTAAGGACTTTGCTACTCTTTACTCAATTTTTCAAAATTAGTAGCTGACTACTGAGTTTGTTGTGGAGCACTTTGATCAAAGACAGAGTTCATTTTCTTGTTCTTCCTTCACTGGATGCAAGTTAAAGCTGCCTGAGGTTTCAGATTGACATTTCTAAGATGAAAGAACTTTTTAAAAAATTTGTCATTCTTTTATTTACTCCTCAGTTCAACAAATATTTATTGACCATGGACTCTGGAAGCAAAGTCTAGGTATAATTACCTACCACTTAATAACCCTGTTCTATTATTTTAATCATTTTTAAACTAATATAGATGCTGTATAATATCACATAAGTTACAGGTATACAGTATAGTGATTCACAATTTTTAAAGGTTATGCTCCATTTATAGTTACTATAAAATACTGGCTTCATCTTCCTTGTTGTTCAATATATTATTGTTGTCATAATAGTCTGTACATTTTACTCCTACACCCATACTGTTCCTCTTCCCTCTCCCCACTGGTAACCACTAGTTTTCTATTTCTGTAAGTCTACTTCTTCTGTGTTATATTCACTAGTTTCTTGTATTTTTAGGATTACACATATAAGTGATATCATACAGTATTTGTCCAATTACTTTCTAGTTTAGCAATTTATAATATGTGCCAAGTTTCATAGTCAGTATTTAGGTAGCAATTTCCATGTATTTTTAGTCTGAAAAACATGATCTCATTTAAAACCCTTTCTCAATTTGATTTAAAGCCAATTTTCACTTAAGGTATTTTTCCTTCTTTACTGTCCCAAAGATACATATTTAGATGATCTTTGGTTTTAAACTATAACTGTTTGGTCAGCCTGTTAACAAACAACTGGTAATTGTTTCAGCTGCAGCATCTTATGATTCTATTGAACATCATTGGAAACAACATGATTATGATCAAATCAAACCTGCAGTGGATCTCTTTAGGATCTGATCATTGTGTGTTTCTATTGAGTTTCTATGTGGCCCCAAATAAGGCTCTCTGCTTATCCAATAATGGAATGTGTAAAAACTATACAAAAAAGACTGAACTGCATGCCTTCAAAGTATCCTGTGTCAACTCTACTTCTCTGACTTCTGATGAGTCAAAAACAGAGTTTGATGTTATAGTTTCTGACAAGGGCCTTAAATATAAGTATTCCTGGGATATTGATTAAAGGCGAATTCTTTTTTTTTTAAACTGTAATCAAAACTTTTTTAATTGGTGGAAAATTGCTTTATAATGTTGTGTCAGTTTATGCCAACAGTGTGAATCAATCATATAAATACACACACACACAGGTGCACACACANCCCCAAATAAGGCTCTCTGCTTATCCAATAATGGAATGTGTAAAAACTATACAAAAAAGACTGAACTGCATGCCTTCAAAGTATCCTGTGTCAACTCTACTTCTCTGACTTCTGATGAGTCAAAAACAGAGTTTGATGTTATAGTTTCTGACAAGGGCCTTAAATACAAGTATTCCTGGGATATTGATTAAAGGCGAATTCTTTTTTTTTAAACTGTAATCAAAACTTTTTTAATTGGTGGAAAATTGCTTTATAATGTTGTATCAGTTTATGCCAACAGTGTGAATCAGTCATATAAATACACACACACACACACACACAGGTGCACACAAAAGCGTATCTATACTTATCTCCTTTCCCTCTTGAGCCTCCCTCTCCTCCCCTCATCCCACTCCTCTGAGTCCTCACAGAGCTCCAGGCTGGACTCCCTGTGTTACATAGCTACTTCCCACTATCAATTTTACACACGATAGTGNAAGCGTATCTATACTTATCTCCTTTCCCTCTTGAGCCTCCCTCTCCTCCCCTCATCCCACTCCTCTGAGTCCTCACAGAGCTCCAGGCTGGACTCCCTGTGTTACATAGCTACTTCCCACTATCAATTTTACACACGATAGTGAATATATGCCAGTGCTACTTTCTCAGTTCATCCCACCCTTACCTTCCCCTGCTGTGTCCACAAGTCATCCTATGCTTTCAATATAAAATGTGCAGGTGGCAGGCTGACATCTTTTTGTGAACAAGCATACGGTGTCTTAAGCAAACCTCTTACACGAGAGGGGGACATATGCTATGGCTTCCCTCATGCTGGAGCCTCCTAATAGTCTTCCTACTAATTCTCTTTTCTGGCTTGTTTTGGGGGAATAAATACGTAATTAGGTGCAGATTTCCTACCGACACCAAAAATGTCCTCAAGTATTTAAAAAGCAAGGATAATATTATAGCTTTAGAAAATAACTTCCGTTTTTACTAACACACTTTGTAAGAAATTGTTAGACTTCAATATTCTTTCCTCATATCTGAGAGACTTTATAGTAAATTGGATATTATTGCTAAATTCTAAGCTAAAATTATTTTTAATTTAGATGTAAGAGACTGTCAGCAGTAGACAACTTGTAAATTCTAAGGAAAAATTAGTGATCACCACTGACGATGAAGGGGATTCTGGCACAGGTTTGCCTCCATTCTGAAAGAAGGGCTTGAGGTCTAAATAAAGAAGACAGCAAGCAGCATGGAATGGGCTTGTAGCTATCTAAAGACATGGCCATAGAAGTGTTGCTGCTGCTGCTGCTAAGTCACTTCAGTCGTGTCTGACTCTGTGTGACCCCATAGACGGCAGCCCACCAGGCTTCCCCGTCCCTGGGATTCTCCAGGCAAGAANTTTATAGGCAATAAGCTTTGAGTAGAGTGGATAATAGGACTTCCCAGGTGCGGCTGGTGGTAAAGAATCCACCTGTCAGTGCAGGAGATGCAAGAGACACAAGTCCGATCCCTGGGTTGGGAACATCCCTTGGAGTAGACAATGGCAATGTACTCTAGAATTCTTTCCTAGGAAATTCCATGGACAGAGAAGCCTGGCAGGCTAGATTCCATAGAGCTGCAAAGATTTGGACACAACTGAGTGACGGAACACATCCAAAGTGGATAATAGTTTTCTCAATTTACACATAAGAAAACTGATAAACAGGCTTCTGCTGCTCCTGCTAAGTCTCTTCAGTTGTGTCCTACTCTGTGCGACCCCATAGACGGCAGCCCACTAGGCAGGCTCCTTTGTCCCTGAGATTCTCCAGGCAAGAATACTGGAGTGGGTTGCCATTTCCTTCTCCAATGCATGGAAGTGAAAAGTGAAAGTAAAGTCACTCAGTCTTGCCCAACTCTTAGTGACCCCATGGACTGTAGCCTACCAAGCTCCTCCATCCATGGTATTGCCAAGGCAAGAATACTGGAGTGGGTTGTCATTGCCTTCCAGATAAGCAGGTTATTTACATGATTTTTAGAGATCAAATAGTAATTAAAGTCTATAATCAGAATCAGAATTCAAATTTACAGATTGGGTCTAGAACTCTGTGAACTACATCACAAATCTAGAGAAATTATTTAAAAGTAAGAAAAATTAGGTAACACTTGAATATTTCCTCTAAGATCTCACCTTGGGAACAGAAAAGCATCCAGGACCTCCCCTTGCTCCCATATCCTCCCCAGTACCTTCCCCACTCCCAACTCCCTCCAAAAGATTGGGTTCCTTAAGGGCATTTGGATCACAAAATCAAGTGTAGTACCTGCTTGTTTCTCTTCTATCTATAAGACCAAATTAATTTTCTCCTTGTGCTATATTCTTGTAACTTAAATTATAGAGGAGTTTCTTATAATCTTGAGAAAGATTACCTGACTTATGAAGGAGACTATGGAAGCAGGGTCATGTCCCCTTTACCCTTGTCCATGAATCGGATGTCAACTGGATCAAGACCATGAATCCTGACCATCTTTCCTCCATCTCTAAGGGAGTGGTAGTGAATCTGAGTTTCATCTTCCATGTAAAAAATACTTGCTCATTATGACAGTAAGGGGAGTCCCAGGGGTGCAGCAAATATCTAAATTCATTTTCCTTGAGTACAGCAGAACATTATTCAGAATGGATATTCTTGATGCATATAGCATGACTGACAATTTTATGCTCATTTTTTATGGGTCCACAAAGTCATATAAGTAAATAATTTTATTAACTTTTAGGAATCCCTTGGTAAGCATTGGGTGTGGTCCTGTGGATCTTTGCTAATTCTGGCAAAACTATATAAACTTTACTTTTTTTTTTTTTAATTGACTTGTTTTTCTCTCCTTTTTCCTTTCCCCCTTCTCTTCCTTTCCTTCTCTTCTACTGTTGAAACATATGCATGAATCTAAAGCACGTCTTTCAAATAAGAAGCAAGGAAGTAAAGATATTTACCTACAAAAAATCAGTACAATGAAAATGCTTAAGAAATAGAACTACAAACAAAATTTTAATCAATAAGTTTTAAATTAAAAAAGAAACAAAAAAAGCTAACTTTGTAGACTTAAGCATTTTATGGTTTTTACACAAGTTACAGGTGAGATTAATTTTCTGAAACAGGTCTCATTAACATTTTTAGTGTTTGTCATATTTTAAGATAATATTGTTATGTACCACTGGATAAAATTAATAGTGCATTAAAATGGTCTCACCTTAAATCAGAGACAGTTTGCTGTAACTAGAATGTTCAATTCTCTAATGAATTTTTCTCTGCTATGAAAAGAAAAAGCTCCTACATTAAAATGATATACAAGGGCAAAAGGAAATTTATGATATAAACTTGCTGCAAATCATTTGTATTGATCTGTTTTGTTTCCATTCTGCTGAAGCTAATGGAAATCATTTGTCACCTGACTTGTCCCAGCTGATTTGAAAAAAACAGTGCAACATTTATCAGAACAGCTGAAGGTCTGGTACAAGTGTGCTTATGTCTGCAATCACCAAGATATACTCAGTTTCTAAGGAAGTGGTGAATATCAGTGAATTTTGCTCTTAAGTTTAAATACATAAATTAAATATTGATATAAAAGTATACCTAATGAATTCTAATAAAACAGTAAATAGGGAACATGTATTGGTGGTAGAATATTCTACTTATTAATAGCATTCTAATATTTTTATGTTTCATGAGCTAAAGCTAAAATATAATTATGTGATATCAACTATGGTAATATTATACACATAGAAATAAAAGTTGAACACCTTTAGAGCAATATATTTAAGAAATAAGCTTCCTTTCCTGACCCACAAATTTTTATGAGTTTGACTCTTCCCTCTGATGAATATTTTTGATGACTCAAACCTTAACCTTTAATCCTTACAATATTGTAAATGAAATTTATTTTAAATTTACTTATAGGAAAAGAAAACAAGATGTGTGCTTGTTTTAATGCAAGAAATCAATAATTGTTGACCTTGAGAAGCCAATTTCGTAATTTTCAAATTCTCATAAGATGTGCTATCCCTCCGCATCAGCCTATATACATCAGATAAGGTGACAGGAATTTGTCTCACAAATCTTCTGTAACATTCTTTCAAGCTGTTAAAGCCCAGAAGCCATTGTATGAAAGATTATTTAAATTTTGTCATTATGGTATTCCATGATACCAAATTATTTTGCAGTAAGGCAAGTTTTGGAGAAGGCAATTGGAACCCACTCCAGTACTCTTGCCTGGAAAATCCCATGGACAGAGGAGCCCGATAGGCTGCAGAACATGGGTTAGCTAAGAGTAGGACACGACTGAGCGACCTCACTTTCACTTTTCACTTTCATGCATTGGAGAAGGAAATGGCAACCCACTCCAGTGTTCTTGCCTGGAGAATCCCAGGGACGGGGGAGCCTGGTGGGCTGCCGACTATGGGGTCGAACAGAGTCGGACACAACTGAAACGACTTAGCGGCAGCAGCAGCAGCAAAGCAAATTTACCCATGAGTTAAACTCACATACGAAGCAACACCATAAAGCGCAGGCAAAGAATGAGCAAGTTCCAGAGTAGCACTGGCCCTTTCATACACATAATGCTCCTATTTATTTTCTAACACGCTGCTTTTTTCCCCCCTGTATCTCTGTCCCTTTCCAATTAGTTGAGTAGTATAATTTGAGCACATAGTTACAGAATNAACAGAGTCGGACACAACTGAAACGACTTAGCGGCAGCAGCAGCAGCAAAGCAAATTTACCCATGAGTTAAACTCACATACGAAGCAACACCATAAAGCGCAGGCAAAGAATGAGCAAGTTCCAGAGTAGCACTGGCCCTTTCATACACATAATGCTCCTATTTATTTTCTAACACGCTGCTTTTTTCCCCCCTGTATCTCTGTCCCTTTCCAATTAGTTGAGTAGTATAATTTGAGCACATAGTTACAGAATATGCATATATGCTCTAAAATTTATGATGTTAAAAATAGAGTTTATTCACTTTTTCTTCCCTTATTCATCCAATAAATGTTACCAAATATTTTTAAGAACTAGAAAATCTGACAGGTTTGGGAATACAATGGTGCAGAAAAGGGAGCCATTGTCTGAAAAATTCTTATATGGGTTGATTATGTTTTTCTGAGCATGTAGAAAACTAGCCATTGAAGACAAGTGTTTTAAGTTTTTCATTTTTATCTCTGTTACTTATCAATTCATATCTGTTGAACATGAATGAATGAATGTTGCCATTTTCTCCCTCATGATTTGACATTCTCTTTGTGTTTTGAAATTACAGGGGGAAAATGGGTATTATTTACAAAATTTTCCAAATATACTAAAAGAAATTTTAAAACTTGTATTCATGGACTTTCCCTGTCATCCAGTGACTAAGACTCAACACTTTCAAGGCAGGAAGTTCAGGTTTGATCCCTGGTCAGGGAACTAAGATTTTACATGCTGCATGGTACAGCTACAAAAACAACCAACAGAAAATTTATATTTATTATTTCATGACATTTTCTTACTACTCTAGTATAATCTGTAGACCATCAGGTTAAAACTACCTGTGTCTTGGTCTCGTCTCATTCAGTCAGTTTATTCATTCAACGAACATTGACCACTTATTAGTAGTTGAATACGTGGATGGGATACAGAAAAGAAATATAGAAGACTTTGTCCTGAGGAACTCAGTGTACTGAATAAAACAGTCATCGATAGAAGAATCTATACAATACAATACAATGTGCAATCTGATAAATTTATAAACAAAATTCTTTGCATATAGAAAAAAGAAAGCAAACTCCACAGAGGAGAATGGAAACTGCCAGAAAAATGATGCAAAATATATGGGATATTAAGGTCATTGTGAAAAAAAATCTGTGTGTATAAAGAGTTTATTTTGTGATTAGACCATGAAGTGGTCTAATTTTTAAATGCCACATTAAGAAATCTTATAGTTTTGCTGAGGGAAATAGAATCAATGGAGATTTTGAAGGTGAAGGGGAAAAATATTTTTAAACATTAAAAGAATGAATCATATGCTTAACTTAACAAATAATTTAGAAAATAAAGAAAAAACACAAAACAGAAACAATAAGTATATCCATTCTACTACCAATATATAACATGCAGATACTCTGTGCTAACATTTAGGGTATGTTCTATTGCAGAATATATTTATAACATTCCATTCCAACATCACTCTGTTGAAGTTGCAACATGGGCTCATATATATGCTCTTTGTATTTTATGCATGCAAACAATGATGTATTTCAACGTTCATTGACATAGAAAGATGTTGCTTAATGTTGATTAATGTTAAATTTGAAAAATGGAGTTTATATGTAAAGTATTTAGTGATTAGGAAATATAAACCCAATAAAAGTATTAATAATAAAAATATAATAAAGTCATAAAATAAGTCAGTAATTAAACTGTATAGATAGATCAATGATATATAACTAAAAATCAATAAATGTACCCAGATAGAGACGCAACATTGAATGCAGAATGAAGAGCAGATTATTCAAAAAATGTTACTGGGACAAAGTACTTATAAGGAAAAAAGGCAAAATTTTATGCCTACTCAACTACTTACATAAAATGACATCCAGATGGATCAGAGAGGTAATCAACAAAATAAAATATGTGGTATTGCTAGGTTCTCTGATAATACACAAGTATTTAATGACCTTAGATGCAAAATGCTTCCAAGTAAGAAACAAAACTAAGACATCAGAAGATATTAGATTGCTTAATTGCATATATCTTTTTAATTTAGAAATACACTAAATGCACTAAACAAGAAGAATAAATAAAAATCCCAAAAATGCGTGTAACACAAGGCAAAAATATATGGTTAATTTTCAAAATAACACATGACTTCAAGTGATTTATGTGCTTCTATATACTTATTAAATTTTTAATAATTATTTTATTTCAATATACTTACATACAGCAAAAAGAATCACAGTTCTAGGATAATACCTGGAAAACTAGTTTACTCAGTTAAAGTGATTGGTTTTATAATTCTATTTCTTGGGAATATATGGGTTATATGATGCCAAAGGACCAAACAAATTTTTTTCAAGAATTTAGATCTGAAAACATGCTGTGTGTGTGTGTTTTTTTCAGAATGCTGAAAAACAGATGTGTATAAGAGACAGACCTAATGATAAAATGTCAGTACTCGTGCTGTGATAAAACCTGATGAGGTTACACTTNATTTAGATCTGAAAACATGCTGTGTGTGTGTGTTTTTTTCAGAATGCTGAAAAACTACAAAGTGTCATTTTGAAAATACTAACAATTTAATGGATATTGTTAGAGTGGTCAATGTAATTTTCTGACTTGCCTAGCAATTGATAAAATATCCAGACTCATTATTTAATCTCACATTTAGAATACTTCTAAATTTCCTGAAATTCTAAAGAAAATGCAATGCTTAAAGCTAAAATTAGGATCTGGAAGTTCAGACAGAATAGTTTTATCTGTTTAGTAGCCTCTCTTTATAGTCAAAACTAAGATTTTTTCCAATAGTCATGTACAGATGTGTGAATGGACCATAAAGAAGATTGAGCACCAAAGAATTGATGCTTTTGAATTGCAGTGCTGAAGAAGACTCATGAGAGTCCCTTAGACTGTAAGATCAAATCAGTTAATCCTAAAGGAAATCAGCCTTGAATGTTCATTGGATGGACTGATGCTGAAGCTGAAGCTCCAGTACTTTGGCCACCTGATGCAAAGAGCTGACTCATTGGAAAAGACTTTGATGCTAGGAAAGGTTGAAGACAAAAGAAGAGAGGGCAGAGGATGAGATGGTTAGATAGCATCACTGACTCAATGCACATGAGTTTGAGTAAACTCTGGGAGATAGTGAAGGACAGGGAAGCCTGGCATGCTGTAATCCATGGGATTACAGAGTCAGGCATGATTTAGCAACTGAACAATAGCATGGATTACTTACATTTCTTTACTGTGGTCACAGTGATACTACTCAAACCCAGAAACAGACCAAAAATCTACTTCAGTTTGGGGATAATTTTATGATGTCATGGTGGTCAGAGTTCTGCTTATTTCTTATTATTTTCTGCTTGCATGTTTGTTTTATGTATAATAACCAGAAACTTCATTTTAAAACCACTGAGTAAATTTATCATTTATCTTACATAAAAACTTTCTTGCTTTTTCTTTGAAGAAAATTGATATGTTTTGATTGCTTTATAATTTTGCCCTTCCTAAAATCAATAATACATTCTATTTATATACTATTATAGCTATTTACTAAGAAGTATTCTATCTCTTGAACTGGATATGAACTGGATATAATTTTTTTTTTTACTTTTTATATATCTACATATTAAATGACAGTTTTTTAACTTTTTTATTAGCAAAAATATATATATTTATTTATTTATTTTAATTAATTAATTTATTTTTTTAAATTTTATTTTACAATACTCTATTGGCTTTACCATAACAGTTTTGCTATAGTTTTACTTTACATGTGAGATAATTTACTTGTCCTGAAAAAAATGTTTTCTTTTAAATTTGTTTTGTTTTGCAAAGTAAGAATATTGTAAACTGATGACTTTTTTTTTCTTAAAAAGAACAATAACTGATATCAGAGGCTAAATGATTATAAAACAACATCTGCTTGAGGTAAAAGTACTTAATTGGATTAGATTCAGCAGCCCTACCTGATATGTAATAGAATCTTACCTGTATTCCTCTCTCCGTGAGACTCTAATAGCATTTTCTTGCTGTTTCTCTTTATGAAACTCTAAAAGTCTTTTCTTGTATTTTCAAATCAATAAAAAGTTCTTATTGAAGGGTAACATACCCATAAAAGTGTACACATCATAGATACATGGCTCAATAAATTACCACAAATGGAACACTGAATAATCAGCACTCAGACCAAGAAATAGAATCTTACCATTCTTCTAGAAGTTTCCCTTGTCCCCCTTTCCTAACGTTACACTTCCCAGGAGTATTTACTGTTTTTTTCATAGAAATTTGTTTTACCTGTTTTTCTCTTATAAATATAATTACACATATGTATATTTTTTGTCTGACTTCTGCTGCATGAATATGATAGTCAATCCATACTATTGTATATAGTTGTAGGTTGTTCATTATAATTCCTGAATAGTAGCTCATTGTGTGACTTGCACAGAATTACTAAACTTGTTCTTCTGTTTATGTTTACCTCTCCGACCTACTGCTGTTTTTCTGCCCACCAAAAGGCACGGTTTTTCAGATACCTTGAGATAATTCCTATCAAAGCTTTGCTGTCTAGAATGTTTTACCTTTTGCCTTCTAATCTCCCAGCATCATTCCCAATATACTTTCTTTTCCTGGTGTTTTTTTCTGGCAGCCAGATTGCAGAATAATAGTTGAACCTCCTGGAAATACCAACCTTTTAAATTTATAGTCCTCTCTTTCTTAATCTTCAAGTGCTTAAAAATAGGGAATGTTGAAGCTATATTGAGCTGCAATCAAAAGCAACTTACTGTATCAGGAAAAGCCACTCTCTTGAAATAGTCGGGTCATGCTACTAAGTCCAGGCTATCTTTCTAGATTACACATTTATAGATCATATATAACTTCCATGGTGGTATATTCTAGCTCCCACCCACTCCAAAATACTGATGACTTCATTTTTACCGGGACATAATAATAATAAAAAAAAAAGACATAAGGAGGCAAACATTTTCCACAATATTATAAAACAGCTATATTTCATGGAACTGGTTGACAAATGAAGTAACTTTGTTTCTAGAAGCTGTGGAGAAAGATTCTGCCTTTGGAGAGGTTAATAAATTAAAAGATTAGAAGTATTAGATTAATTTAAGAAATGAGTCAAAGTACCAGAGATTTGAATGAGAATAGAGACAGGGACATTATACATCATCTCTAAACTTTTAGAAGAAACCCTGTGCTTTTATTCTATTTACATAGAAATATTTTAATCTTGTCTGGAGAATCTCATGGACAGAGAAGCCTGGAAGGCTATAGTCCATGGGGTGGCAAAGAGTCAGACAGGACTGAAGTGACTTAGCACAGCGTATTTTAATAATTCTTCTTCAAAACTGCACTGCTTCTAATTTTGTAAAACTTCTGTATAGAGGCTCAATATTTCATTCTGAAATTCATTAAACCATTGAATTATTTTGATGAACTCCAAATACATGGTATATATCTGTAGTAACATTCTGGCACCTACATGACTGTATTTGTTTGTCAATTGTATTATTTTAGTTTAGAATAGAAACTCAGTTGTAAAAAAAAAAAAAGTCTGTGCAGAAACAAACAGAACTGACATGAAAGAAAGTTCGGCTCATGGAAAATAGGTAGTAATTATGTATATTTGTGACAAGACATTTATTTTGGCTAAGAAAATGTTAAGGATTTTTTTTACCCAGTACTTTTTTACAAAGTGCTACTTAAAATGTCTATTATTTATTCTTGCATAGAGTCCTCATAATAAATCAANGTAGTAATTATGTATATTTGTGACAAGACATTTATTTTGGCTAAGAAAATGTTAAGGATTTTTTTTACCCAGTACTTTTTTACAAAGTGCTACTTAAAATGTCTATTATTTATTCTTGCATAGAGTCCTCATAATAAATCAACTTTGAATGTCTTTGAAAAAAATATCAATTCCAGTGTGTCTTCCTATATATAGGAAGTACAGCCTTGTTTCCCCAAGGCTCTTATAATCATCAATTCTTCAATGTTTCATGGACAACCACATTGAAGATATTGGTTTTTATGACATTGCTTACATCAATTGGCAGGTAACTGATTGTTTCTGGATACTACTAATAATGGCATTCTATCTTTTAAGTCCTTCTGCTTTTTCTCAGCTATAGGGAATCATTTCAATACATGCCTCTGAAGGAATGTTAAGTACATCACAGTGATAATCTGTCAGTTCTTTGGTTTTAAGAGTGGTATGTATTTTGTGAAAGTTAGTGTCTTTTATCTTGGTGTTAGTCTTTCCTTTTGATGCACTTTCAGAGGGTTCATTTAATAACATTTAATTTTTATCTGAAGAGATTACAAGGGTATTTTGAGAAGCTGTGTCAAAGCGTGAATATCAGTTTTTATATTGTCTAAGGTTTTTAGTGAACTTCTAAATTTCTGGTATAAATAATGACATTTCTCTGTATACAGTCTATGTTTTAAGTCCAAAACATTTGCCTTACCCTTTCTGCCACTTTGGGTGGTACTACACTTTAAAGAGAGAAAAAAAAAAAAAAATCCCTGTACTTTAAACAGTAATCATAAATGTACCGGGACATATTTTGTAGGTATAACCAAGAAGGACAGATTTCCTTGAAAACTGTAATTAACCTATTTTATCAACAATTCTGATTTTGACATCATATTTATCACTTTTACTCAACATATTAACTTAGCATTTGTGTGGTCAGTGTGGATAATGTATACGTTTATTCTCTAACACAAAATAACAATTCATTGGTTATTTACTCATGTTCCTTAGTTAAAAAAAAAGTCTATGTAGCAATTGTTAACTTTCAGGGAACAGTCATCACAGCATCTGTGAAAATGTTGTGTTTGGAAGGAATTTCTTGCCCTGAGCTTAAGGTTCAGCTTTGAATGTGTAACACGAGGCACTTTGGAAAATGCTAGCTTCAGGTTATAATGAATCAAAGATCAGAAATTGATAAAAAAAGGAGTTGAATGCTTCTTTTGGGATAAACATTATTTTAATTTTTCACATGGATTATGGAATTTAATTTCTTGAAAGCATATAAAATTGATCTATTGTTATCATCAATTTATAAATGAGGGAATAAACCATTAAAAATGTTGCCCAGGATCATGCAATTAGCTAAGAGACAGACCCCTTATATGAACATGAAATTTTCAACTTAGAAGGCTGTCCATGAACTATATCTGTGAACTTGTTAGAAATGCACTGAGAGTACTGCTTTTTCTTAGTTTGTGCCAATATTATGTGGGCGAAGTTTCTTGAAGATGGCTTCCTTCCTCATATGCAGAGAGGCTTCTAGAGAAGTCCTTACTNCAGCTTGTGTTCCATGAACTATATCTGTGAACTTGTTAGAAATGCACTGAGAGTACTGCTTTTTCTTAGTTTGTGCCAATATTATGTGGGCGAAGTTTCTTGAAGATGGCTTCCTTCCTCATATGCAGAGAGGCTTCTAGAGAAGTCCTTACTGTCCTTACTGTCACACCACTTCTTTTACTTTTTCCTCTTTGTCCTTCTGGAAGCGCATTCTTACAATCTGATGATTATGAAATTATAAGTGGAGAGGGGCATAGTAACCCACTCCAGTTTTTTTACCTGGAAAATTCTATGTCAGAGGAGCCTGGTGGGCTACAGTCCATGCAGTCTGAAAAAATTGGACATGACTCAGTGACTCACAGTTGTGAAAAGAGAGCACTGAAGAAGCTTAGGGTACTGATGCCATTAAGACAGAATTCCTGTCTTGAGTTGCCAACCCATAGTATTCTTGTCGGAGAAGGCAATGGCACCTCACTCCAGTACTCTTGCCTGGAGAATCCCAGAGACAGAGGAGCCTAGTGGGCTGCCGTCTATGGGGTCGCACAGAGTCGGACATGACTGAAGTGACTTAATAGCAGCAGCAGCAGCAGCAGTATTCTTGTAATATAAGAAAAATAAATCTCTATTTCATTTACGTACCATNAATCCCAGAGACAGAGGAGCCTAGTGGGCTGCCGTCTATGGGGTCGCACAGAGTCGGACATGACTGAAGTGACTTAATAGCAGCAGCAGCAGCAGCAGTATTCTTGTAATATAAGAAAAATAAATCTCTATTTCATTTACGTACCATTATCAAGTTCACATTGTTTTGTAGTCAAATTCATTGATCTGTGTTATAAGCAACATGGATTTGGCCTGCCACAAGTAGCTCATACTGTAGTTTAGAACATTGTTATTGTTTAGTTGCTAAGTTGTGTCTGACTCTTGCAACCCCATGGACTGTAGCCTGCCAAGCTCCTCTGTCCATGGAATTTTCCAGGCAAGAATACTGGAGCATGTTGTTGTTTCTTTCTCCAGGGGATCATCCCAACCAGGCGATCAAACCCACGTCTTCTACATTGCAGGTGTATTCTTTCACTGAGCCACCAGGGAAGCCTAGTTTAGAAGATTAGGCAGACACTAATGAGTAAGTTTGAATGTGTAAAATATTTAATTGCTTAATTGTGTGATATGGATTATATCTGTTCATATCAGAATATCATCAAGTGTTAGAATAATCAAAAATTGCTTCAAGGGAAAAACAGATCTTTAGCTACGTTTTATGTAGAGGGTACATATTGGATGGGTTATGGAGAAAAAACTTGGCTTTCTATGATTTGGGAACACAGTTAATAAAGGCAGGCATGTGGGAATGGGCATGTGTTTTTAAAGGTAAAGTTGATCCTAGCATTACAGTGTGGACTTAAGGGGAATAAAGTCTGTAGGCATTGGGAGGTGAGTTGAAACCACATAATGGATAGCTTTGACATTCAACCATAGGAATTTAACATCATAATCCTATTGGACATTTTAGCACTGTCGTGGATGAAGTAATCTGATATAATGTTGATTTAAATTTTTGTATTAGAGTTCTTTCCCACAATAAAATTTTATTGAGTGAAACTTTACTACAAATACTATAATAACCATTCTCATTTGGACTAAGCATCATTAATTTTTTATTGATGTATAGCTGATTTACAACGTTGTGTTAATTTCTGCTGTATAGCAAAGTGATTCAGTAATATGTATGTAAAATATTCTTTTCCATTATATTTTATTGCAGGATATTAAATATAGTTTCCTGTGCCATTCCACAATATTTTGTTGTTTACCCATTCTATATGTGTTTGCATCTGCTAATCTCAACCTCCCAGTCCATCCCTCTCCCACTCAACCTTCTCCTTGGCAATCATGAGTCTGCTCTTTATGTTTGTGAGTTTGTTTCTATTTTGTAGGTAATATTAAATTCGTGTCATATTTTAGATTCCACAAATAAGTGATATCATATGGCATTTGTTGTGGGTTTTGTTGTTGTTTTGCCATTCCACATATTCCCTGAGCAGGCACCACCAGGTCACAGCGCTGAAAGCTGGGAATACTAACCACTAGGCCACCAGGGAACTCCTTATCTTTCTCTTTTTGACTTACTGCAGTTAGTATGGTAATCTCTAAGTCCATTCATGTTGCTGCAAATGATCTTGTTTCATTCTTTTTATGACTGCATACTATTCTATTGTATACATGTACCACATCTTTATCTATTCATCTGTTGACAAGCATTTAGGTTATTTCCATGTATTGCCTATTGTAAATAGTGTTGCTATGAACATAGGGATGCATACATCTTTCTGAATTAGAGTTTTGTTTAATATACGCCCAGCAGTGGAATTGCTGGATCATATGGCAACTCTATTTTTAATTTTCTAAGGAACCTTCATACTGTTTTCCATAGTGGCTGCACCAATTTACATTTCCACCAACAGTATAGGAGTGTTATCCTTTCTTCCACCCCCTCTCCATTATTTGTTATTTGTAGACTTTTAAATGATAGCCATCCTGACTAGTGTGAGATAACACCTCAGTGTAGTTTAGATTTGCATTTCTCTAATAATTAGAGATGTTGAGAATCTTTTCATGTGCCTCTTGGCCATTTTTATGCTTTCTTTGAAGAAATGCCTATTTAGATCTTCTGAGCATTTTTCAATTAGGTTGATTGTTTTTGGTTGTTGAGTTGTATGAGCTGGTTGTATATTTTGGCAATTAATCTCTTATTGACCTCATCATTTACAAATATTTTCTCCCAGTATGTATATTGTTTTTTTCATTTTGTTATGGATTTATTTGCTGTACAGAAGTTTATATGTTTCATTAGGATTCACTTAATTTTGGACAAAGTATCATTATCAATTCAAGTAAAATTGCTAGTTGTTTACAATGGCAGCCACTTTTACAAAACTTACTAATATTATCTTTTTGTAACTTAGAACAATTTGCTAAATGCTTGTTCCATTCACTGCTTCATCCTAGGAGATTAAAGAAGAGGAAATCAAGAAAAAATTTACTTAAGGTGTGAGATACACACAGTATACAATATGTAATTTATGTACATAAATGCTTGAATTCTTTAAAACAGATAGATAAGAGAAAAAGTATCTATCTAGGGGTCTTGACACATATTTAAAGAAATTGAGAGGGATTATATTTGCTGAGTTGAATGAATAGAAATTGAACCAGCACTGACTGATTCTATCAAAAATATTTTTAAATACATATTATGTCTCAGGAAATTTCAGTGCTAGTCAGTTATGCTCAGCTATCAAGAAAAATGTCTAAACATTTGCTTCAATTTTCCCAGAGTGGAAAAGACAAAAAAAATTAAATAAAATGCAGACCTGGCTTTCAAAATTATGGGCATGACATTAGAGTCAGTTAGACCATAAATAAATATCCAGAAGTGATTGAAAAAATCTTGAGACCAAAATTAAAGGAGTAATGTGTGATACAGAGTAATGCTGTAGAAGGGTACCATTTTTTTAAAGAAATAAATTGCTTGAACAATGAAAGAAAGAGGGAAGTGAGCCATTTAGACATTTTGAGAAAAACATGATTGAGCAAATCAAAAAGCCAAATGTGGTTAGAACAACACAGGGAGAATTATAAAATGAGGTCAGGGAATTAGGCAGTGGTGGAGAAAGCAGTGGCACCCCACTCCAGTACTCTTGCCTGGAAAATGCCATGGATAGAGGAGCCTAGTGGGCTGCAGTCCATGGGATCGCTGGTAGTTGGACACAACTGAGTGAGTTCACTTTCACTTTTTACTTTCATGCACTCGAGAAGGAAATGGCAACCCATTCCAATATTCTTGCCTGGAGAATCCCAGGGATGGGGTGAGCCTGGTGGGCCGCCATTTATGGGGTCACACAGAGTCGGACATGACTGAAGTGACTTAGCAGCAGCAGCAGCAGAACTTTTACAGTCATTTGGACAAGGACAAGGACTTGAATGGAGGAAAGTATAGATAAATTGTATAGTTTTGAATAAAAATAATGGCATAATTTGATCTGTGTTTATGATGACATGGTGGCAACTGTGTGTAGAATAAAGGATGTAGTGGAGCAAGGATAGTTTTGGGGGCCAGTTATGACTCACTAATACAAAGGAGAGGTGATGTTTGGTTTGGACAAGGATGGTAGGGTAGTGAAAAGTAATCAGATTTTGGACATCCTTCTCAGGAAAAATTGATAGAAATGTTGATGGATTCATGTGGATAGAGACAGAAAAGCTTATTTAAAAATTGCTATTATTATATCTGTTAAATAGCACAGGTAGATTTTGTGTAGACAATTTGAATATATGTCTGGCATGTAAAAATGAAGTAAAGATTGGACATATAAAAGTGAGGTATCCCTAGCATAGAACTGGTTTTAAAATCCATGAGACTACATGTGGTCAATTAGGGAGTGAGTGCAGATGGCAAAAAGAACACAACTAAGAACTGATTCTTGAGAATATCCAGCATTTTGAGGTTGGTCAAGTTCAGAGTAAGCATAAAATATTTTTTTAAAGGTCCCTGTGGTTGTCCAATGGTTAGGACTATGTGCTTCTACTACAGGAGCCATGGGTTCAATATCCTGGTCATGCAATTAGGGGAAGCGTGCCATGCAGCAGCTGCTAAGTCACTTCAGTCATGTCCGACTCTGTGCTACCCCATAGATGGCAGCCCACCAGGCTTCCTCATCCCAGGCAAGAACACTGGAGTGGGTTGCCATTTCCTTCTCCACGCCATGCAGCATGTCCCCCCCAAAGAAGAGAGAGAAAGGCAAGTCCTTGTGAAATACAAGAGCTAAGGACAATGTTTTATAAGAGCTACGAAAGGCTAAGGAACTAATTATTAGCTGTATCTAATAATACAATTATTTCAAGAATAATAAGACTGGGAACTGACAGTTGCATGTGGTGAGGTCATGATAATGACCTTGATACAGTGGTTCGTATTGTGTAGATGCCACCACTACTGTATCAAGCAATGCCTTTCCTCCCAGGTTTCCTTCACCCCACCTCCACCAGTTAGAGCCTCATCGTGTGAAGATAGATACTGCATCCTAAGTGTTCAGTTCAGTTCATTTCAGTCACTCAGTCATGTCTGATTCTTTGTGACCCTATGAATCGCAGCACGCCAGGCCTCCCTGTCCATCACCAACTCCCGGAGTTCACTCAGACTCACGTCCATCGAGTCGGTGATGCCATCCAGCCATCTCATCCTATGTCGTCCCCTTCTCCTCCTGCCCCCAATCCCTCCCAGCATCACAGTCTTTTCCAATGAGTCAACTCTTTGCATGAGGTGGCCAAAGGACTGGAGTTTCAGCTTTAGCATCATTCCTTCCAAAGAAATCCCAGGGTTGATCTCCTTCTGAATGAACTGGCTGGATCTCCTTGCAGTCCAAGGGACTCTCAACAGTATTCTCCAACACCACAGTTCAAAAGCATCAATTCTTTGGTGCTCAGCCTTCTTCACAGTCCAACTCTCACATCCATACATGAAAAGCCATAGGAAAAACCATAGCCTTGACTAGATGGACCTTAATCGGCAAAGTAATGTCTCTGCTTTTGAATATGCTATCTAGGTTGGTCATAAATTTTCTTCCAAGGAGTAAGTGTCTTTTAATTTCATGGCTGAAGTCACCATCTGTAGTGATTTTGGAGCCCCCAAAATAAAGTCTGACACTGTTTCCACTGTTCACCACCCAACTCACCACCTATCATGCTGCCTATGTTTCCATGTGCTCTTGAGTGATTCATTTCCAGAATCTTATCTGAAGAGCGGCTTTCAAGAGCTACACAGTTACCAACTGGAATAGCCCAAGTTCTACTTCAGAAATTAAAGACTAAGATAAAGGGTTTAGTTTGGGCGAGTGATGCTAGAGAACCAGAGTACGTCATGAGTGAGACTGAAGCAAAGCCAAAGCCAGGAGACGATACACCCATTACAAGGGTGTGCTGTAGACCTGTTCACTGTTTTGACAACAAGCCTCCCTCCTCTCCATACCAGGAGCAGAACCTCAGATCTATTTCTGAAGCAATGGGAGGAACACTGGTGGATAGCTTTCTTGTGAAGCATTAACTCTCTCATGCTTCGAGGTTTTGCTTATGTGACTGCAGAGCATCTTCAGAGCATCCCACATTATGTTTTCGGTAAATGTGGTCGGGAGGTAAGGCCAAGATGAATTGAGTCGGTGGTCCTGAGGAACTGATGATTTAGATATGACATAAAGAACATTAAAGGGTTAACTTTCAGAAGTGCACTGGTGAACACATATTTGTGTGAGTGAGTGTGTGTGTTTGGATTCATGTGTAGAGAGTCAGAATGCCAGATAGACGGAATCAACATATGTGAAGACCACGAAATAGAAGGGAGTATGTACTATTTGAAGCCTTGAAGGAAAGCCAGATTGGTCAAGATACACAGAAAAAGAGAAAAATAAAAACCAAAAGAGACTAGAAATGTGGAAAGAAGACAAATTCCACAGGCCATGTTAATGATGTGGATCTTTGTCCTAAAAGCAATGGAAATGCAATAGCAGATTTTATAAGTGAAGACTGTACAAATCTATTTTCTTTTGAAAGATATTTAGTAGCTGTAGCTCAAGTGTGGAAATATACAAAAAGGAAACACATAAGATGTTTTTAGTAATCTTAGCTAGATATAATCATAGTTTGTACTGACATTTTGTATCTAAGAAATAAGTGAAACTAAATGAATTCAAGAGATAAAAAAAGAGAACTTTGCCATAGATGGGGTGTGTGGAGTGAAAAAGAGATATTAATTGTATCTTCTTTAAGATGTCAGTCCTGTTTACTGAGATGTGGAAACAGTGGAGGAAGTAAAGTCCAAGTGTGGGATGTGTAACTCGCTCATTTAGCTTTCAGCATGTTGAGTTTGTTGAACCTGTGGCATTTAAATATAAATTATTTGAATAGAAATAGAGACATGTCATTGCATGTGAGAAACTAGAGATGACATCGTATTCAATAATTGCTTTAGAAATCATTTCTGAACGTTGTATTATTAATGAACTGCCAATGGCACTATTTTTTAAAAGATGGGACTTCCTTGGTAGTCCAGTGGTTAAGAATCCACCTGCCTATGCAGGGGACATGGATTAGGTCCCTGGTGTGGGAAGATTCCAGGTTTCCCTGGTGGATCAGCAGTAAAGAATCCACCTGAAATGCAGGATCCTCAGGGAACATGGGTTCTATCTCTGAGTCAGGAAGATCTCCTGGAGGAGGGTACAGCAACCCACTCCAGTATTCTTGCCTGGAAAATCCCAAGGACAGAGGAGTATGACAGGCTATAGTCTGTAGGGTTGCTAAGTTGGACACAACCAACAGCTCTGCAGATAAAGAATCCATCTGTAAAACAGGAGATGCAGGAAACATGGATTCAACCCCTGTGTCAGGAGGATTGCCTGGAGAAGGGAATGGCAAACCCCTCCAATATTCTTGCCTGGAAAATCCCATGGACAGAGGAACATGGAGGGCCACAGTCCAATGGGTCACAAAGAGTCAGACAAAATTGAGTGACTAAACACAACTGAATCGATTTAGCACGCATGCATGACTGGAAGATTCCACATGCTGCACAGCAAAACTAAAGCAACAGGCCACAACTCCTGAGCCCAAACCACAATGAAGGACAGCCCCTGCTCACTGCAACTAGACAAAGTCCCCGCACAGCAGCAAAGACCTTGCACAGCCAAAAATCTATACATTAATTAATTAACAAATGTAGCAGACTGAAATACACATTTACTAGCTGCTGTTGGCAGATGGTACCTTTCAAATTCCTCTCCTGCCCTTTATCAGGTAGCGAATGTTGGTCCTTTACAGTTCGAAGCTCTGCGCTTCCTCAGAGAACTGACCAGGCTACACTCCAGGAGAGGCCTGAAAGGGTCACACTCCTCACCTCATCCTCCAGACACATGACAGGGCCCCTGGCAGGATCAAGGTGAGGCTACACTTTTTCTTTAAATAGACATCTTTGTTTAACTTTATGATCCATCTTGTCCTGCTTGCCTTACTTCTTTGCAGAAACTTTAGAACTACCCCCTTATCAGATTTTGATTCTAGAGAATCCAGTGTAAGATAATTACAAGCACTTTTTCCCCCCAAAAAAAGGATTTAAGCAAATTGAAAACCCCTGTAAATTCTTTTTTATTTTTGTTTAAAGATTAGTTCCTCTCAACAGAACTCTGTGGATCAATTCTAGACAAAAACAAGTTGAGCTTCCATTTGGGTGCAAATCCAGCTCTTCCTTATAAATGTCCATGTTGCACCTCGTATAAAGCTTCTTAATTACTGAAAAACACCACATTGATCAACACACATCAGAGAAAGTAACTATGAAATAACTACCACTCTTTATGCTCAAATGTTTTAGTTGAATTACTTTATTTGGGAACATGCCAATTATCAATCCTGTCATATCAGAAAGCTACAAAATCTGTCCTCTGGAATAGTATTTAAGGGTTACATCACTTTTCTGGTGGCTCACACTGTAAAGAATCTGTCTACAAAGCGTGAGACGCAGGTTCTATCCCTCGGTCAGGAAGATCCCCTAGAGAAGGAAATGGCAACCCATGCCAGTATTCTTGCCTGGAGAATCTCATGGACAGTGGAGCCTGGCAGGCTGCAGACTGTGGAGTTACAAAAAGTCATACATGACTGAGCAAATCTCTGTCAGTCTGTCACTTGTTTAAAATATGGTTTATGAAAAATAAGTTTTATGATTACTTGAACAAGTAGAATTTGTTCAATTCTATTTGTTCAAGATATAATCAGATTTTTTGTGGCAGAACCTCTTGTAGATGTTAGTAATATATATACTAGTACTAATATAAATTATGAAAAGTTAGAAGATCAGATAGCATATCAAAACTGTCGAGATTGAGAAACAGCTTTAACACAGAGTACCTTAGTGATAAATACCCCAAGAAATAACTTTGGGAAACCACCGTAGAACTTCCTAAATAGAACTCTCTAATGTTCTATTTACTAACATCACCAGAAATTTATATAACCAGTCTAACCTCTCACTGCCCCCAGTGCCCTTAGGGTTTATAATCAAATGTCATTATTTTTCAGTGTTTTATCACTGTTGATAAAAGTTGTATCATTTAGAAAGCACTTTTATTTCTACTGGAAACTGTTAAAGGTGTACGGGGATGATCCAGAGAGACGTTGTGGGGTGGGAGGTGGGAGGGGGATTCGGGATTGGGAGCTTGTGTGCACCTGTGGTGGATTCATGTCGATGTATGGCAAACCCAATAGAGTATTGTAAAGTTAAATTTAAAAATAAATAAATATCCTCCTGGCCTGAAGGGTTTCTATTGAAAGATCTGCAGNATAAATAAAAATAAATAAATAAATAAATTTTAAAAAAAATAAAATAAAATTTGGAGATTTAAAAAAAAAAAAAGTGTTATCCATCACATTACTTATATCTTCGTATATCAAGACTCCCAGCAATTACTTCTCAAAATTGATATCAGAAAAATGTGTATGTTTATAAAATGAGCTCCTTTTTGGCAATGCTAAATTGTAGTTAGAAGCTCATTTTAGTTGTCTCATAATAACCTTGGGGTATTTAATTATATTTGCCCTTTTAAAATATTTACTTGCCCTGTTTAATACTGAATTTGATAAATTACTTTACAAACAAGCAAAAAAGAAGGTGGCAGTAAAAGAGTGTAAGCCTAAATAAATATTTTTCTAATACATAAGCAAAATAATAGAATAGTACAATAGAGATCTAGCTAGTTTATTGGATTATGAAGAATATTATATGAACAAAACTTTTTACTTTTTAGTCTGAGAAATATGGAGAGCGTTTTTATTGAGACCCAACTGTTCTTTAGCTTCCTTACCTTTGAGGGGAAACAAATTTGAGATGAATTTTCATTAGACAAATGGTTATTATGATGCAAAATATGGTTTGCTATGACTGTGAGGACATGATTCTTTGTGTTTTGCTATTTTGAATTCACAAGGGAATGTTGAACATCTCTGAATATAAACATGGAAAACTTCCATAACATCTGCTGCTAATTTCTGCCAGCTGAAAAGTGATAATGATGATGAATATTTTTGTTGATGCTGCTGATACATTGGTCTAACTAAATTAACGTGCAGACTATGGGTATCTAATTGAAAATACATGATTTGTAATATCACCTGGTTGGCTTTATGTTTAGTTACATTTTAAATTGTCCCAATATGTTTAACTTTTATGATCTGTACTTTTTCAAAGTTAATAAAATACTATGAATGGTAAATATGTTGCAATGTGTCACGCTAACAGTTAAATTCATTTATTCATTCACTATCATATATTGTAAAAACAAGTTTTGACTGATAATGCACATGTAGGGCATGAAACCAAAGCTCTTGATGATGAGAAAAAGGTTAAAATTCATCCACCAACACTTTAAAATGCTGTGCTATAATTCACTGTTTTATTAGGAACAAATGAACATATCTTAACACTCTTGTGCTTAGTTGCTCAGTTGCATCTGACTCTTTGTGTCTGCATTGACTATAGCCTACCAGGCTCCTCTGTCCATGGAATTTTCTAGGCAAGAATACTGGAGTGAGTTGCCATTTCCTCCTCCCGGGAATATTCTTGACTGAAGGATCAAAACCACGTCTCCTGTGTCTCCTGCATTTGCAGGTGGATTCTTTACCACTAGTGCCACCTGGGAAGCCCCTTGACAATCTTAAGAGGCTAAAACGAAAACCCTACCTAAAGTAAACTGAAAATATATAAATATGTAACTTTTGTTTATAGAATCTCTATGATACAATAAACCCAGCATTTTAGTGTGTCTAGGCTGATAATTCAACCTTTAATCTTTGGGATTTACTGTAACATTTTATGCTTTATGTTTTTAGCAGCAAATTACAAAAAAGGATTACTGTCTCCTATATCATTTATTTGAGAAAACTATAAAAAATTTTATAATTCTTTAACTAGAATAAATTGTGTAATGGTGTGTTTGACTAATAAAGGTTTTTGTAAATCCTCAGGACTGGAATATTAATTCATTTTAAGAGTTCATTATGTGTTTGCCTGATAAAAGTCTTTAATTCAAAGTTCTTGTGATTTAACCAACGTGCGATTCTTATTAAATCTCAATTAACTGCATATGTTAGTTTATTTTACACCTTAGTTAACAAATTGAGGGGACATCCCTCGTGGCTCAGATGGTAAAGCATCTACCTACAATGTGGGAGACCTGGGTTCAAATCCTGGATTGGGAAGATCCCCTGGAGAAGGAAATGGCAACCCACTCCAGTATTCTTGCCTGGAAAATCCCATGGATGAAGGAGCCTGGTAAGCTACAGTCCATGGGGTCGCAGAGAGTCGGACAGGACTGAGCGACTTCACTTTCACTTTCAACAAACTGAGACATACACTACTATCTAACAAATGTTTTACAACTAATTTTTCAAAATTAATGAAAATAAATATTCATGGTAGAGTGACAGATGGGGAAAATGGTAAACACTGAAAGGCTATGATTCTGTTTTTTAGCAAACTTTTCTCAAAGACTCCATTAAACTTCAGAATGAATTTCCTCAGCTAATTATTGAAGTGAGAGCAGTAATAAATTATATTATTCCTGACTTATTTTGAACATGAAAACTCATGGTTCTTTTCACTATTCACCAATAGAAAAGTAAAGTAAAGAGTAAAGAAGTCAAAACTATGTACACCGTAAAAGAGACCTTCTGCCAGAGATCCTTTAAATCATACTTATTTAGTCTGAGATCCGCTGCTCTGAAAGCTACTTCTGAGTAATCTCTCATTATTTTCCAGCTTGCACCCTTCACGTCAATTGAGAGAATCTTTGGATACTTCCAAGTATGAATTGCTGGATCACACCTTGATGGCTTTTCTGATGGCACATTTCAGTTCATCAGGACTCATTTCCTTCAATGGTATGTTTTCAGCACGTTCTTCTGACACATTTTGGCACTCAGGAATACCTCAAATCAATTCATGTTAATTAGCTTCACCAATTTTTCACTATTTTCTTCTGATTACCCTCTTTTAGTCTCTTTAGTACCTATGTGTTCAGTTTATCCTCTGTTATTTTACATTTACTTATAGATTACTAAAATAATCTATCATCCCTTGATTTTACATGCTCTAGGCGTCCAGTTAAAGCTCCTCAAAAGATTACCTCATATTAGTATTTTCTTTCAGCTTGGTCAGACTAGGTTAAATCATAGATCAAGATTTTATTTGCTATGAAGCCTTATTTAATATATTTAAGTAGTATGAGACTAAGAATTCTCCTCTGTAATAGAGATTCTGGTTATTATTTATTTTTTTCTTGCCCATACATTTGCAAATAACTTTTACACTAAAACCTCCTCCCCAAACTCTTAACTTCATTGTGCCATCTATTTTGTCCTGAGATCCTAATCACCCTTTCCTGTGTAATTTAGAGTACCAATACTCAGAGAGTGGCTATGGGTCTGCTTTCAGACTGTTTGCTACTGTCTATAAAGATCTAAGTAACAAAAGAGAGAGTATTCAAAAATTTTGACATTGTCATGACCTCAAACATATCATTCGGGGAAGGCAATGGCAACCCACTCCAGTACTCTTGCCTGGAAAATCCCATGGACGGAGGAGCCTGGTAGGCTGCAGTCCGTGGGGTCGCTAGGAGTTTGATACGAGCAACTTCACTTTCACTTTTCACTTTCATGCATTGGAAAAGGAAATGGCAACCCACTCCAGTGTTCTTGCCTGGAGAATCCCTTGGGCGGGGGAGTCTGGTGGGCTGCCGTCTGTGGGGTCGCACAGAGTTGGACACGACTGAAGCGACTTAGCAGCAGCAGCAGCAGCAAACACGTCATTATTCTTCTAGTTATTGATTTTCATCGTATCCATAATTGAAATACTATGAAAAATAAACTAAAATTGGTTCTCCTAAAGGTAATTGGGAAAGCATGAATATAGTGTGTCTGCAACTATTGAAGTGAACAGGTAATTCTTTAGTATTTTGTGTTTCCATGGGTTTACCCACCAAACTGGGACAAACATGTAAGGCACCAATGCAGTGAAATCATCAGAAGTAAGCTGGTGCTACATGATAAGCATGGGATGAGTGCATTTAATGAAAACAAGCTTTCAGTGTTATTGATAGACATAGAAGTCCAGGCTGTGGTCATTCATGCACACTTTTTAAAAAATATTAATAAGGCATACAGAAATTATAAAGCCCTGAGAAGAAATCC
Organism: Neotragus pygmaeus; assembly: GCA_006410875.1. Lineage (NCBI taxonomy): Eukaryota > Metazoa > Chordata > Mammalia > Artiodactyla > Bovidae > Neotragus > Neotragus pygmaeus. The sequence goes on from SJYV01049706.1 coordinate 135,410, forward strand.
AAGCTCACTAAAATAAGTATTCATTGTATAGCTTTGAAGACTTCTCTTTTTCCTTTTAGTCAACATGGTGAGTTAAAGAAGTATATTATTGATGTTTTAAGTTTTCTCTGATAACTAGCGATGATGAACACCTTATAACTCATTGGTCATTTAGGTATCTTCTTTTGTTAAGTGACTCTCTAAGACTTTGTCCATTTTTAGAAAATTGTCTCGTTGATTTGTAACATCTCTTAAAGTGTTCCAGGCCTACTTTCCTGGTGTACTATCAGTATTCCAAAGAACTTCTCCCAAATTTTGGCTTGCATTGTAATTCTGTTAATCATATGTTTTAATGAAAATGATTTTTATTCAGGTTAAGATCTCCTTGTCAATTTTCCTTTATAGTAGCTATATATGAGTCCAACTTAAATGATCATTGTCTACCCGATTATAATTAATATATTTTCTTACATTTTCACTGGGTATCTTTATTATTTAGTATTTTACACATTGTCCACAATCCTGCTTGCATTAGTTCTGTATGAGATTTGATGCATGTGATTAGTTTAATTTGGAGAGTATTGGTATTTATTCTATCATTAACCTGTTCATATTACAAATTGTTTGCTTAAATCATTGTTTCTATTTGTCTGGCCTGGTATCTCTCTTTTATTGTTTCTATATAGTATAAAGTGAAAGTGAAGTTCACTCAGTCATGTTCGACTCTTTGTGACCCCATGGACTATACAGTCCATGGAATTCTCTAGATCAGAATACTGGAGTGGATAGTCTTTCCCTTCTCCAGGGGATCTTCCCAATCCAGGGATTGAACCCAGGTCTACTGCATTGCAGGCAGATTCTTTACCAGCTGAGTCTCAAGAGAAGCTCATACAGTACAAGATAGTCTATTATTTTATAACTGCTAATGGCATGCATACTGTTTTAAAGTGATAATTGTAACTTACGTGTCAGCTCAATTCATAGTAGAATAAAACCAGCAGTAACATGTGTTACATGATTTGCTTCAGTTTCTAGATGACTGTCTTCCAAGGTGGTTGTTATCTACTTAGCAGTTATTGAGACACTGTTTCGATTCTACATGTCCAATTTCCACACTAATTGCTTAACCCCTGGGTTAATGACATTTTTACTTATTGCTTAGCATAAATCCAGGAGAGGGTCAGGTTAACCAGTTTGTTTTTCCAGATGGGCCCTCTGCCACTTCTTGTATGAATTAGACTAGACTTCTAGCTTGCTTAAGTGCTAAGAAGTTTATTCTCAATGCAGTTAATTCTTAATGGATTTTATCCTTAATGGATTTGTGCCATTATATGCTACATTTTAAAAATACTTAATCCCATTTCCTGTCTCTTTATTTGGTAATGGCACTTTTATATATCCCTGTGCTGTTTTAAGTGCATTTGTTCGCTTTTACATTTATTTTGTCATTTCATGGAATTTTAGGTGGAAGTTACCGTAACCTAGTTTCTTGGTCCTCGCTTAAACCAATCTTTTGTGTTTGCTCATTCTTATATTTTTCTGTTCTTTATTTGGATACACATACATGTATATATACAGTACACATATGTACTTACTTGAATATAGATGTACTATACATGTACACATACATATATTGTTTATATATTTATGCATACGTATACATGTATTTATGTCCTTACACATAGATTTTAGCAAACAAGTGTATAGATATAAATAGATACATTTAAATTTACATTTGAGAAAAACATGTATAGCAGGTTAATTCATACTGTGGAATAAATTTTTCAAATAAATTACTTAATTCTGTAGTTTCTGTTTTAAGATAGTAATGTCTGACTGAGGGAATATTTGACATTATATCACTAACTGGGTGAGCAATTTCTTAAATCAATTCAAAATGACACTGATTTAGGAAAAAAAAGTGAACAATGGCACACTGTCTAACTTGTATACACCCATTCTGTAATCCATTGTTGTTTCTAATGATTGATATGAGAATGATATTAATAACAATGTTAGATTGGATATAGTTGATTCATATTATATAATGCCTATTATAGATGTTGGCTGCCTATGTTACTTTTGCTAATTACTTTTTTAAACTGTGTGGGAAAAGCTAGCTGTTATTAGGGCAATTGAAGCTAATTCATTAGTGCTAAATAAAATCATTCAAAGCAGTTTCAGGGAGTCATTAGTACCACCATTCACCTAACCAGATCTTTTTGGGATGTTTTCCATAAATATAATAGTACAGTTTGTAAAAATTTCTTTTCAGATACCATAATTCAAAGTAATGCATCTTTTCTGACCATAATGCACTCAGATTAGATCTCAATTACAGGAGAAAAACTCTTAAAAATCCCAACATTTGGAGGCTGAAAAACACGCTTCTGAATAACCAACAAATCATAGAAGAAATCAAAAAAGAAATCAAAATATGCATAGAAACGAATGAAAATGAAAACACAACTACCCAAAACCTGTGGGACACTATAAAAGCAGTGCTAAGAGGAAAGTTCATAGCATTACAGGCATACCTTAAGAAACAAGAAAAAAATCAAATAAATAACCTAACTCTACACCTAAAGCAACTAGAAAAGGAAGAAATGGAGAACCCCAGAGTTAGTAGAAGGAAAGAAATCTTAAAAATTAGGGCAGAAATAAATGCCAAAGAAACAAAAGAGACCATAGCAAAAATCAACAAAGCCAAAAGCTGGTTCTTTGAAAGGATAAATAAAATTGACAAACCATTAGCCAGACTCATCAAGAAACAAAGAGAAAAAAATCAAATCAATAAAATTAGAAATGAAAATGGAGAGATCACAACAGATAACACAGAAATACAAAGGATCATAAGAGACTACTATCAGCAATTATATGCCAATAAAATGGACAACGTGGAAGAAATGGACAAATTCTTAGAAAAGTACAACTTTCCAAAACTGAACAAGGAAGAAATAGAAAATCTGAACAGACCCATCACAAGCATGGAAATTGAAACTGTAATCAGAAATCTTCCAGCAAACAAAAGCCCAGGTCCAGATGGCTTCACAGCTGAATTCTACCAAAAGTTCCGAGAAGAGCTAACACCTATCCTACTGAAACTCTTTCAGAAAATTGCAGAGGAAGGTAAACTTCCAAACTCATTCTATGAGGCCACCATCACCCTAATACCAAAACCTGACAAAGACACCACAAAAAAAGAGAACTACAGGCCAATATCACTGATGAATATAGATGCAAAAATCCTTAACAAAATTCTAGCAATCAGAATCCAACAACACATTAAAAAGATCATACACCATGACCAAGTGGGCTTTATCCCAGGGATGCAAGGATTCTTCAATATCCGCAAATCAATCAATGTAATTCACCACATTAACAAATTGAAAAATAAAAGTCATATGATTATCTCAATCGATGCAGAGAAGGCCTTTGACAAAATTCAACATCCATTTATGATAAAAACTCTCCAGAAAGCAGGAATAGAAGGAACATATCTCAACATAATAAAAGCTATATATGAGAAACCCACAGCAAACATTATCCTCAATGGTGAAAAGTTGAAAGCATTTCCCCTAAAGTCAGGAACAAGACAAGGGTGCCCACTCTCACCGCTACTATTCAATATAGTTCTGGAAGTTTTGGCCACAGCAATCAGGGCAGAAAAAGAAATCAAAGGAATCCAAATTGGAAAAGAAGAAGTAAAACTCTCACTGTTTGCAGATGACATGATCCTCTACATAGAAAATCCTAAAGACTCCACCAGAAAACTACTAGAGCTAATCAATGAATATAGTAAAGTTGCAGGATATAAAATCAACACTCAGAAATCCCTTGCATTCCTTTACACTATTAATGAGAAAGTAGAAAAAGAAATTAAGGAAACAATTCCATTCACCATCGCAACAAAAAGAATAAAATACTTAGGAATATACCTACCTAAAGAAACTAAAGACCTATACATCGAAAACTATAAAACACTGATAAAAGAAATCAAAGAGGACACTAATAGATGGAGAAATATACCCTGTTCATGGATTGGAAGACTCAATATAGTGAAAATGAGTATACTACCCAAAGCAATCTACAGATTCAATGCAATCCCTATCAAGCTACCTACGGTATTTTTCACAGAACTAGAACAAATAATTTCAAGATTTGTATGGAAATACAAAAAACCTCGAATAGCCAAAGCAACCTTGAGAAAGAAGAATGGAACTGGAGGAATCAACTTGCCTGACTTCAGGCTCTACTACAAAGCCACAGTCATTAAGACAGTATGGTACTGGCACAAAGACAGAAATATAGATCAGTGGAACAAAATAGAAAGCCCAGAGATAAATCCACACACCTATGGACACCTTATCTTCGACAAAGGAGGCAAGACTATACAATGGAGTAAAGACAATCTCTTTAATAAGTGGTGCTGGGAAAACTGGTCAACCACTTGTAAAAAAATGAAACTAGATCACTTTCTAACACCACACACAAAAATAAACTCAAAATGGATTAAAGACCTAAATGTAAGACCAGAAACTATAAAACTCCTAGAGGAGAACATAGGCAAAACACTCTCTGACATAAATCACAGTAGGATCCTCTATGATCCACCTCCCAGAATACTGGAAATAAAAACAAAAATAAACAAATGGGATCTAATTAAAATTAAAAGCTTCTGCACAACAAAGGAAACTATAAGTAAGGTGAAAAGACAGCCTTCTGAATGGGAGAAAACAATAGCAAATGAAGCAACTGACAAACAACTAATCTCAAAAATATACAAGCAACTTATACAGCTCAACTCCAGAAAAATAAACGACCCGATCAAAAAATGGGCCAAAGAACTCAATAGACATTTCTCCAAAGAAGACATACGGATGGCTAACAAACACATGAAAAGATGCTCAACATCACTCATCATCAGAGAAATGCAAATCAAAACCACAATGAGGTACCATTTCACACCAGTCAGAATGGCTGCGATCCAAAAGTCTGCAAGCAATAAATGCTGGAGGGGGTGTGGAGAAAGGGGAACCCTCTTACACTGTTGGTGGGAATGTAAACTAGTACAGCCACTGTGGAAAACAGTGTGGAGATTCCTTAAAAAATTGCAAATAGAACTGCCTTATGACCCAGCAATCCCACTGCTGGGCATACACACCAAGGAAACCAGAATTGAAAGAGACACATGTACCCCAATGTTCATCGCAGCACTGTTTATAATAGCCAGGACATGGAAACAACCTAGATGTCCATCAACAGATGAATGGATAAGCAAGCTGTGGCATATATACACAATGGAGTATTACTCTGCCATTAAAAAGAATAAATTTGAATCAGTTCTAATGAGATGGATGAAACTGGAGCCTATTATACAGAGTGAAGTAAGCCAGAAAGAAAAACACCAATACAGCATACTGACACATATATATGGAATTTAGAAAGATAGTAATGATGACCCTGTATGTGAGACAACAAAAGGACACAGACATAGACAATGGACTTTTGGCCTCAGAGGGAGTAGGAGAGGGCGGGATGATCTGGGAGAATGGCACTGAAGCATATATACTATTATGTAAGAAACGAATCACCAGTCTATGTTTGATACAGGATGCAGGATGCTTGGGGCTGGTGTACGGGGATGATCCAGAGAGACGTTGTGGGGTGGGAGGTGGGAGGGGGATTCGGGATTGGGAGCTTGTGTACACCTGTGGTGGAGTCATGTCGATGTATGGCAAACCCAATAGAGTATTGTAAAGTCAAATTAAAAAATAAATTAATTAATTAATTTTAAAAAAAAGTAATGATGTGTGAAAATTAAAATCTTCACTATTTGTGTATCCAGTGATATGAAACAGGAGCTTGCAGATACATTATTTTTAATTTATCTAACTTTTTATTAGTCTAATTGTTAGGAAGCCTCTCATTGAATACTGAATATGCAAATAATTTTATTAAAGACTCTAATTTAAGTGTCTGTTAACCAATAGAATCTTTCCTACTTATTTGTTCTTATTTACCACTCAGCAAATTTCCCATAATGTGATAAATGTTTAAACTTACCATATAAGACATAATATTACCATTAAAATATTTATATTTACTCTCATTATATGATGACAATATTTTGGTTGAAACAACAGAACTTGAAGATAGTTTTGCAATGTGATAAATACATTGTGGTAATGGAAAAGCAATAGTGTTGCAAAATTAAAAGTATACAAAGTATATTTTATTTGTAAATTAAATGAATTCCAGAGCACGTGGTAAATTTAATTAACAAATCAAGTCATTTAAATAACATAGTAGCATAATTGTGAATGTCTGTAATTGATGAAGAAGAAGCAAAGACATCATATCTATTGGATTAAAAGTACCAACCTAAATGACCATTGGAATAACATTCCAATATTTTTATAGAATGAAATAAAGATATTTAAGTGATTAAAAATATTCATGTAACAGAGACTTGCTAAAACTATCAAACTCATCTCCTATTGCAGGACACATCAGTTAATAAAATGTCTCACTCCACTTGCCATACTGATTAGTTCTTTCCAGTGGAAAGAAGACAAAGTTGATATATCTTTTCCTGGTCAGGGTAATTAGAAGGCTAAAAAGATCCTATTTCTCTTTTTCTTTCTTTCCTTCTTCTCTTCTTCCTTCCTCCTTCTCCCTGTCTCTTGTCTCCCTTCTGCTAGCTGACTGGGTGCAAAATGCAAATGAGTCACAGAATTGACTAATCCAGAGTCTGTGTAGCTGAATGGCTGAGTATAACAGAGTGCTACAACCACTGCTGAGATGTTTGGAGGTTTAGTCTCATTGTTGTCAGCCAATGACTTAACTTTAATGAAATTTGTGTTTACCTTATATATTAAGCATTGATCTTTCCAATTAATTCTTATTTAGTCTCTGTCCTTGGATGGAGAAATTAGCAAGATTTATTTAATATATCTTATCAGCATCTTCTATATCATATCATCAATGGCTTCTTGAAAAACTTTTATCCCCTGAATTCTAGGCTAATAAACTTCTCAGGTTCTCTGCCTACATCATAGATTGCTTCCTTGCAGACTCCTTTTCTTTTATCTCCCTCTTAAATATTAAAGAACCTAAGGAATATATCTTTACTTTTCCCCATAGACTTTATTTATGCCTTGATAATTTCTTTCAGGTCTGTGACTTTAATCTACATCTCAGATCCCTAATATGTTCTTGATCTCTATCATCTATGTCAAATTCTTATAATTGCTACTTGGTTCTTAAGACATTGTAAATTTAGCATGCCCAAAATAGAATTCCTTATTTCTCTCTAAAGAAAATATTTCTGTCCCTAGCTTTCTCCACTTTAACTTATGGCATTAACGGTTTTCCAGTTATTTAGTATAAAATGTAAGGAGTTATATTTGAGTTCTTTCTTTCATTTCCTGCTTCTAATCCATTTGGATCTTCCTCCAAAATGTATCCTCTCACTTCTTACACTCTCTACAATGGCCTGGGATAGCATCACCTTTGATCTGGATTTATGAATTCTAAGCAAGGAAGTTATATCATCTCATTTATAATTTCAAAAAGGTAATACTGGACTTCTCTGGTGGTCCAGAGGTTAACAATCCACCTGCAGGTGCCAGGGATACAGGTTCAGTCACTTATCCAGGAAGATTCCCCTTGCCATGGGGCAACTGAGCCCGTGCACCACAACTACTGATCCCAAGCACTGACAAAAAGAGTAGCCCCCACTCACCGCAAGTAGTGAAAGTCCACGTGCATCAGCAAAGACCCAGCACAGCCCCAAATGAATAAATATGTACATATTTTTTAAAGGAAAAGGACTAATACCATTTTAGTTTTTGCTTCTTTTAGACAATAGACCTTTCATAAACAGAAATAAAATCATATAACTCTGCTAAAACTCCCCAGGTGATTCTATGTTTTTATAAAATCTAAATTCATACTATGACATGTATCTTCATCGTATGACACTAACATGCAAAGACTGATTCAAAGCTGTGGAAGACTTATAACCATGAGACGATGAAATCATTTTAATATGCTTTCAAAAGTCTAGAATAATGTCTCAGAGTTTATCAACTAGATAAGCTTTTGAGTTCCATAATTAAATAATTAATAATTCTGTATTCTCTATTGGTATAGTTTGTAAATTTGATAAATATTATTTCTGCATTCACACTGGTGTAGGTTTCTACTTCCAGACTAGTTCTTAATTCATTATGCTTTGTAATAGATTTATAATTTTTCCATGGAATACAGCAAATATCTTTTACCTAAGTTCACTACTTCCATTCTGACCTTATAATACTTTCTCTGTACTGAAGCCAGAGTGACCTTTCAAAATTATAAATCAGATCATGTCACTTCCTTGTTTAGAACTGTTAAAAGGCTTTCCAATGCCCTTAAGGAAAAACAAAATAAAACAAATAATACATCTTTACTATGGCCTAAAGACACTACCTGATTTGATTTTTTGTTACTTCACTGACCTTTTTTCGTTTCTCTTTCTTTGCCTCTTGTTCAATAAGCTCCATCCATAATGCTCTCCACTGTCCATGAGTTGTGCCAGGCTCCTTTCTGGCACAAGGAGGCTAATATTACTGCTTGGAAAATAATTTCTCACATCTCCACGTGGCTAATTTCTCATTTCTCTTCGGGTAGGACCTTTAAGAGCAGCTTCTTCCAGAACCCCATGAAAAATAACTCCCCATTCAACGTCTTCATCATATTACCTGTATAATTTACCAGAATCTGAAACCAACATGCACACACATATTTACTTACTTGTTTTATTAGTTTGGATTGAATATACTGGAAATTAATCTTTTACTCATTGTGATGCTTCCTAGCTCTTGGTAGAAGCCCTGATATAGTTCTCAGTCAGTCCACTTATGTTGGTTGCTTGGTTACATGTATAGCTTTGGCCTGGATTAAACTCTCCATGGAGGCAAGGAATAAGTTTGACTGATCTTATTTCAACGTGGCATTCAAAGAGTTATCTAGGTAGAGCATATATTTGGTAAATATCTTGTTACATTATGTGTAGGTCAGCAGTAAAAATACATAAATAAAAATTAACACCAAGGACAAGATTTCAATTAACTAATTCACACTCTTCAGATGTTGAATAGATTGTGAAATCCCCCATTTTTTTAAAATCAAGATATATCACTCTCCAAGGTGACATCATGTTATCTTTTCAAAGTTCTTGTTCAAATAGAGAGTCCTTTTGTCTGCAAAAAAATATCTCAGCCAAGGCAGCATATCACAATCATGTGCAGAACTCTAAAATATACTAATATTCGGGCCCCACTTTAGACTGATGGCACCCCTTTTTGGGGAGTTGGAATATGGGCATGGGCAGTGGTAATTTGAAAAAAAAATGTAAGTAACTCAAATATAAGCATGATTATAAACCACTGACTGCAGTTGTCACTTTTTTCATTCATTATCAGTTCAATGTGTACAACTGATTACATCTTCTCAAAGTGTTCAATAAAAGTGTTTGAATGCTATCTTATTTTATTAATTCTGTGTCTACATATTTACTCAACTATGTGGTTTTTCTTTTTTACTGCTTTCTCCCAACAGACTTCTTATATGGATGCAAAATGGATCTTCTCAATCTTCTATTATAAGATTTTTAAGGATAGAAAGTCTTATTTTTGAGGATACCGCATTGCATCAAAGCAATAAATTGAATATCTCTTTTTGATTATTTACATTTATAAAATTACAATGTTTATTTGCAATTGATTTAATAAGACTATCTTTCAATCTATAAAAAGAAAAAACATACATATATATTTAGCTTGCTTACTTAGATAGTTCATCATGATGGGCTTCATGGATGTTCCACATAGATATAACTTAAATAGTAGAAAAATGAATATTATGTATTAAAATATATTTTAGGTATACCTAAAAGTTAATATGTTGTATGTCAGATGCAACTTGTAGCTTACTTAAAATATAATGTGAAGCTTTTACCAAAGATCTATTGAGTCAATACATCTGAAAATGAGCCTAGTTTTATTTAATAGTTAACCTTTTATTAGGCAACACAGGTGGTGGCTCAGCTGGCAAAGAATCCACCTGCAATATGGGAAACCTGGGTTCAATCCCTGGGTTGGGAAAATCCCCTGGAGAAGGGAACAGCTATCCACTCCAGTATTCAGGCCTGAAGAATTAAAAGGACTGTGTAGTTCATGGGGTCTCAAAGAGTCCAACACACTGAGTGACTTTCACTTTCACTTCCAACATTTTATTATGCAGAATTTTGAGTATACTTAAAAGTAGAAAAGCTGGAAAATGCATCCTTTTATACACAATTTCCTATCCCCAACAACCATCAGAGCACTGTCAATCCTGCTACAACTACAACCTCATTCATTCTTCTCTTCTCAGGCTATTCTGAAGCAGTTTCAGATATATGGCTTCCTCCATTAATATTTTTATGTGGATCTCTAAACCATAAAGGCTCTGTAAAATCACAAAAATATCATTATACCTGAAAAGATTTTAAAAATATTATTATTATCACGTTTATTATCAGTTCAATTCAGTCACTCAGTCATGTCTGACTCTTTGCTATGTGGTGGACTGCAGCATACCAGACTTCCCTGTCCATCACCAGCACCTAGAGTTTACTCAGACTCATGTCCATTGAGTCAGTGATGCCACCCAACCATCTCATCCTTTGTCATCCCCTTCTCTTCGTTCCTTCAATCTTCCCCAGCATCAGAGTCTTTTTCAGTTCTTCCCATCAGGTGGCCAAATTATTTGAGTTACAGCTTCAGCATCAGTCCTTTAAATGAATATTCAGGACTGGTTTCCTTTAATCATGGACTGGTAGGATATCCTTGCAGTCCAAGGGGCTCTCAAGCATCTTCTCCAACACCACAGTTCAAAAGCATCAGTTCTTTGGGGCTCAACTTTCTTTATAGTCCAACTCTTACATCCACATATGACTACTGGAAAAACCATAGTTTTGACTAGATGGATATTTGTTGGCAAAGTACTGTCTCTGCTTTTTAATATGCTGTCTAGTTTAGTCATAGCTTTTCATCCAAGAAGCAAGTGTCTTTTAATTTCATGGCTACAGTCACCATCTGCAATGATTTTGATGCCCCTCAATAAAGTCTTTCACTGTTTCTATTGTTTCCCCATCCGTTTGTCATGAAGTTATGGGACTGGATGCTGTGCTCTTGGTTTTCTGAATGTGGAGGTTTAAGCCAGAATTTTCACTATCCTCTTTCACTTTCATCAAGAGGCTCTTTAGTTCTTCTTTGCTTTCTGCCATAAAGATGATGTTATCTGCATATCTGAGGTTGTTGATATTTCTCCTGGCAATATTGATTCCAGCTTGTGCTTCATCTTGTCCAGCATTTCTCATGATGTACTCTGCATATAAGTTAAATAAGCAGGGTGACAATATACAGCCTTGATGTACTCCTTTCCCAATTTGAAACCAGTCTGTGGTTCCACGTAAGGTTCTAGCTGTTGCTTCTTGACCTGCATACAGATTTCTCAGGAGGCAGGTCAGGTGATCTGGTATTCCCATCTCTTTAAGAATTTTCCACACTTTGTGGTGATCCACACAGTCAAAGGCTTTGGCATAGCAAATAAAATAGAAGTAGATGTTTTTCTGGAACTCTCCTGCTTTTTCAATAACCCAAGTTATGTTGGCAATTTGATCTCTGGTTCGTATTCCTTTTCTAAATGTAGCTTGAACATCTGGAATTTCAAGGTTCATGTACTGTTGAAGCCTGGGTTGGAGAATTCTGAGCATTATTTGTGTGTGAGATGAGTGCAATAGTGTGGTAGTTTGAGCATTCTTTGACATTGCCTTTCTTTGGGATTGGAATGAAAGCTGACCTTTTCCAGTCCTGTGGGCACTGCTGAGTTTTCCAAATTTGCTGGCATATTGAGTGCAGCACTTTCACAGCATCATCTTTCAGGATTTGAAATAGTTCAGTGCCAGGAGCCAGTGTGAGGAACTCCATCCATGGCAAAGGTCATGAGGAAGGAGGCTTTGGCATATACAAAGGCGTGATCAAGCCTCAGGAAAGCCCCTGTTCCCAAGCATCTACTCCAAAACCAGAGTACTTTACGGGGGGGTCTCCCCCATAACCGTTTCTCTTGGAAAAGGAGTAAACGTGCAGCTCCAAGGCAATAAAAATTCCTGGGTGTGACAAGAGTGTTCAAACTTACGAACTTTGAAGGTTATCTAGCCTGCCTGCATAGGTTCGTCCAGCCACAACAGCCCCCCAACCATGAGAGGCATGAGATGTTTTAGACTTACTAAAGGCAAATTCTTTTGGGAAGTTAGAAATCATTCGTATAGTGGGTTGGTTAGGAATTATATTGGTGAAGGGTTTTTCATTTGTTGTGTCAATAATTGCTGCTAATTCCCTGCCCTGGGTGGGACAAGGGTGTCTCAGGTTAAACCTCTCTGCTGACAGACTACCTTGTGTGACAACCTCTCAACCATAAACAAGCACAGAGACTTTTAGAGGATTTTGAAAGTCTTAAATAGCATAAAGCTGTTCTCATTGTTGAGTCAATGATTGCCGCCAGGTCTCCATATTCTTAGGCACCTGAGAATATATTAATCAATGTATTTGGAATATAGAAAAGGAAATATAGTAAATCTCTTCATGAAAATTAGAGATACCAAGGGAAAATTTCATGAAAAGATGGGCTCGATAAAGGACAGAAATGGTATGGACTTAACAGAAGCAGAAGATATTAAGAAGAGATGGCAAGAATATATGGAAGAACTGTACAAAAAAGATCTTCATGACCCAGATAATGATGATGATGTGATCACTAATCTAGAGCCAGACATCTTGGAATGTGAAGTCAAGTGGGCCTTAGAAAGCATCACTACGAACAAAGCTAGTGGAGGTGATGGAATTCCAGTTGAGCTCTTTCAAATCCTGAAAGACAATGCTGTGAAAGTGCTGCACTTAATATGCCAGCAAATTTGGAAAACTCAGCAGTGGCCACAGGACTGGAAAAGGTCAGTTTTCATTCCAATCCCAAAGAAAGGCAATGCCAAAGAATGCTNCCAGTTGAGCTATTTCAAATCCTGAAGGATGATGCTGTGAAAATGCTGCACTCAATATGCCAGCAAATTTGGAATACTCAGCTACTGTAATAAATAATTATAATAATCAGTTTATCATTAAACCACTTAAATGTCTTTATAACACGATATCTAAGCTTCAACAGATGACCTGCTTATATTTTAACCGAAATAAAGTTCCAAAAGAAATACAAATCTTTTCTATGTCATTCCTTAAAACAAACAGCTTAAAATATTTACCTTTGGGGCAAAAAGAAAGTTTAGGAATGTCTCCTGTCTGTGATGACTTTGTTGTTCTTCAGTCATTTCCTACTCTTTGCCATCCTATGGACCTCAGCACACCAGGTTTCAGTCCTTTGCTGTCTCCTGGAGTTTGCTCAAATTCTGTCCATTGAGTTGGTAATGCTATCTAGCCATCCCATCCTCTGCCACCCCCTTCTTTTGCCTTCAGTCTTTCCCAGCACTAGGACAAAACAGCCTTTAGAAATGAGATGACAGCGAGGATTTAGGAAAGGAAGTCTCTCTCTCCTACCACTAAGCTGTGAGGCACTTTTCCGCAAAGCAGGCATAGGGATTTTGGTTTTTAATCTTGCTTTTTTTGTTGTTATCTATTTTTATTCTCATTTTAAAAAATCAAACAAAAAATTTAAATTGGATTATAGTTGATTTACAATGTGGTGTTAGGTTCAGGTATGCAGTAAGGTGATTCAGCTACATGCAGACACGAATCTATTCTTTTTCAGATTCTTAACCCTAACTCTTATCAGTCAGTCAGTCAGTTCAGTCGCTCAGTCGTGTCTGACTCTGTGACCCCATGAATTGCAGCACGCCAGGCCTCCCTGTCCATCACCATCTCCTGGAGTTCACTCAAACTCACGTCCATCGAGTCGGTGATGCCATCCAGCCTTCTCATCCTTGGTCATCCCCTTCTCCTCCTGCCCCCAATCCCTCCCAGCATCAGAGTGTTTCCAATGAGTCAACTTTTTGCATGAGGTGGCCAAAGTACTGGAGTTTCAGCTTTACCATCATCCCTTCCAAAGAACAGCCAGGGCCGATCTCCTTTAGAATGGATGGGTTGTATCTCCTTGCAGTCCAAGGGACTCTCAAGAGTCTTATCCAACACCACAGTTAACACAAAATACTGAATATAGTTCCTTGTGCTATACATTTGGCCCTTGTTGGTTTTCTGTTTTATACATAGCATTGTATATATGTTAATTCCAAGCTCCTAATTTATTTCTACCCATATCTATTTTTAAAGGAAAGGAGATTCTACTTCCATCAGAAGGTTGTCATAAAACGCTTGTTAGAATATGACAGTTTACTGTCCTCTGCTAGAAAATTATGGAAATATAAAAGTAATTATATGACATCTATGACAGATGTGGCACACTCCTGGAATAGTGCAGTGCACAGCCCCCACAACTGTACATGGGCAGCCCTGTATCATTCTTCATGATTTTAACAGCACTTGACCTCAAAAGAATACTATAGTGAAAGCAACAAGGAGGTAACATACAGCAGGTTGCTGTTTCAAAGCTCTTAGGTTGTTGGGCTTAGCAAACACTAACCCCACAGCCTGCTTTTCAGACTGCAGGATTTCCACCTAGAAAGTGAAGCAGCATTCACAAAGAGGTCTGCAACTTGTAGCGATGATGAAGGGCAGACTCAGAATTTATAGAATATGAGTCATGCAGCAGGTGCACAAGAAGGTGTGATTGTTTATTCAGTAGAAAATGGATGTGCCCAAACCCCAAGAGAAGCCTCCTGCTTTATTTCCTAACAAACCTGGCCTTTCTCAGAAAATCATGGATGACTTTTGTGATTCTCCCCAATGTCAACACATGGCATTGTGCCAATTTCTAGTAGTAAGGGAGGATCTGGTATTTTTTCATTTTTAAAAACCAGTTCAATCAAAGAAAAGGCAATTTTCAAACTAGGCCTTTTTAACGGTTCTTATAGATTCCACAACCTGTAGCTCCAATACTTTTGGCACCTGATACGAAGAGTCAACTCACTGGAAAAGACCCTGGCACTGGGAAAGATTGAGGCCAGGAGGAGAAGGAGGTGACAGAGGATGAGATGGTTGGACGGCATCACCAACTCAATGGACATGAGTTTGAGCAAGGTCCAAGAGATGGTGAAGGACAGGGAGGCCTGGTGTGCTGCAGTTTATGGGGTCACAAAGAGTCAGACATGACAGGGAGACTGAGGAGCAGATGGATCCCACAGTTCCCTTTACGGATGCTCATAAAATCCTGTCTCATCTTCTCACAAGTGGGTAAAAGGACAAAGTCCCAGCTCCCCAGAGACGAGCCCCGGTACTTCTGAGGTTGCTCCTAAAGGCCGAAGCCCCCCAGGGCTTCCGGTTCTGAGGCTGACTTCTTGGGCAGAGGGAGCTGGACGTGGCTTCCTTCCAAGTCTGGACACAGCNCTGATGTTTGCTGCTAAATCTCCATATTCACTGCCCTTATAATGAATATAACTAGCATATAGGAGAAATAAGTATTAACCTTTAAGATTAATCATGTTAACCTTGGGTTAAATAAATCTCTTTCTTGATTATAACTCATTACACCCTCACCCTATAGGAATGCAACTTTATTTGGAGGGTTTTTCCTGGTTTAAGAAAATACATCCTTGGAAAAAATAAGTTTTTTGGTTATCAGAAAGAAAGGTTTGTAAATGCCAGCAGGCCTCATGGCCAGATGATGTAAGACCTTTTTTTTTTTTTTTTTTTTTTTTTTAATGTAAAGCACCTGAGTTTGATAAAGGTCAGGACTGCTGACCCCCACGTGACTCTGTATTAGTCCCTATATGTAACAAAAGGTATATAAGAAAACCTGAAAAATAAAGAAATGGAATCAGTTCCTGGAAAGACTGACTCCCCCATGTCATTCTTTCTTACTCCCCATTTTTCTAGCTGAATTCCCATCTGGAGCATGGATGCTATTCCATGTGAAACAAGTTATTCAGCCTTTTTTTCTCCACTAATTTTCTTACCACACTATCTGTTTGTAATCTCTCTCTTTATCTGTAATTAAATATGTAGTTTTCCAAGGACACTGACTCTGTCTCCACCTTCGAACCCTGGATCCACCTGTTCTGGGCCCCGGCAGTTCAGCCTGAATTCCATCACCTATACTAGCTTTGTTTGTAGTGATGCTTCCAAAAGCCCACTTGACTTCAGAATCCAGGATGTCTGGCTCTAGGTGAGTGATCACACCATCATGGTTAACATTTCTAATGGCCTTCTCCCTTATTTTTTCAAAGTTGGTATAAATCATGGTTAACTAAGGAAGGTATATCATCTTTCATGTTTCTCTAATCTATGAGTGCCCTTTCACTTTTGTCCTGTCAATTTATTTGATAATGAAGTTGGGTTTTGGTCTTATAGTTTCCAATACTTGAACTTTGCTGATTTTAAGGGATCAGGTAATAAGTTTTTCCATTTTTTATATATGCAGAAATTGGGAGGTATTATATTCTTCCTTCAGGAGGAATAGAATTACTGGTTATTTTTTTTTGTAATGTTAATATGTTCATAATTGATTCTCTAGGCAAAGAAAATTGATTCTAACCTATTTCTTTAGTTAAGCAATATTGTAAGAAGATGGTAAAATGTCTTACGGCATGAAGATGTTATACCAACAAAGCAAAAGGTTAGTTGAATATGTTTTAGGTCTAGTGTATCTTGTAACTTTAAAAAATTAAAGAAGAAAAAAATAATTTGTTGTGTCTGAATAANAGTTAAGCAATATTGTAAGAAGATGGTAAAATGTCTTACGGCATGAAGATGTTATACCAACAAAGCAAAAGGTTAGTTGAATATGTTTTAGGTCTAGTGTATCTTGTAACTTTAAAAAATTAAAGAAGAAAAAAATAATTTGTTGTGTCTGAATAAGGTGTAAGAGTAGCAATATTGTTTCATTTTTAGTACTTGAGATTATATTTCAGTTCAAATGCTTTACTATTTGAATTGCTGTATTTGTGGACTTTCACTGAGATGAAGGATAAAAACCTGTATTTTGAAACTTGTGATCATTAGAAACGTTGCTTTGACTATAAAGTATAAACTTTATACTTTATAAACTTTGATTATAAACTCCTGGGATCCCTTATTACAATATTTAATCATAATCTCTTAGGAAAGAGCCTGGGAATGTACATTTGAAGCAATTATATATGAGGAAAAATTAGAAAGCAGTGAAATATAATATAAGCATAAAGAACAGTATTTATTGACCAATGAAATAAGAAAATAGCTTTGTTTACTTTGAGTTTTACAATTACAATTTCTACTCCTAATTACTCTGGAGTATTTTTAAATATTTGTTTTCACAGAGGATTATTGAAGCCATTTTTATAATGACAAAGCTGAGGTTTCAAGAGCTGTATTGACTCCATCATGAAAGAACTCAGACTGAAATTCAGTTCCTATGAATAGAAATCTAATAAGTTTTCAATGTCAGCAAGTTCCCCTACATTTATTTTGTTTTAGGTAATAATCGCAAATCTTCTGAAATCTAATTGTATATTACAGATTATAATTGTGTCTACCAGCTAGTTTTAGAAAAGGCAGAGGAACCAGAGAACAAATTGCCAACATATGCTGGATCATGGAAAAAAAAGAGAGTTACAAAAAAACATCTATTTTTGCTTTATTGACTATGCCAAAGCCTTTGACTGTGTGGATCACAAGAAACTGTAGAAAATTCTGAAAGAGATGGAAATACCAGACTAGCTGACCTGCTTCTTGATAAACCTATATGCAGGTCAGGAAGCAACAGTTAGAACTGGACATGGAACAATAGACTGGTTCCAAANTCACTATCAATGATTAATAGTGGTCAATTTTGTTTTATGTCTATCCTTTTCAATCCATCATTTAATATTTAGACAGATTTAATTTTGTAGCATATAATTTCATACATAAACATGGTATTTAGCACTTAATGACAGGAGACTTTTCAAACTCTTCCTTTATGTGTGTGTGTGTGTGTGTGTGTGCACGTGCGTGTGTGTGTGTATTTGTGTCCACCCCTAAATGTATACATTGAAGCCTTAGCTCCTAATGTGATGATATTTAGAGACATGACCTTGGTGTGGTAATTCCATTTAGTGGTGGTTATGATGGTATAATTTCTATGATGGAAGTAGTCTTCTTATAGGAAGAGAAAGAGACAACTGAGCTTGCTCTCTCTAACATCATGTGAGGGTACAGAAAGAAGATAAGCCATCTGCACACCAGAAACAGGACACTCATCAGAACCCAACCTTGGTGGCACTTTGATCTCAGGCTCCTCATCCTCCCAAATGACCAAACTCATTAAACTATTAATTAATAAAGTCAGGATGCTGAATCAGGTAGATCTGAAAACAAAATTTTTAATAATTTGTATACAGCATCTATGAGGACAGGTTATTTTGTGTGTTTTGCAATCAAGTGTTTGCCAAGTGCCTAAAACCAAGTATAATACCTAATACATAGGAAAGGAGAAAAAAAGGGTAGTGGTAAAGAAGACAGGCAGGAAAGATGAACACTATGCCACATACTCTTAGTGGCATTTTTACATTATTCCTAGTGTCAATTACCAAAATGTTCTTTCACATAACTTTATACCCTAAATGTTGAAGTCTTTGGACAGTCATTTTTTACCCTGGGTTTTCATTACCTCTCACTCCTTCAATTTCCCGTTAACTGCATACCACAGAGTGGTGTCCTTGAAGTAATCCCATAGAAAAAGTCTTTGGGGGAATAGTGAGAAAGTATTGTGATGTTTCTACAGTCAATAGCAAGATATTTTTAGTGGACATTTTCCAGTTCTATCCTTTCTGCAAACAAATCATATTTAGATACTCCAGAGAGCTTGTTTTTATTTTCTATTGCCAGATGTTTTCTATTTCAGTGACAAGAGTCTTTTTTCCATGCATATGACAAATCACATTGATTTTGAGCCATAATGGAGATGAAAATGAATATGTAAAACAAATAATATATGCTTTATTTCTATATCACAGATCTTTTTTTATTCTGTTTATACATTTAGCATACATCTACCGTGAAAAATTTAGAGAATAAGAACAATAAAATAGCTATTTATATTTATCTAAAATATTTTATGTTGGCATTGCTTGCTAAATGCAAGAGTAAACCATTTACAGTAAACATAAAGAGTGGCTTCTTATCATTCCAACAGATATTAATCTATGTGCATTTAGATAACTAATGCCATGATTGTTCCAAACTCTCTTGGCTATCACAGAATTCTGGAATTTGCCTGTTGTTGCCTATATCTAAAAATATTGAAAATTTTTGGTCAACTTTAAAGAGGAACAGAGGAAAGAATATTTATTTGGGGGCATAAACTTCTAAAGAGTGGCCTTACAAGACTTGAATAAAAGTTAATAGCAGTTAGAGTCAAATCCTGGGGTTCCCTGGCAACTCAGATGTTAAGGAATCTGCCTGCAGTGCAAAAGAGGTAGGTTCAATCCCTAGGTCGGGAAGATCCCCTGGAGGAGGAAACGGCAACCCATTCCAATATTCTTGCTGGAGAATTCTATAGACAGAGGAGCCTGCCAGGCTACAGTCAATGAGGGTCACAAAGAGGTGGATATGACTGAACACCTAACATAGTTACAGTTTACAGAGTCAAACCTTACTCTGTTGATTCCCCAGATAGCCCAGGCCATGGTTTCCACAAGGATTTAACCAGGAGAAGGGGGCGACAGGATGAGATAGATGGTTGGATGTCATCACTGACTCAATGGATGCATGAGTTTCAGCAAACTCTGAGAGACAGTGAAGAACAGGGAAGCCTGATGTTCTGCAGTCCATCAGGTCTCACAGAGTCATATATAGTGACTGACCAACAACTATAAAATTAGTATGATAGTACACCATAGTATGATTGTGAGGATTCAAGTGATTTCTGCATAAATTGCTGAGGAAAATATGTTATAATTTTAGGGTTAAAAACTAAGAACTTAAACACAATTAATTATAAACTCCCCCAAAGCAATTTTACCTCATTCGATATAAGGGCTCAACATTTAGTAAATGTTGAGTGACTGAATATGTGAATAGACAACAAAGTAGTCCAATATAATAATAACAGTTCTGACTTACATTCTCTGCATCAACTAGCCTGGGAAGCCAAGCTAGAACTTCAAAGAAAACAGCCCAGAAAGCCAAACTATGACCTCAGTTCAGTAGCAGTTGGTCTAGAATTATCAGGACTTTACTCAATGACTGACAGCTTTCCCACTTCCAAACTAGAACTCACCTGAAAAAGCCAGATATACTCTCCAAAGTAGTTACTGGTTCTAGTCAGCCTTCCTCTGTCTTCTCTTGCCAACAAACTTCACCCAGAACATATCTAAAAACCTTTCCATTTTGTTCACTATAAAACCGTCCTATTCTCCTGCATACTTTTGAGTCTCAGCAAAAATGTGAACAATAATAGTGTATTTCCTCATTTAGGTGTTTTAATTTATTTTGAGAATGTTAAAAAAATTGACACAAAAACCAAAATTCCATCAGTTGTTTTATTATATTCAAAGTATCAATTACTTTTGAATCCTATATACTCTAAATAATAAACAGAAAATTAGGAGCTTCTCATAACACATCTCAGAAAGAAAACCAGTTGCTATTTGTGATATGATTAGAGTTGAATTTGATGCAATATTTGATCCATAACATTTGAATATCCATTATTTTATTTTTGGTTTGTTTGGCAAACCAATAATTCCTATATCGTAATTGCTTCATTAAAAAATATATATATATCTCCAGGAAGAAAATGGTCTTCAGTGCTAGGAGGATGAACTGGAAACAAATTGTCATCTAGGGTTTGATACTTAAAATGCTTTCTTTGTAAAAAGAAGTACAATTTGAATGACAGTGACATGTGTTGAATAATTGAGTTCCATGTATTTTAAAAAAGAAAAAAATAAACCATATATATCTTGCTGTAGAAGCATATTTAAAGCATATTCTTCCTAACTAGGAAATTAATATGATATTAGGCAAAGCAGGCTTTTATGTCATTCTTAAACAGTTTTAGATAAAATTGATATAAATTTTAAGCCATACCACTAGAAGATTTTCAACATCTTTTTTATGGATGTTATAATGTGCCTTTGTGTGATCCTCTGGGTTCATCCTGTGCCAGGGGCTCTCCTACTTTCTGGACTTGGGTGACTGCTTCTTTTTCCAAGTTACAGAAGCCTTTAGTTATCTTTTCAAACATATCCTAAGGCCCTTTGTCTCACACTTCTTCTGGAACCCCTATAATGCACATATTAGTGCTCTCGATATAGCCCCAGAGGTCTTTTCAATTATCCCCATTCCTTTTCATTCTCTTTTCAGTACAGTGGCAGGGATTTCCACTCCTCTGCCTTCCAGCTCACTGATTCATTTCTCTGTATCATTTAGTCTACTGTTGATACCTCCTAGTGTATTTTTTTCTTCCTAGTGTTATTATAATCTCCATCTCTGTTGGGTTGTTCTTTATAATTCTCTTGGTTAAAAAATTCTCACTTTGCATTCTGTGGATCCATTCTTCTCCAGTGTTCTTTTAGCATCTTTACAATCATTACTCTGAACTCTTTCTCAGGTAGACTTCCTTATCTCCATTTCACTTACTTCTCCTGGGATTTTATCTTGGTCCTTCCTCTTCTGTCTTTTGTGGAAGCTGCTATTTGTACTTTTATGTATGTGGTAGGTTGGTTGCATTTCTTGATCTTGAAAAAGTGACCCTCTGTGGTAGTTGTGTGTCCCAGCAGCACACTCTTTTCTTGTTTCCAAAACTCTATGCTCTAGGGAGCCCCTCTAAGAAGGCTGCCTGGGTCCTTCCGTTGTGGTGACATACTTGTTTGTGTGGTCTGGAAGGCTCGGCTGTCCCACAGCCTGGTTAGTTGCCTGGCTCTGCCTTGTGTAAATGCTCTTGGCTGCTGGTTAGTGGGGCCTGGTCATGAGGCAACTAACTGCAGAAACCTAGAAGACCTTGGGGCTGATGCTGCTTATTGGAGGGCAGAGTCAGGTACAGAAGACTCTTGAGCTCTGAATCCTTCTTGTGGGGGAAGCTATGTTCAGTGGTTATTGTCACATTACTGACAGGCAGAGCCAGGTCCTGGAGTCTGGCTATAGGCCCAAGGGATCCCAGAGCTGGTGTCAGATATCTGGGGGAGGGTAAGTGGACAGTTGGGAAGGGGTGGCTTCTGACACAGTTGGACATGGACTCAGATGTCCCAAAACTTGTATTGTCCTGCTAGTGGGGAAGGCCCGTGCACAGCTGGTCTCAGGGTAGTGCTGCTGTGCTGTGGGATTGTGGTTTTCTTGGGTCTGGTGTCTGTCTCCTGGAGGGTGGACCTGGGTCTTGGACCCCTGGTGGCAAGGGCTGTATGTGGATGTGTATTTAGGGCTGTGTCCACCTGGGTAGTTGTCTGGCCCCAGATGGTCCTGCACCGGTGCACAGGGTACTGGGTGGGGCCAGCAATTGGTGCTGATGTGCCACCAGCAAGATTCCATGTGAGATCATGAGCTCCCTAACAAGGCTGCTGCTAGCGCATGCACCCTGCATGAACACAGCTGCCCCAGCTCTCTAGGAGACTCTCCCAGACCAGCACGTATGTCTGGCCCAGTCACCTATGAAATTTTGTGTGTACCCTTTAAGAGTGAAATCTCTATTTCCCTCAGTCCTGTGGGGCTGCCAAAATTGAAGGCCCCCTGGCCTTCAAAGTCAAATGCTGCAG
Organism: Neotragus pygmaeus; assembly: GCA_006410875.1. Lineage (NCBI taxonomy): Eukaryota > Metazoa > Chordata > Mammalia > Artiodactyla > Bovidae > Neotragus > Neotragus pygmaeus. Next base: position 158,253 of record SJYV01049706.1, read on the forward strand.
GAGTTTGTCTTTTTGGTTCAAGACCCAGGTCTGCAGGGTCCAGTGTGGGGTTTAAAACTCATTCTTGTGGGAGAAATGCTGCACTATAATTATTCTGTCATTTGTGGGTAGCCGGGAGACAGCACAGGAGATCACACCCATGACAAGGTCATGCAGAAACACTTTAAAGGAAAATTATTGTTCTGGCTGGCCAACCTTTATCAAAAGAGGTCATGGACTCCCTGGGCCATCCGACCCATGACAAGGTCATGCGGAAGAGTCCTGACAAGCAAGGCCTCAGGACTCGACGGACCCTCTGGACCTGCTTGAGCATCTATCCCCAAACCGGAATCTGTCTGTCTTACTATTTTATGTCTTTCACCAGCTCTTCTGACATTAGCAGGGGGCTGTCCCCGACTACCTTTCTCTGGTAAGAGTTAACTTAAGACTTTAGTTAATAAATCTCCTGGGCATGAAAAGAGTGTTTCAAACCCTCTGTTAGCATTCTAGCTTACTTGGCAGGTTTATCAAGACTCTTGCAACATTGTTGAGCCTAGGCTTGCTGCCAAGTTCTTACATTCCATATTCATTGTGCTCCTGGGAATACATATAGTTAAGATATAGAAATAACAAGCAGTAGCTTTAGCATTAGCAACCTCAGATATGCAGATGACACCACCCTTATGGCAGAAAGTGAAGAGGAACTAAAAAGCCTCTTGATGACAGTGAAAGAGGAGAGTGAAAAAGTTGGCTTAAAGCTCAACATTCAGAAAACGAAGATCATGGCATCTGGTCCATCACTTCATGGCAGATAGATGGGGAAACAGTGGAAACAATGTCAGACTTTATTTTGGGGGGTTCCAAAATCACTGCAGATGGTGACTGCAGCCATGAAATTAAAAGACGCTTACTCCTGGGAGGGAAAGTTATGACCAGCCTAGATAGCATATTCAAAAGCAGAAACATTACTTTGTCAACAAAGGTCCGTCTAGTCAANGATAGACAGAAGACCTGAAGAACTATGGATGGAGGTTCATAACATTGTATAGGAGGCGGTGATCAAAATCATCCCCAGAAAGAAGAAATGCAGAAGGGCAAAATGGTTGTCTGTGGAGGCCTTACAAATAGCTGAGAAAAGAGAAGTGAAAGGTAAAAGAGAAAAGGAAAGATATATCCATCTGAATGCAGAGTTCCAAAGAATAGCAAGGAGAGATAAGAAAGCCTTCCCAAGAGATCAGTGCAAATAAATAGAGGAAAACAATAGAATGAGAAAGACCAGAGATCTCTTCAAGAAAATTAGAGATACCAAAGGAACATTTCATACAAAGATGGGCACAATAAAGGACAGAAACAAACCACTGCAAAATTGCACTCATCTCACACGCTAGCAAAGTAATGCTCAAAATTCTCCAAGGCAGGCTTCAATAGTATGTGAACTGTGAACTTCCAGATGTTCAAGCTGGATTTAGAAAAGGCAGAGGAACCAGAGATCAAAGTGCCAACATCCGTTGGATTATAGAAAAAGCAAGAAAGTACCAGAAAAACTTCTACTTCTGTTTTATTGCTTATGCTGAAGCCTTTGACTGTGATTCACAACAAACTGTGGAAAATTCTTGAAGAGACAGGAATACCAGACCACCTTGCCTGCCTCCTGATAAATAGGCATGCAGGTCCAGAAGTAACAGACTGGATATGGAAAAATGGACTGGTTCAAAATCGGGAAAGGAGAATGTCAAGGCTGTATATTGTCACCCTGCTGATTTAACTTATATGCAGAGTACATCATGTGAAATGCCAGACTGGATAAACCACAAGCTGGAATCAAGATTCCAGGGAGAAATATCAATAACCTCAGATACCCAGATGACAGCACCCTCAAGGCAGAGAATGAAGAGGAACTCAAGAGCCTCTTGATGAAAGTGAGAGAGGATAGTGAAAAAGCTGGATTAAAACTCACTATTCAAAAAACAAAGATCATGGCATCTGGTACCATCACTTCATGGCAAATAGATGGAGAAACAATGGAAACAGTGACAGACTTTATTTTCTTGGGTTCCAAAATCATTGCAGATGGTGACTGCAACCATGAAATTAAAAGATGCTCGCTCCTTGGAAGAAAATCTATGACAAAGCTAGACAGCATATTAAAAAGCAGAGACATTACTTTGCTGACAAAGGTCTGCCTAGTCAAAGCTATGGTTTTTCCGGTAGTCATGTATGGATGTGAAAGTTGGACCATAAAAAGAGCTGATTGCTGAAGAATTGATGCTTTTGAACTGTAAGGTTGGAGAAGACTCTTCAGAGTCCCATGGCCTGCAAAGAGATCAAACCAGTCAATCCTAAAGGAGATCTATTCTGAATATTCATTGGAGGACTGATGCTGAAGCTGAAACTCCAATACTTTGGCCACCTGATGCGAAGAACTGACTCATTTGAAAAGACCCTGATGCTGGGAAAGATTGAAGGCAGGAGGAGAAGAGGATGACAGAGGATGAGATGGTTGGATGGCATGACCGACTCAATGGACATGGGTTTGAGTAGGTTCTGGGTGTTGGTGATGGACAGGGAAGCCTGATGGGCTGCAGTCCATGTGGTAGCAAAGGGTCAGACATGCCTGAGCAAGTGAACTGACTGAAACTTTAGTAGGTTTTATTTATTAATTATTAATTTTAATCTCTGTATTATCCTCCCTACTCCCTTGTTACCTGCACCTGGAGTGAACCACTTCTATAGTTCCCCTCCTGAGATGCCACTGATGATAAATCTCAGGGGGGAAAGGGATATAAAATTGTATATAAGATATACTGGTAAGGGGCCTTAGAGTCTCCCTTCTGCATAAGGAAGTCTCAGATGGTCCATGAGTTGTCTGGAGCTTGTGCCATTTGTGATATTTGACACTAAATATGTGATCTGGACAAGGATGGAATAAACCAAAGAGAGTGGTAGTCCACACTGGATAAGAGCCAATGGACCATCAGAACTTGTTTCTAGAGAAATACGAGTGCCATTCCTCAGATAAGATATGTTATTTACATCTGAGGATTCATAAAGCTATTGGTTTGGTTTTTTAAGGAGTCAGTCTTAGAGGCACTGCCACCCAAGTGATCATCTATTATATGTTTCTTTTTGTTTTTGCAATAAACCCTCCATTATCTTTGTGGGTCTAACTTAAAGAACAGTTCTGTTAAAACAGTGAACAAACAAAATAGAGATGAGATATGACATAAACTCTAAAAGAAAATATGTAAAAAAAAAAATTAGCAATGGTTAGGCTCTCTAGGTTGTGAGAGAATGGGTGCTTTATTTTTTCCTTAGCTTTTTCCTATATTTCTTATATTATCTATCATGAGACTGTATTGCTGGTTTTTCAGGAAAAAGTTTTTATAAAAGATAACTATATTTTCTATTTTCAACTTGATTGACTTTAAAAGGAGAGCAAGAACAACCTTCATATCTATAATACCATGCACAAAAGTAAGTTCACTTTCCCCTGGAAAAACTAATGAGTGCATTATAACAGGCTATAACTGCTGAGATTAAACACAGTTTATCCTGGGCTACTTATCTGAATTTTTATCCCTGTGCTGTAGGGCAAACAGAACATTTGAAGTTCTTCTAGGGTAGGAAGAGACCAATGTAATGGTCAGGTAGTTACCTTGGACTAGAAAGGTGAAGCAGGTTAGCTCTTTTAACAATCTCTTGCCTATACGGAAAGGTTATTTTTGAAGACAAGAGTACCGAATGTTCCACGTTCCCACAGTTGTCATGGAAACCTTTTTAGCTAGCTGAATAGGTTATCAGGATTTTATGTTCCCCACTTTGACAAATACAAGAAGACATGATCCCAGCTTTGCATTACTAATCAGAAAACTTCTGTTTTCAAGTCTTCTAGCCCTTGATTAGTCACATATTCTTAATGTTTTTTTTCTTTTCTACAACATAAAGCAACAGGCAAGCTCTCTTTGAAAAATCATTCCCACTTGAGAAGCAGAGTCAAAATCATGACTGGGCTGACCTTGTTGTGCTTGGGAGTAATACTGCTCACAGCTCTCAAAGACTCCTGCCGGTTAATTTAGATTCCTGCCGAAACTCTTCTGATTTGTACTGACTTTCAGTGGTTTCCTGGAGTAAACTCACTTGCTAATAGGCAGGAATTATTCCTCATTTTAGGAGCAACAGTCTGCCCACACTAGCTTATAAAGCACAGGTAAGCTTTAGGAAATAGGCACCCTAAGTCTAAAACCAAAACAGCTACGTCACATGGGTAAATTCAGATTCAGCAAACCTGACTTCCTATTTGTCTGTAATAGCTCATCACATTGCTTTGGAAGATAGAAGTGGTCTAAGAATCCAGAGACAGATTGGAAAACTAACAACTACATTGCAGGAAAGGATGACCACTTTGAGTGAACTAGTTAAAGCTGGAATTTGTTGGGTTTCTATAAGTGTCACCAGACACAGAAAGCCTTGTGTATACATGGGGGGAAGGAGCTGAAAGGGTACCTTACAATATCTGGCTTGTTCAGCAGTGTATAAGTAACAATGAAAGAATCCACCTGCCAATGCAGGAGACACAGGAGACACGAATTTGATCCCTGGGTTGGGAAGATGCCCTGGAGGAGGAAATGGCACCCCACTCCAGTATTCCTTCCTGGAAAATGCCATGGATAGAGGAGACTGGAGGGCTATCATCCCTGGGGTCACAAACAGTCAGACATGACTGAGCACACACACATGATAATCAAGAAAGTGAGATTTCCAGCTACATGAATTTGGGGAGTTTATCTAATCTCGTTTTCATCAGTATAATGGAAAATCGATAACACCTATTCCATAGGGCTGTAGTGAAGATTAATAAGTTAATACATATATACTCCTTATCAGCCTTGACCACCAGTCCATCCTAAAGGAAATTAGTCCTAGGTGTTCATTGGAAGGACTGATGTTGAAGTTGAAACCCCAATATTTTGGCCACCTGATGTGAAGAGCTGACTCATTTGAAAAGACCCTGATGTTGGGAAAGATTGAGGGCAGGAGAAGAAGGGGATGACAGAGGATGAGATGGTTAGATGACATCACTGACTCAATGGACATGAGTCTGGGTAAACTCTGGGAGATGGTGATGGACAGGGAGGCCTGGCGTGCTGCAATTCATGGGGTCGCAAAGAGTCGGACACGACTGAGTGACTGAACTGAAATGTTTGGCAGGATAAAGGTATAGGGGATAGGGGAAGACAGGAGTAATGGGAAACAAAGAAGAATAAAAGACAGCATTGAAAACAAAGAGAGGGAAAGGACCATAGAAGAATGAGGTGCATCTTGCCATAAGGCGGTATCATTACCTCAACTATTGGATGTTGCCCAAATTTCTGCCCCAGCTCTAGACCCAACTGCATCCCATCTCTTACTGGATGCAACTAAATGAGACAAGTTGACAAAATTTGTTGGACTACACAGTGGTTTTCATTATCTATTACCCATTATTTCATTATCTGCTTTGTGTTCCTAAATGTTTGAATGCTTGCTCTGTACTCTTGCCAAAGACACCTTGAGATGATAAAGAAGAGCATAACAAAAACCACTGTTTCAACAGGGCAGAAGAGATTTGGGATTAGGGAGGTTCAGCCTTATCATAAAAGAATTATATTTCTTTTGGGAGTTTAAACAGTGAAGAAAAATACATTTGTACATTCTTGCAAGCTAAAAGTAATAAATTAACTGATGCAAATGGATAAAAAAGAAAGCAACATAAATGTCACTGAATAACCTTGAAGAGTGCACAAAACCAGATCAAATTCAGTGATTTTGGAAACCATCAAAACTAATTGTAACACAAATCACAATTTCAATATAAAAGTAAAAGAATGTGAAAGTGAAAGTCATTCAGTCGTGTCTGACTCTTTGCAAGCCCATGGACTATAGAGTCTAAGGAATTCTCCAGGTCAGAATACTCGAATGGGTAGCCTTTCCCTTCTCCAGGGGGATCTTCCCAATCCAGGGATTGAACTGGACTTTCCTGCATTGCAGGCAGATTCTTTACCAGTTGAGCCATGAGGGAAGCCCATAAAATTAAAAAGTGGATGCCAAATGAGGAGTTAGGCATGAAAATAAAATAGCTTGGGTTCATGATTTTTATGAAATATAAATTGTCCTATACTCATAAAATGATTTTTCATAAACACATTTTGATAAATTTTGAAGATTTTTGCATAATAATAATTTATAATCTCTATAATGCAAATTTTATTCATGACTTAATCAATCATGCTATGCCAATATATGTTAGGGAAGTTTTCTAGGTAGAAAAAAAATGCCTACTCCTGGCAGTTGATAATGTGTTAATAATAATAATAATTAATGGTATTAATGTGTTATAATATTATAGTATATAATTTATTATATACTCTGCACTTATTCTCTTACTTTTTTCACATGGTTCTTCTAAATCAAACTACACGTTCCTCAAATCTCCTTATTCCCACTGAGCACAGAATGTCAGGTAATAAATATGATATGATGAACGAATGAATTAAGGGCTATGTAATAAGCATTATGACTTGAGCTTAGTGAATAATAAAATGATATTCTCACTTCTTAGAAATGATACTTTCACTTCTTGTTTAAATCAAACTTCCTTTTTATCCATGTAATACATAAAATAGTAAAAACAAATTTAAAGATTTTAAGGAAATGAAGCAGCCTCTGCCCATTCTTTTCCAACCTTTAGCTCAGCTCTCTTGAGAGATAACTTTGAACCATTTTATCTTTTTCTTCTGGTGCTTTCATATTGTAAACAATATACTTCTACCACTGCATTTCCAAAAGAAATTCTCTGACATTGATTTAATGTCTCACAATTCAGTTAAATCTGGAATTAGTGCAGGTTGAAGGGCTCAGTCCCACACAACTGCTCTCACTTGCTCCCACTTCCAGATGTCCCCAAGTCCCCTGCACATCTTCCTATTTGCCCACAAATTTGAGAGTGTCACAACTCTCCATTAATGTTTGAAAATTTGTTAACAGAGCTTATAGAATTGACTGAAAGTGTCATACTTAAAACTGCAGGTTTATTATAAAGGATACAATTCAAGAATAGCCAAATGGAGGAGATGAATAGGATATGGTCTTGTGGAAGGAGGCCCCAGGGCCGCCATGGCCTCTTCTAATGGAGTCTGTGCATACCACCCTCCTAGCACATTCATGTGGTCACCAACCCAGAAGCTCCCTGAGCCTCACTGACCAGAGTTTTTATCAGAGTTTTCTTTTTTTTTTCCATCACATTAAAATTTATTCTCATATCTTTATTGTTCTCTTCTAGCTTCTATTCATAAACACACTTATTTTGACATAATTCTAAAGTATACACAATTTTGTGATTTTTTTCCCCAGTATGTAATGTTATAGTTACAGCATTTCCCATGCTGATGCCCAGTGTTCATATTGTTATTTTATTTTTTAATTAATTAATTAATTAATTTAATTAATCAGCGTTTTCTTATGAAGCATGATCGGTTAATGTCACTAGTCATGTGATTGAACTGCTTCTGGAGATCAGGAGATGGGAGTGAAAGTTCTAGTGTTCTAGATACTTAGCTGTTTTTTATGCCAACCAGCCCCATCTCAAAGCTATTTAGGAAGTCTGTCTAATTAGCATAAACTCAGGGATGAATGAAAAAGGCTTTATCTGAGAAACAAAAGACACTTCTATCACTTGAAGTGAACGGTCGCTCAGTCATATCCAACTCTTTGTGACTCCATGGACTGTATTCTGCCAGGCTCCTCGGTCCATGGAACTCTCCAGACAGGAACACTGCAGTGGGTAGCCTTTCCTTTCTCCGGGGGATCTTCCTAACCCAGGGATCAAACCCAGGTATCCTGCATCACAAACAGATTCTTTACCATCTGAACCATCAGACCAAGACCAAGAATACTGGAGTGGGAAGCCTGTCCCTTCTCCAGGGGATCTTCCTGACCCAGGAATCAAACCAGGGTCTCCTGGCCGGTGGATACTTTACTGGCTGAATATTTATATTTACATATTTATCTATTATTTTATGTATTTACATGGTATAATATATTTTATATATTTATACTATTTGATTTTCTATTTCTTTCCTTTTATCATACTTGACTATTTAGCTTTTATACCCACCTCCATTATTTTTGAACTGATATATATATATATATATATATACACATCAGTTTAAATTAAAGGTTAGTGTATTATTATTTTTTTATAAAGAATAAAAATATTGTTCACTTCTTTACTTGTACAAGTTGTGTTCTTCTTTATTAATTGCCTCATTTAAAAACATTCTTCTGCCTTTATATTTTTAAAAGTTCCATTACTATTTGTCCCATGAATATTTATAATATTTTTAAACACTCAAATAGCTCTTCCCTCTGCATGCCCACATTCTAGTCAGTCCCTCTCACAGCTCTTTCTGTTTCAATGTAGGCCAATCTCTTTCCAGGTTTGGCACAAACCAGTCATCTTCAGACTTCTCACACTTCATTTAGTCTTTCCTACCAGGTTCAATTATCTCACTTATATTGCATATTTCTTTTAAATTATTACTATCATTTTTACCACTATTGCTATTATTATATTATCATTGGCACTTTATTTTATTATTTTAGATATTTCACTTCACCATAGCAAGAGATTTAGGGCTTCTCAGCTGGTGCTAGTGATATAGAACTTGTCTGCCAGTGCAGGAGATCTAAGACATGAGGGTTCAATCCCTGGGTTGGGAAGATCCTTGGAGGAGGACATGGCAACCCACTCCAGTATTTTTGCCTGGAGAATCCCATGGGCAGAGGAGCCTGGCGGGCTACAGTTGGTATGGTCGCACAGGGTCAGAAAGGTCTGAAGTGACTTAGCACGCGTGCATGGAGCTATAGCAACTTCTAAGGAAAGTTAAAGAGTTAGCAGCTCAGTCGTGTTCAACTCTTTGCGACCCCATAGACTATACCAATCAGATGTCATTCTGATTCTTATTCTTTGCATATGACTTAAATTTCCTTCATGGGAACTCTCAGGGATTATATTTAGCTTCAGGAGGCTGTAATTTCAATCTTGTGGGCTTTGGAATGCATCTTTTTTTTTTGTTTACTGATCTGGGAATTTGGGAGAACTGAAAACTATTTTTTTCTAGTCTTTGAAACTTTCTTGAATTAATTTGATAATTTTCTTCATTCCATTATTTTTTCATTCTCTATGGAGTGATTGTTTTGATGATTGACCTCAACACTTGAGTTCCTTTTTGTCTTATTGTCCATTTCTTCCTTTTTCTTTTTTGCTTTGTATTCTACTTTTTCTGAGGTTTTCGTGAATGTTCTTTCTATTCTTTTGCTGGTATTTTTTTCCCAAGAGCTGCACAATGTTTATATCAGCTATTTTTTTGTTGTTCTTTAAAAAAATAGCCCCCCCCATTCTTGTCTTATGAGTACAATCTCTTCTTAAATACCTCTCTTTTTGTAACTATTTTCTGTCCCTTGTGCTGCCTATTTCTTCTAAATTCCATTTCTCTCTTCTGTCTCTAATGTAAAAGAATTTCTTCATATTGCTCTCTTATTATTTGCTGCTTGTTCATTTTAAAACCATGGCTTCTCAGCAAATGGTTTACATATGAGACTTGCCTTTTGGATTCAGACATCATTCTACATGTTACTAATTGTAAGTTTTCTCTGAATTTTTTCAGAGACAAATACTTAAGCAGTATATATACTTTGGGATGCCAGTGGCCTATGAGCAGAGGTATGAGAATGGAGCTGGGAGTTCTAGCATGAAGCTATGGAAACTTTCACTTTATTTCCCTTTCTGTTTAGTATGTCACTATGGCATCACACAGAGATCTTGAGTTTAAATTTTCTGGTTCTTTTTTTTGAGAAACTAAAACTCTTCTGGTCTTTGAGAGTTGAGAATGAATATTTGACTGGTTGCAAAAATGCAGGAAGAAACCTAGGTTTAACTCTTTATGAAGGCTTTCCACCTACCCTGCTCTCTTCAGCCCTAAGCTTTACCTGACATTTAATGGAACACTGAGCTCCATTTTGAGTTCTGAGGGCTTGTATATTTTGCTTCACCATTATCTCCTTGTATAGACACACAGAGTTTAGCTTTCTCTTCTCAGCTAAGCCAGTAAGCTATCTTTCATCAACCTTCTTACCTACAAAATATTCGTCCATAGTCTTTCCTTCCTTCCTGCTGTTGTCTCCTCTCCAGATTTTTATTGCATTGTCATTGAAGATTTTTACTCTTTTATTTCTCCTCTTTCATTTTGGTGATATTAAAAAAGCAGGCAGAAGTAGATTCAAGTATTCATTCTCCATATTTAACCAGAATTTAAAAGAAAAATCCACATTTTTGAAATGATTTAGTATTTTCTTGGGCTCCAAAATCACTGCAGATGGTGACTGCAACCATGAAACAAAAAGACGCTTGCTCCTTGGAAGAAAAACTGTGACCAACCTAAACAAGGTATTAAAAAGCAGAGATATCACTTTGCCAACAAAGGTCTATCTAGTCAAAGCTATGGTTTTTCCAGTAGTCATGTATGGATGTGAGAGTTAGACCATAAAGAAATCTGAGTGCAAAGAATTGATGCTTTTGAACTGTGTTGCTGGAGAAGACTCTTGAGAGTCNGCCAACAAAGGTCTATCTAGTCAAAGCTATGGTTTTTCCAGTAGTCATGTATGGATGTGAGAGTTAGACCATAAAGAAATCTGAGTGCAAAGAATTGATGCTTTTGAACTGTGTTGCTGGAGAAGACTCTTGAGAGTCTTTTGGACTGCAAGATCAAACCAGTCAATCCTAAAGGAGATCAGTCCTGAATATTCATTGGAAGGACTGATGCTGAATTTGAAGCTGTAATACATTGGCCACCTGATGCTAAGAACCAACTCATTAGAAAACACCCTGATGCTGGGAAAGATTGAAGGCAGAGGAGAAGGGGATGACAGAGGATGATATGCTTGGATGGCATCACTGGCTCAATGGGCATGAGTTTGAGCAATCTCTGGGAGATGGTTAAGGATAGGAAAGCCTGGAGTGCTGCAGTCCATGGGGCTGCAAAGAGTTGGACACAACTGAGTGACTGAAGAACAACAAAAGTAGTTTGATATTTAGGACGTCTTCAAAGTGAAGTGCTGAGTCAAACACACATTTACTGATCTCTGTCCTTTCAAGAAAATATTAATCATCCTTCCTTCCCGGTGACCTTTTCACTTGTTCTCATACCAGAGAAGACCACTTAATGGGGCCTTCTGGGATCCTGTTCAAGGATATCCTCCTTTGCTCCATTAAAGCTCTCTAACCATGCTTCACATCAGATTTAATTTTGCCTTAAAAATTTGAATCTTATTGATCATTTACGTTCNCATAGAAGTTAAATAAGCAGGGTGACAATACACAGCCTTGACGTACTCCTTTTCCTATTTGGAAACAGTTCTGTTTGTTCCATGTCCATTTCTAACTTCAACAAATAAACATCAATGTACTTTCATAGATTAAAATTCACTGAGGTATTCTGGTCATATTTGATGTATAATATAAATTGTTAAATATATTTGTTGGTATCTTAAATGTACATAATCAAGTTTTCTTGCAAATAAGATTTCAAAAAAATTCACCTCCAAATTATGACTATATTTACTTGTCATATTAAGAAAATAACACTTAGAAGCTAGTTGTTCAATTTATGAACTTTGGTAACTGAGTTTACATATATATGATAAATATAATATATATCATCTCTAATTTGTGTTGTTGCTATAAAATTCATAAAAATTGTTCATCAGATATTTAATTGGCTAACTATGATTTTTCCTATTATGTATATTCATTAGTTTTTGAAAGGAGAGTTTGTTTATACTAATGAGTAATATAGATTTTTAATAGTTGTACAATCAGTTCAGTTCAGTGTCACAAGGACTGAACTTTGTGACCCATGGACTGCAGCATGCCAGGCCTTCCTGTCCATCATCAACTCCTGGAGTTTATTCAAACTCATGTCTATTGAGTCAGTGATACCATCCAACATCTCATTCTCTGTTGTCCTCTGTCGTTCAGTAAGTGTTTGAGTATAAAAGCAAAAATTCCAAAATTAGGGAAAATTTTGAAGTACATAATTACTTAATTATAGAATTTTCTATTGTAATTATGAAAAATAATAATGAGTATCTTGCTTAATTTTAATTTAGTTGAGCATTTAGTAACATCATTTGGTATCATAAAGTCTTCCTCAAATTAAATGAACAATGAAAATGTCTTTTAAAAAATTATTCAGCTTCAGTTCAGTGCAGTTCAGTCACTCAGTCGTGTGTGACTCTTGGCGACCCCGTGAACTGCAGCACACTAGGCCTCCCTGTCCATCATCAACTCCCGGAGTTCAGCCAAACTCATGTGCATTGAGTCGGTGATGCCATCCAGCCATCTCATTCTCTGTCATCCACTTCTCTTCTTGCCCCCAATCCCTCCCAACTTCAGAGCCTTTTCCAACGAGTCAACTCTTCGCATGAGGTGGCCAAAGGATTGGAGTTTCAGCTTTAGCATCAGTCCTTCCAAAGAACACCCAGGACTGATCTCCTTTAGGATGGACTGGTTGGATCTCCTTGCAATCCAAGGGACTCGCAAGAGTCTTCTCCAACACCATAGTTCAAAAGCATCAATTCTTCGGTGCTCAGCTTTCTTCACAGTCCAACTCTCACATCCATACGTGATTACTGGAAAAATCATACCCTGGACTAGACAGACCTTTGTTGACTAATGTCTCTTCTTTTGAATATGCTATCTAGGTTGGTCATAACTTTCCTTCCCAGGAATAAGCGTCTTTTAATTTCATGGCTGCAGTCACCATTTGCAGTAATTTTGGAGCCCCCCAAAAATAAAGTCTGACACTGTTTCCACTGTTTCCCCATCTATCTGCCATGAAGTGATAGGACCAGATGCCATGATCTTCATTTTCTGAAGGTTGAACTTTAAATGGACTTTTTCACTCTCCTCTTTCACTGTCATCAACAGACTTTTTAGTTCCTCTTCACTTTCTGCCATAAGAGTGGTGTAATCTGCATATCTGAAGTTATTGATACTTCTCCTGGTAATCATACTTTTCTTAGCATCTTTGAAGGAAGATGAATTTTTATGCCATTTACAAATATTTGCTTTGAGGTTTATAATTGTTTCTGAATTATAGAGTTGGTACTTTAGAATTACATAAATTTTGGAATGACTAGATTTCAGTAGTACTCCCCAATGTTCACTAAATCATATTTTTTGCTGTTAGGTAATTTGGTCAGACATATGGGCCATCTGTTGTATTGACTACAAGCTATATAATCTGCTTGAACCATCTTGTTGTTGCACATAGTTTACCACACTTATTTAATTACTACATGCTTCCAGATTTTGTGGTTTATAATATGTTCACTGTATGAAATTCTGCCCATAACACATTTCTCATTGACTGAGTAGCAACTAACATTTCCTTTTGGTTAACTTTTTGATTTGCTTGTCCTCAGTGTGGAATGATAGCACTGAATTATTTATTTTGGGGGGCAAATTTCAATATCTGTTTACTGTCAATAAAAATTTGTCTATTTTTTAAAATTATTCAATATTTTCTGTCTTGTTCTGGAAATTTGAATATCTTATGGACACTAGGATAGCTAGCATTTCTTTATTGTTAACTTTCCTGCATATTTTAAAATTGAATACATTACAGAATATGGAGTTCTCTAAGAAAAAGTTATGTCATCCTGACAATCAATGATTATTGCAAATTATACTTGTTCTTTCATCTTTCATCTATTGTAGATTATTTGCAAGTATATCATAGTCAACTTCAGAAAGTTCTTTTGGATAATCCCTCTATTACATATTAAATTCCTATTTTCTTGTTTTCCACAGATTGAGATTATATCTGCTTATATTTTTCACTTGAATAGATTTATGAAGTGTGGAAAATGAAACATGATATTTCTGTTATCAAAGTAGTTCACATTTCATGCACTTAAATGAATTTTAAAGACCAATAAACTATTTATTTTTTTGGTTGTCCATTTATACATTGTACAATAAAGTGATTTTTATCATTTCTGAATTCTTCTGAAACCATTAAAATGTCTATACTGCTTAGCATGTACAGAAGCACTTCTCAGTCATGAATCATCTTAATTAATTAAATTGCTTACATTTTAATTTTTGTTTAAACTGTATGAAAGGAACTGGACAACTGGGCATTTAACATTCCTCCCTATAGCAAACCAAACTACTGATATTTTCAATCATTTTTTATTTGCTTCTATATAATTAATTGACATAATTCTTCCATGTTAGAATTTAATTTGATGTTATATCTTAAATTTGGATCACGTTTACTTTCAATTTTTAAATATCAACAAGATAGTTCTGCTGCAAGACGTTTCTGCTGCAGAACACTTCCACAAAGAACAACTATAAAACTTGAATGAAACAGTGATTTAACAAAACGGCTAGTTAAGTTATTTGATAAGGACTTTACTGGTAGAAAAGATTTGAGGTTTCAAGGTCACAGAAAGAAATGAAAGTACACCCACATTAATGTGAGACAGATATTTTCTTCTGATTTTCCCACCCATATGTATGCTCATTTTTGAGCCACACTTAGCAAGAGTTATTCATTTGAAATTAGTATGTTTTTCCTCCATATATATTTTTATTCAAAGGAAAAATAGCATTAGTTACATCACTCACTCATTTGAATAGATTATATGATAAAATAAATAAAATTAAATATTAGTCATATTTAATTTTACCACTCTTTTGGCCTTTCATCAGCATGATAAGTAACTGGTTTTTGAACAAACAGAATTTATGCTCTTAGTTTTCACTCATCTCACAATAAAAGCTTATTTTAGTAGATTTTTAAAAATAGACTACTTTTTCAAGTCTGCATTATCTTTCATTAATTGACAAGCAGAACATCATGTTCAATTGTAGAGTTTACAGTTAGAGATTCTAGCTTATTTTATAGCTATTTCACTTACCAGCTTTGGAAAATGGACAGATAATTTGACCTAATCCTTCTGTGTTCAGTTTTCTCATTTGTAAATAGTATAAGTATACTTTTTATATAGTTGATTGGTATACTAACATGACAATGCATAAAGAGCAGAGAGAACTCGTTCAAATTTTTTGATCTCTTTACTATTAATATTTTTATTGGAAAACATCTTAAAGTAAAAGGAAATGATTCTCAGTTCTGATAAGCAATTAGAAAATGTTTGTCTAAATGTACAAAAATATTTAGTTATTTTATCATAATTATAAGGAAAAGATTAGCAAATACATATTGCTCCTTAAATATAAGGAGCAATTATAATGCTCATTTGCATAATTTTCAAAAATAATTCAGAAGACACAAAGTAGACATTTTCAAAAGTCACTCTATAGTTTTAAGAAATTAAAAATACACTTACAATCTAAAAGGAGCATTTTTTAATAGGATTCACTGGTGGCTCAGACACTAAAAGGAAGACATTTTTGCCTGACAATAAATTTAGATAGAAAGTAGATATGATAGAGCATAACTCCCTGATACTTAAATTTTAAAAAAGATTTTATAATATGCATATTCACTTGTAATGAATAATTAAATGTGTTTTTTATTCCTATTTTATGGGTTCTGGAGACTTGCTCAAATTATTAAACTAATTTCTATCATTATAGAATAAGGTTAATATAACATCCTGATATTATCCTATGTCTGATAAATGCATTTATTAGATATTAATATTTTATAACATTACACATTTTTTCTTCTTAGTTACTTTGCATTATATTTAAATTGTGAAAAAAGCGATGAAAAGATTGAAATAGCATAGTCTTTTAAGCATCATGTAGATATTTATTAAAGTAAGGGATCTATTTTAAACATATCAAATAATTTTTCATATGAGAAATCTGTATTTTAGATTTATAAGCAATTTGCACCTAAAAAGAAATTTAGAGAACTTCCAATCTAACTCTGTCATTTTATGTATAATAAACTAAGATATATAGACCTTAAATGTATTTTTCAGAGTCACAAAGACCATTTCTAACAAGTTTAAAATTAAACCTCACATCATCTAGTTTCTGTTCAGCACTTTTGCTTCATAGCTGACTGTCTCTTTTAATTTATCTCACCTTTAGAAAAGGAATTGAGGTAGAGATTTGTGATCAATAGTGCCTAAATCTTGATTTGCTTTTGGAACTGAAAAGTTTCCAAATATAATAGGAAATTTACTTTCTCTGGGAGAATATCATGAAATCTCTGTCTCAAAATGACTGACTAAAAGCTTGCATGCCTTTCTACTCCTTCCTGTAAAATGACCATAAAGGAATATATATATATTGGTAAGGAACTGGTCTTACTTTGGCCACCTCATGAGAAGAGTTGACTCATTGGAAAAGACTCTGATGCTGGGAGGGATTGGGGGCAGGAGGAGATGGGGACGACAGAGGATGAGATGGCTGGATGGCATCACTGACTCGATGGATGTGAGTCTGAGTGAACTCTGGGAGATGGTGATGGACAGGGAGGCCTGGCGTGCTGCAATTCATGGGGTTGCAAAGAGTCAGACACGACTGAGTGACTGAACTGAACTGAACTGAAGGAACTGGTACTAGATGATTGTTCACTGAATTTTTGAATATGGAAGATGAGAAAATGTATGATCAAGTAAAATGTACCGAAAGAGGGAAATCTAACAAGAAGTGAGCCATTGGCATCACTAAACCTCCAAAATACTCTTCAATGAATGATACCAAAGATATCAAAAGATGATAGTGAAAGGTGGAGATGAAGATAGGAGAATTAGTTGAAATCTAAGGAACAGTTAGATTCCCCTGTTCTCCTTTCCCAATTTTCATTTTGCATAGCATGGTAAACACTCCTCACCCAGCAAGAGGCAGATTTTTCACATTTCGACCCTGGGATGAGAAATAAAAAAGAAAGAAAGGAATTTAAGATGACTCCTAAACGCTGTCATCAAGACTTGGGAATTGTTTCCAAGATCCATCCTATCCCTATTCCTGTGTGGGGAAAAAACAAAAACTTCACCTGAAAATTTAATTAGATTGGGCAGGCAAGTACACTTGGCCAGTGAAACATGTGCCACTACAGTGGGATGATGTTGTATTAACATTTGCATTGTTTTGCTATTTGATGTTTGAATCACTTAAGAAATTCAGGAAATAAACTAAAAAATTCATGAGATTAGATAATTTACTTAATAACCTTATATGTGTCTTTTGTATTATTCAGTTGGATTATTGAATCCAACTGCTGGTTTAATTTGAAAATATCTGGATTCTGGTTTAGAAGTAGCTAATGAATTCTGACATATACATATTTTTTGAAATAATTTGTCCATATTGAGGTGTTCAGAAATGAGTTCCAAAGAGACTGAAGTGCTGTTGTATATTACTCTCCTATCAAAACAGCCAACAGTTGATCATTCATAAAAGGAACAGGGAAACTTTATGTTCTTAGAAGTTGAAATAACCATAACTAGAAATTTAATATCTAATTAACCACTTATCTTCAGTCAGCTGTTCCTATTTGGATTGATGATAATAATCTACAAATGATAATACTTCATGATGAAGAGCATTCAGGTGTGAGAACTGAGGGCATCATTATTCATATGCTTTTAATCCAGGAATTTCTTGCCAAAGAAGGCAAGAATAAGGTTGTAAACCTTCACTGCACTGCACTGTTTTATGAAAGGGATGAATCTAATTTATCTAACTAAATTGCTTGCTCATGTGGGCAATTAGATCTAAATCACACAATTTGGTTATGAAGAATTACTTGCTGTGCCCAACAATTCCAAACTTCACCTAATCTCTATTAATTGGGCCTCTTAAAAGACAATGTGATCTCAGACTCAAAAACCATATAAACATCCATCTGTAATTTCTTCCTCCAAGTTCATCGGAAAAGATCCTGACGCAGGGAAAGATTGAAGGCAGGAGAAGGGGATGACAGAGGATGAGATGGTTAGATGGCATCACCAACTCAATGGACATGAGTTTGAGCAAGCTCCAGGAGATAGTGATGGACATGGAAGCCTGCTGTGCTGCAGTCCCTGGGTTCCCAAAGAGTCGGACACAGCTGAGTGACTGGACTGAACTGAAGCCTCTTTCAGAGTAATGTTCTCCTTTATTGTGGTATGTTTAATGATAGATGTTATTCTGGTTCTGAGTTTCATTCATGTCTGTGGAAAGCTTGAACACTGCCTAGTATGTTGTTCCACTCCATAATGTTTGTTGAAAATGAAAAAATTAAGTGATTAATAATAATTTAACTTTCCCTTTACTTCTGGTATCCATGGATTTAATTCAGTTTCTTCCAGAGGTAAAATCTTATTGATATAAACTATATTTTATGAATCATATATTATCCACTATCTCTAAGTGCTTGTAGAGTGAGGGTTTCTGTTTTGATCTTACTGGTCTTCTCATCAAACACTAGCTCATTCAATGCTTCCAGTCAAAATCTGGAAAAGAATCAGGTGAGAGGAGAGAACAGTTTAAAGGAATGATTTAAACTTGAAAGAATTTTAAATTTCTAAGTGGCACTGAATTTTAGTCTTGGATTTACTAAATTTAGATCTTCTTCTTTTTTCCAAGCAGATGGCGAAACTTACAAAGAAGATAAAAATAAGCTATTGAGAAAAGAAAGAGTTACATTTCCTTTGCACATCCCAGACTGACCCGCCACTATAGGTCTTATTCAGAGACTTTTTCCAGATTCAGCTTTGGATGTTTGAAATCATATCAGATAAATGTTAAGTATTTTTTATATGTTCTTTAATTATGGATTTTTTTTTCCTTTCAGAACCAGAATAACATCTATCTTATTACTGGAAGTGAAAGTCACTCAGTCATGTCTGACTCTGTACCACCCCATGGACTCTATGTAACCTGCCAGGCTCCTCTGTCCATGGAATTCTCCAGGCCAGAGTCCTGGAGTAGGTAACCATTCCTTTCTCCAGGGGATCTTACCAACCCAGGAATTAAACCCAAGTTTCCTGCATTGCAGGCGAATTCTTGACCATCTGAGCCACCTGGGAAGTCCCTCTTATTGGTGAGCCTGAGGCATAAGGAAAATTGTTTGGTGTTCCTCAGTCTGGACAGATTTTCTGTTTTTACTACCCTCTCTTTTCTTTCTCCCTATTAGAGAATCGTTGTTGTTGTTGTTGTTGTTGTTTTCTTTTAAAAATATCAGTTTAATGCTATAATAGAAGGACAATGATATTAGAAGAGTGACTTACTTAATCTTATAAATGTTCCACTTTGAAAAATCTAAACACCTTTAATGAACTAGCATAGGAGGACTTTGCTCATAAAGATCTATTGCCTTTCCATTTATCAGCTCAATTTAGTTCAGTACAGTTGCTCAGTTAAGTCCGATTCTTTGCGACCCCGTGAATCGCAGCATGCCAGGCCTCCCTGTCCGTCACCAACTCCTGGAGTTAACTCAGACTCATGTCCATTGAGTCAGTGATGCCATCCAGCCATCTAATCTTCTGTCGTCCCCTTCTCCTCCTGCCCCCAATCCCTCCCAGCATCACAGTCTTTTCCAATGAGTCAACTCTTTGCATGAGGTGGCCAAAGTACTGGGCTTTCAGCTTCAGCATCATTCCCTCCAAAGAAATCCCAGGGCTGATCTCCTTCAGAATGGACTGGTTGGATCTCCTTGCAGTCCAAGAGACTCTCAAGAGTCTTCTCCAACACCACAGTTCAAAAGCATCAATTCTTCGGTGCTCAGCTTTCTTCACAATCCAACTCTTACATCCATTTATGACCACTGGAGAAACCATAGCCTTGACTAGACAGACTTTGGTGGCAAAGTTTCACTCACTTTAGCCTTAATCATTGGAAGTAGAAGCAAAATGAATCCAGGACTTAGAGGGAGAAGCGTAGGAAAAGGAAAAGAAGGGATTTCAAGAACAGTTTATCAATTCACATCCAAGTTGACCAGAAAGATACAGACTTTTTAAAAATATTTTTTTTGTGCTCTGCATATTTTTTCAATAACCTATGATTTACCCCACCTACAGATCTTTTGAAAGATAGAGTTTGTACTTCACTTCAAAAATTTGGAAAATTTTGTGTGTTTAATATGACACTGATATTTGTTCCCATCCTATTTTTATACATATCTCTTCAAAAAATGTGATGTCATGATTTACCTGCTATCTGATTTCACTTGTAGAAGTTCTACTTTTGCTAGAATACATGTGGCAGATTGTTTTGCATGACCTTATAAAGTTAAAATGATAGCTGTTTTGAGGAATAACTAGGAAATATTGAACACATGGGACGGGTGATGGAATGATCAATACAAATGATGAGAGAAAAGGGAAAAGAAGAAAATGAGAAATGGCACTTCAGTAAGATAATATGAAAGATCAAATACAAATCCATTGTGTTGTTGGTTTAATACGGAGTTAGTTACAAATTGATGTAACTCTTATGGCTCAAAACAAATAAGCCTTATTATTTGTCTTTTTATTTCTGGAGTACTTGTGTGCTACATGAATTTTAAATGAAATTTGTAAACAATGATTTTCTTTTGAAAAATTATTATAGATAATTCATTTATAATAGACCAGTTATGCCAGTATCCTTACATTTTGTTGTAATCCTAACAGAAAATTTAAGTGCTTAGTTAACTATATTGTATAGGCACTTAAGGGCTTCCCAGATAGTGCTGGTTGTAAAGAACCTGCCTGCCAGTACAGGAGACTTAAGAGATGAGGGTTCAATTCCTAGGTCAGGAAGATCCTCTGGAGGAAGGCATGGCAACCCATGCCAGAATTCTTGCCTGGAGAATCCCATGGACAGAGGAGCCTGGTGGACTACAGTCCATAGAATCACATAGGGTTGGACACGACTGAAAGGACAGCGTATCATGGCACATAAGCAGTTAATGTAATTTACAAATCTAACTCCTGATTTTTAGCAGTAAAAGCAATGTACACTACATCAAATCAAGTTTATTTTACAGCACTAGAACATCAAAAATGCTATTATTTATTCAAAAAACAATTTGAAAATTAACAAAAGTTTGGTGGCTTCCTCTAATAATTCAAATTGTCTATAATACATATATAGCAATCAAAAGAAGAATCCTCAGATCTATTATGATGCACCACTAATTCTTTATTAGTATAATAAGATGTTAAAAAATTACAGCTTTAGGTTATGGTCTGGCTGAAAAGAAACAGAAACCAATCAACATAAGTATCCTTCTGCCTTATGCTGAGTACAGCTTTTAAAAATTTCTTCAGTGTACCTTTAAATGGCAGGAAGGATTAAGTTTTACGTATTCAATATCTCTCTGTGTTGATATTTTCTTGAAAAAGAAGCTAGTGGTTTAGGGAACTGCACAATCTTCCCATAATCTCCATAAACTAGGTATGTCAAAGTGGCTTAAAATGAATTATTCAGATAGACTTCACCTGAGCATCTTTAAAAAACAAATTCTTACCATCCTTTTTCTCTTGATTATTGGATATTCTCCACTAATTTATATCTTAAGGTCCAAAATTAGGTTGTGTTTATTGAGTAATATTTGTAGAAATTATTTGCCTTTTAAAATATATTAATAAGACCTGAATGTGAAGTATCATATCTTTTGGCAACACTGTTGGATATATAATGTTCATTGAATTCCAGTCTTCATCTAAGTTATAATTTTATTCTTTTACTATGCAAAGTACTTGAGATCAAATATTTCCCACACCTATGGACACATTCCTGTAACAACATGTTTTAAATTGAAAAAATAAATCCCTCTATTTGGAAATAAAATAGGTAGATGATTATCAACTCATATATCTTAACTACTTTGCAAAATGATTTTTACAGTGTTTTGAGAACTTTCAGGCTAAGAACACTATTGAAAAGTAATATGTATTTTAAAAGACCTTATGTTAAAAGTTGTTAATATAGATTATAGTATGTTATTAGTATCCTACAAGGAGAGTGATTAATCATTAATTTCCAACTGTCATATCAACATAATAGTGTACAGATTAATTTTTTATTTATAAAGACAACTATCTAAAACTAATTGCTTAGATAATATGAGAATAAAAATATTTTATACTAATAAATATTACTACTCAAAAAATTATTACTAACAAAATTAATAATCATTTAAATATTCTAATTTAATCTCATTTTTAAAATTTAAATTCAACAAATGGATAAGAAAGCTGTGGTACATATACAGAATGGAATATTACTCAGCTGTTAAAAAGAATACATTTGAAACAGTTCTAATTAAGTGGATGAAACTGGAGCCTATTATACATAGTGGAGTAAGCCAGAAAGAAAAACACTAATACAGTATACTAACGCATATATATGGAATTTAGAAAGATGGTAATGATAACCCTGTATGAGAAACAGCAAAAGAGACACAAATGTCTAGAACAGTCTTTCAGACCCTGTCAGAAGGTGAGGGTGGGATGATCTGAGAGAATAGCATTGAAAAATGTATATTATCATATGTGAAACATATCACTGGTCCAGGTTTGATGCATGAGACAGGGTGCTCAGGGTTGTTGCAACTGGGATGACCCAGAGGAATGGGATGGCAAGGGAAGTGGGAGGGGTGTTCAGAACACATGTACAGCCATGGCTGATTCATGTCAATATATGGCAAAACCACTACAACACTGTAAAGTGATTAGCCTCCAATTAAAATAAATAAATTAGAAAAATAATAAGTGAGAATTACAAAAAAATTAAAATAAAATTTAAATTCAATAATGAAAAATTTCTCTTTATATTTACTTTCCATAAAACTAAGAAAAGTGATTTACAATATGGAAAATGATAATGTTTAACTCTTTAAGATGTAATGTTCAGTAATAACACTGAACAAAAACATAGTAAAATATCCCTTCCTCTGGAAAATAAGTTAAAAATTACTTGTTAAAATTAACAACAACAAAAAAACAATAAATAGGGGATCTTGAGAGCAGAAAGAAATCTTGAGAAAGTGAGAGGTGTTTCACCAAAAGATGATAACATGTAATATGTGAAATGACTATGGAACGATCCATTGATCCATGTTTCTGTTTTTATGCCAGTACCATACTGTTTTGATTAAGATACTTTTGTAACACAGTTTGAAAACAGAATGTGTGATGCCTCCAGGTTTGTACTTTCTCCAGATTGTTTCGGCTGTTTGGAGTCTTTTGTTGCTCAGAATTTAGATTTTTTTTTTTTAATTTCTGTGCAGAATGTTATTGAAATTTTGCTAGGGAATGCATTAAATCTGTAGATGGATTTGGGTAGTTTGGACATTTTGACAGTATTCATTATCCTGTCACTCAAACAACTTGGTCCTCAGGTAGCAGCATTTAAATTCTGCAGGTAAAACTCTTCCAGAGAATAACAGGTGTTTTTCCCTGTCCCATCTGCTTTGAGGCCTTATTGGATAGCTATGTAAATACTACTTTTTTTGTTTTTTTGTAGTACTCAGTTCAGTTCATTTCAGTTTCTCAGTCATGTCCGATTCTTTGTGACCCCATGAATCACAGCACGCCAGGCCACCCTGTCCATCAGCAACTCCCGGAGTTCACTCAGACTCACNCAACTCGACAGGACTCTCGAGCTTTGAAATGCACCTTGAGAAAAACCACGAGATCCCCCTTCAACCTGAGATGAGGCCCAATTCCCCTTCAGAGGCTTGAGAGCAATCCCTAGTTGCCCCTCGCAACTTTAAAGGAAACTTCACTACCTTTTAGTAACAAGAGAGGGTGTCCCAGATTCCTGTTACAACTCAAGAGGAACCCCAAGCTTCCAGCCACAACTCAAGAAAAACCACAAGAACCCCCTCAACCCGAGATGAGGCCAATACCACTGCACTGACTTGAGAGCAATTCTAAGTTCCCCCTTGTAACTCGATAGGAGGGTTCACTCAATTTTTACAACTCGAGAGGTTTCCCCCAGTTCACTGTCACAACTCAAGAGGAACCCCAAACTTCCCATCACAATTCGAGAAAAACCACAAGATCCCTGCTCAACCAGATATGATGCCCGATTCCCCTGTAGCCACTCGAGAGCAATCCCGAGTTTCCTCAGGAAATTAGAAAGGAATTTTTGACTCCCTTTTGCAACTAAGCGGTTCCCCCAGATCCCCATTGCAACTGGAGAAAAACCATAAGACACCCTCAACCCGAGAAGAGGTTCAATTCCACTGCAGCAATTTGAGACCAATCCCAAGTTTCCCCTCACAACTCAAAAGGATGTTTGTCACCTTTTTTGAAACTCAAGAGGTTCCCCTGGTCGCAACTGGAAAAGAACACCATGTTCCAAACCACATCTTGAGATGATGCCTGAAACCCCTGCTTTGACTCAAGAGGAATCCCAAGTTCCCGAACACAACACAAAAGGAGGCCTGACTCCCCTGAGGCAAATAGAGAAGTTCACTGAGATCCCCATTGCAACTCAAAAGGAACCCCAAGATCCCTGTTGAAACTCGAGAGAAACCCCTAGTTTCCCGCTTCAACTGGACATGAGGCCTGATTCCTCTGAAGCACCTCAAGAGGAATGCTGAGCTCCCCTTCACAACTGGGAAGGAGGCCTGACTCCCCTGAGGCAACTTGAGAGGATCACTGAGATCCCCAATGCAACTTGACAGGATCCCCAAGCTTCCATACGCACCTCGAGAAAAACCGCAAGATCCCACTCACAACCTAAGATGAGGCCCGATTCCCCTGCAGCAACTTAAGAGCAATCCTGAGTTCCCCCTTGCAACTCAATAGGAGGCTTGACTCCCTTTTTGCAACTCTAAAGGTACCCCCTGACCCCCACTACAACTCGGGCAGAACCCCGAGCTTCCTGCTGCAACTCGAGAAAAACAACAAGATCTCCCCTCAACCGGAGATGAGGCCCATTTCCTCTGCAGCGACACAAGAGCAATCCCAAGTTCCCACTCGAACTCAAAAGAAGGCTTGACTCCCTTTTTGCAACTCAAGAGGTTTCCCCAGATTGCCTTCACAACTCCTGAAGAACACAGAGCTTCCTGCCAAAATTCGAGGAAAACCATGAGATTCCCTTCTCAACCCTAGATGAGGCCAGGTTCGCCTGCTGCTAATCGAGAGCAATCCTGAGTTTCCCCCAGGCAACTGGAAAGAAACTTTGACTCCCTTTTTGCATCATGAGAGGTTCCCCTAGATCCCCATAGCAACTCGAGGGGAGCCCAGAGCTTTCCACCACAATGCGAGAAAACCCACAGCATCCACCCTCAATCCAAGATTAGGCCTGATTCCACAGCAGCGACTCAAGAGCAATCCCAAGTTGCCAATTGCAACTCGAAAGGATGCTTGACTCCCTTTTGCTACTCAAGAAAGAAAGTGAAGTCATTCAGTCATGTCCAACTCTTTGCGACCCCATGGACTGCAGCCTACCAGGCTCCTCAGTTCATGGGATTCTCCAGGCAAGAATACTGGAGTGGGTTGCCATTTCCTTTTCCAAGGGATCTTCCTGGCCCAGGGATCAAACCCTGGTCTCCCACATTGCAGGCGGACGCTTTAACTTCCCTGAGCTTCCCACTCCAACTTGGGAAACCACAAGATATCCCCTCTACTTGAGATGAGGTGGGATTCCACTGCAGTGACTCGAATGAAATCCTGGGTTCCTCCAGGCAATTGGAAAGGAGTTTTTGACTCCATTGTTGCAACTCGAGATCCCCCATTGTTGCTCCCCCAGATCCTCATAACAACCCGAGGGGAACCCTGAGCTTCCTGCCCCAACCGGGGAAACCACAAGATCACCCCTCTACTTGAGATGAGGCGGGATTCCACTGCAGTGACTCAAGAGCAATCCTGAGTTCCCTCTCGCAACTCAAAAGGAGGCTTGACTGCCTTTTTGCAAATCTAGAGATTCCCTGAGTTCCCTGTCGTAGCTTGAGAGCAACCCTGAGCTTCCCACCATAACTTGAGAAAAAGCATGAGATACCATCTCAAACCGAGATGAGTCCCAATTCCCCTGCATAGCCTTCAGAGCAATTCTGAGTTCACCCAGTCAACTGGAAAGGAGGCTTGAATACCTTTTTACAACTCGAGAGATTCCCTCAGATCCCTATCGCAACTCAAGAGGAACCCCGAATATACCCCTGCTACTCAACAAAATCCACAATATCCTTTATCAACCCCAGATGAGGCCCGATTCCAATGCAGGGATAGAGAGCAATCACGAGTTCCCCATCACAACTAGAAGAAGTCTTGATTCCCTTTTTGCAACTCAAGAGGTTTCCCCAGATCCCCGTTGCAACTCGACAGGAACCCTAATGTTCCTGTCGAGTGAGAATAATGTGAGAAAAATCAAGAGATCCCCTCTGAACCCGAAATTTGGCCCAATTCCTCTGCAGAGACTCCAGAGCAATCTGGAATTCACCCTGTCAGCTACAAAGCAGGCTTAACTCCTTTCTTGCAACTTGAGATGTTCCCTGAGATCCCCGCCACAACTCGAGAGGAACCCTGAGTGTCATGCCTCACCTCGAGATGAGGCATGATTACCCTGCAGTGTCTCAAGAAGAATTGCAAGTTCCCCCTCACAAATCTAAAGGAGATCTGACTCTCCTGAGGCAAACTGAGCGGTTCCCTGAGATCCCTGTCACAATTCAGGTGGAACTCCAAGTTTCCCACCACAACTTGAAAAGAACTCCATGTTCCCCACCACATCTCATGATGAGGAGCAATTTCCCTTCAACAAGATCCCCCCTCAATGCGAGATGAGGCCCCATTACACCACAGTGATTGGAGAGAAATCCCAAGTTCCCCCTCACAACTCGAAAGGAGGCTTGATGCCTTTTTATAACTTGAGATGTTCTGCCAGGTCCCTGTTGCAACTCGACAGGAACCCCAAGCTTTCTGCCCCAACTCAAGAAAAATCACGATATCCTCACTCAACCTGAGATGAGCCCCGGGTTGGGGGCTTCAGCAACTCAAGAGCAATTGCGAATTTTCCCTCGCAACTCGAAAGGAGGCTTGACTCCCTTTTTGCTACTCAAGAGGTTCCCCCAGATCCCCATCGCACCTCGAGAGGAAGCCCGTTTCCCGCCTCAACTCACGATGAAGCCTGATTCCCCTGCAGTGACCCATCTTTTCCAATGAGTCAATTCTTCACATGAGGTGGCCAAAGTACCAGAGTTTCAGCTTTAGCATCATTCCTTCCAAAGAAATCCCAGGGTTGATCTCCTTCAGAATGGACTGGTTGAATCTCCTTGCAGTTCAAGGGACTCTCAAGAGTCTTCTCCAACAACACAGTTCAAAAGCATCAATTCTTCGGTGCTCAGCCTTTTTCACAGTCCAACTCTCACATCCATACATGACCACAGGAAAAACCATAGCCTTGACTAGACGGACCTTAGTCAACAAAGTAATGTCTCTGCTTTTGAATAAAGACGGTACAATAAAGAACAGAAAATGCTTGGACGTAATAGAAGCTGAAGATATTAAGAAGCGGTGGCAAGAATACACAGAACTATACAAAAAAGATCTTCATGACCCAGAGAACCATGATGGTGTGATCACTCACCTAGAGCCAGACATCCTGGAATGAGAAATCAAATGGGACTTAGGACGCATCACTATGAACAAAGCTAGTGGAGGTGATGGAATTCCTGTTGAGCTATTTCAAGTCCTAAAAGACGATGCTGTGAAATTGCTGCACTCAATATGCTGGCAAATTTGAAAAACTCAATAGTGGCCACAAAATTGGAAAAGGTCAGTTTTCATTCCAATCCCAAAGAAGGGCAGTGCCAAATAATGTTCAAACTACTGCACGATTGCACTCATCTCACATGGTATCAGAGTAATTCTCAGAATTCTCCATGCTAGACTTCAACATATGAAATTCCAGATGTTCAAACTGGATTTAGAAAAATCAGAGCAACCAGAGACATCCGTTGGATCATAGAAAAAGCAAGAGAGTTCCAGAAAAATATCTTCTTCTGCTTTATTGATTACACCAAAGCCTTTGATTGTGTAGATCACAACAAACTGAAAAATTCTTAGAGATGGGAATAGCAGACCACATGATCTGTCTCCTGAAAAATCCATATGCAGGTCAAGAAGCAACAGTTAGAACCAGACATGGAACAACAGACTGGTTCCAAATTTGGAAAGGAGTATTTCAAGGCTGTATATTGTCACCCTGTTTATTTAATTTATATGCAGAGTACATCTTTAGAAACGTTGGGCTGGATGAAGCACAAGCTGTGGAGAAATATCAATCATCCAATATGCAGATGATACCACTCTTATGGCAGAAAATCAAAAGGAACCAAAGAGCATCTTGATGAAAGAGGAGAGTGAAAAAGCTGGATTAAAACTCAATATTTAAAAAGCTAACATCATGGCATCCCTTCTTATCACTTCATGGCAAATAGATGAGGAAACAATGGAAACAGTGACAGACTGTTTTCTTGGGCTCCAAAATCACCAGATGGTGACTGCATCCATGAAATTAAAAGACACTTGCTCCTTGGAAGAATAGCTATGAACAACATAGACAGCATATGCAAAAGCAGAGAGTACTTTTCCAACAAAGGTCCTTCTAGTGAAGCCATGGCTTCTCCACTAGTCAGGTATGGATATGAGAGCTTAATATAAAGAAAGCTGAGCACCAAAGATTTGATGCTTTTGAACTGTGGTATTGGAGAAAATTTTTGAGAGTCTCTTGGACTGCCAGAAGATCAATTCAGTCAATCCTAAAGGAAATCAGTCCTGAATATTCATTGGAAAGACTGATGCTGAAGCTGAAACTCCAATACTCTGGCCACCTGATACAAAGAACTGACTCATTGGAAAAGACCCTGATGCTTAGAAAGATTGAAGGAAGGAGAATGGGATGACAGGATGAGATGGTTGGATGTCATCACCAACTCTATCAACATGAGTTTGAGCAAGCTCTTGGGGTTTATGATGGGCAGAGAAGCCTGGTGTAAAGCAGTCCATGTGGTCACAAAAAGCCTGACACAACTGAGTGACTGAACTGTATACTTTCATTCCGTTCATATGGTTCTCAAGGCAAGAAAGATGAAGTGATTTGGCCTTCCCTTCTCCAGTGAACCTTTTTTGGTCAGAATTCTCCAGCATGACCCAGCCATCTTGGGTGGCCCTACACAGCATGGCTCAAGTTTTGTTAAGTTACACGAAGTTGTGACCCATGTGATCATTTTGGTTAGTTTTCTTTGATTGTGGCTTTCATTCTGTCTGTCCTCTGATGGATGAAGTTAAGAGGCTTGTGGAAGTTTCCTGATGGAAGAGACTGGCTGTGGGGGAATTTGGGTCTTTCTCTAATGAGGAAGGCCATGCTCAGTAAATCTTTAACCCAATTTTCTCCTGAAGGGTGGGGCTGTGTTCTCTACCTGTAATTTGTCCTGAGGCCAAACTAAAGCAGCGGTATTTCAAAAGAGTTTAAGCTACGTCAGTGTCCCTTGCCCTGCAGCAAACCACTGGCTTCCCGGGCCTCCACCAGAGACTCCCAAAAACTTATAGTCAAGTCAATTTTAGTCTCTTGTGAGGTCACTGTCCTTTTTCCTGGGTCCCGGTACACACAAGAGGTTGTTTTTTGTTGTTGTTTTTGTGTGTGTGTGCCCTCCAAGAGTCCGTTTCCCCAGTTGGTGAACTTTCTGTAATCAAATCCTGCTGAACTTTAAAGTCATATGACACTGAAAGATGAACCTGCCTGGTCAGTAGGTATTCAATCTACTACTGGAGAAGAGCAGAGAAATAGCTCCAGAAGAAGTGAAGAGGCTGAGCCAAAGTGGAAATGATAACCAGTTGTTGTGGATGTGTTTGGTGGTGAAAGTAAAGTCCAGTGCTGTAAAGAACAGTATTACATAGGAACCTGGTCCATAAATCAAGGTAAATTGGAAGTGGTCAAACAGGAGATGGTAAGAGTGAACACTGACATTTTAGGAATCAGTGAACTTAAATGGACAAGAATGGTTGAGTTTAGTTTATATAGCCTACTGTGGGCAAGAATCCCTTAGAAGTAATGGAGCAGCCTTCATAATCAACAAAGGAGTTCAAAATACAGTACTTGTGTGCAATCTCAAAACAACAGAATGATCTCTGTTTCCAAGGCAAAGCATTCAATATCACAATAATCCAAGTCTATGTCCCAACCAATAATGCCAAAGAAGCTGAAGAAATGGTTCTATGAAGACCTATGAGACCTTCTAAAACTAAACTTAAAATAGATGTCATTTTCATTATAGAGGAATAGAAGGTAAAAGTAGGAAGTAAAAAGATACCTGGAGTAACAGGCAAGTTTGGCCTTGGTGTACAAAATGAAGCAGGGAAAAGACTAACGAAATTTTGCCTTGAGAATGCACTGGTCATATCAAACATGCTCTTCCAACAATACAAGAGATGATTCTACACATGTTCATCACCAGATGGTCAATACAGAAATGAGACTGATTAAATTCTTTGCAGCTGAAAATGGAGAAGCTCTATACAATCAAAAGAAAAAGAATGGGAGCTAACAATGACTCGTCTCATGAACTCCTTATTGCCAAATTGAGACATAAGTTAAAGAAAATAGGGAAAACCACTAGGCCATTTAGGTATGTCCTAAACCAAATCCCTTATGATAATACAGTGGAAGTGATGAACAAACTCATGGGGTTAGATCTGATAGAGTGCCTGAAGAACTATGGATGGGGGTTCATAACATTGTACACGATGGAGTGACCAAAGGCATCCAAAGAAAAAGAAATGCAAGAGAGCAAAGTGGTTGTTGGAGAAGTATTTACAAACAGCTGAGAAAACAAAAGAAGACAAAGGCAAAGGAGAAAAGAAAATATATACCCATTTGAATGCATAGAACCAAAGAATAACATGAAGATGTATGAAAGCCTTCCTAAGTGAACAATGCAAAGAAATAGAGGAAAACAATAGAATGGGAAAGAGTAGCCATCTCTTCAAGAAAATTAGAGATACCAAGGGAACATTCCATGCAAAAATGGGCACAATAAAGAACAGAAAATGTATGATCTTAACAGAAGCAGAAGATATTATGAAGAGGTGGCAAGAATACACAGAAGAACTCTACAAAAAGGTCTCAATGGCTCAGATAGCTATGATGGTGTGATCACTCACCTAGGGCCAGACATCCTAGAGTATGAAGTCCAGTGGGCCTTAGGAAGCATTACTATGAACATATCTAGTGGATATGACGGGATTCCAACTGAGCTATTTCAAATCCCAAAAGATGATGCTGTTAAAAGGCTGCACTCAGTATGCCAGAAAATTTGGAAAACTCAGCAGTGGCCACAGGACTGCAAAAGGTCAGTTTTCATTCCAATCCCAAAGAAGGGAAATGCCAAAGAACGTTCAAACTAATGCACAATTGCACTCATTTCACATGCTATCAAGGTAATGCTCAAAATCCTTCAAGCTAGGTTGCAACAGTACATGAACTGAGAACTTCCAGTTGTACAAGGTGGAATTAGAAAAGGTAAAAGAACTAGAGATCAAATTGCCAATATCCATTGGATCATGGAAAAAGCAAGATAATTCCAGAAAAACTTCTGCTTTACTGACTGTGCCAAAGCCTTTTGACTGTGTGGATCACAACAAACTGTGGAAAATTCTTAAAGAGATGCAATTACCAGACTAAATTACCTGTGTCATGAGAAATCTGTATGCAGGTCAAGAAGCAACAGTTATAACCAAAAAAGGGACTGGTTCAGAATTGGGAAGAGAGCATGTCAAGGCTGTATATTGTCACCCTGCTTATTTAACTTATATGCAGAGTGCATGTGTGCATGCTAAGTCTCTTCAGTTCTGTCTGACTCTTTGTGATCCTATAGACTATTGCCCACTAGGGTCCTCTGTCCACTGGTTTTCCTAGACAAGAATACTGGAGTGTGTTGTTGTTTCCCTCTCCAGGGGATCTTTGTGACCCAGGGCTGTAACTGACATCTCTTTTGTCTCCTACGTTAATAAATGCCAGGTTGCATAAAGCTCAGCTTGAATCAAGATTGCTGGGAGAAATATCACTAACCTCAGATAATGGGGCTCTGTACCAACCTAACAGGGTGGGATGGGTATGGAGATAAGAGGAAGGTTCAAGAAGGAAGGGACATATGTATACCTATGGCTGATTCCTGTTGATGTTTGGCAAAAACCAACACAAAATGTAAACCAATTATCCTTCAATTGCTTATTACAACATAATTAATTTAGAAAGAAAAACTGAAACATTATATTTTCAGTAATAGAAGTAGATGTCTACAATATGAAATGGGAGATAATAAATACCATGCAACTATTCAAAATAGTGGTATTTATTAAAATGAGTAGATGTCCATGGATGTGGTATTGCAAAAACTAGTTTATCCAACAGATGATATATATGAATCTATCCATGTACAACTTAGATATATATTTATTTGATTGAATATCTTTCATATAAAGAGTTCACCAAAAATAACAATAAACACATTTTAAGATTTTTGAAACCAAAAAAATAAATAAATAAATTTAAAAAAAAATTACTTCAGACATGCAAGTAATAACATCACCCTAATGCAGATAGGAAAGAGAAACTAAAAAGCCTCTTGATGAAAGTGAAAGAAGAGAGTTAAAAAGCTGGCTTAAAACTCAACATTCAAAAAATGAAGATCATGGCATCTGGTCCCATCACTTCATGGTAAAAAGATATGGAAAAAATGGAAACAGTTCAGACTTTATTTTCTTAGTCTCCAGAATCACTGCAGATGGCAACTGCAGCGATGAAATTAAAAGATGCTTACTCCTTGGAAGAAAAGCTATGACCAACCTAGAAGTATTAAAAACCAGAGACATCATTTTGTTGATGAAGATTTGTCTAGTCAAGCTACAGTATGTAAGGATGTGAGAGTTGGCCATAAAGAAGGCTGAGTGATAAAGAATTGATGCTTTCAAGAACTGATGCTTTGTGGTGCTAGGGAAGACTCTTGAGAATCTTTTGGACAGTAAAGAGATCAAACCAGTCAATCATAAAGGAAATTAACCCTGAATATTCACTGAAGAACTGATGCTAAAGCTGAAACTCCAATACTTTGGCTACATGAAGCGAAGAGCTGACTCATTGGAAAAGACCCCAATGCTGGGCAAAACTGAGGGCAAGAGGATAAGGGGGTGACAGAGGATGAGATGGTTTGATGGCATCATCAACTCAATGGACATGAGTTTGAGCAAAGTCTGGGAGATAGTGAAGGACAGGGACATCTGGCTTGCTGCAGTCCATGGTGGTCACAAAGAGTCAGACAGGACTGAGTGACTGAACAACTATTTATTTTCAGTATAATATGTATCTTTTAAACTGTTTTTACTCCTATAAAATATATACCACTTTTGATATTATTTTATTCTGTTTTTGTAGCTATGTGCTATGCTTAGTAGCTTGGTTGTGTCTGAATCTTTGTGCCCTCATGAACTGCAGCCTGCCAGGATCCTCTGTCCATGGGGATTCTCCAGGCAAGAATACTGGTGTGGGTTGCCATGCCCTCTTCCAGAGAGCCCTTCCAATCCAGAGATCGAACCCAGGTCTTCCACATTGCAGATGGATTCTTTCCATCTGAGCCACCAGGGAAGCCCAAGAATACTAGAGTGAGTAGCTTATCCCTTCTCCAAGGATAGTCTTATAGATACACTATACTAAAATGTGTATTTTTGTAGACTTGGAACTTGAACTGTGATTTTACCATCTCTGATATCTCCTGCCCACTATATATAGAACTCTTACATCTATGGTATTTTTTGATGGACCCAGTTTTCTTTAGCAACCCATATCGGGCTTCCCATGTGGTGCTAGATGTAAAGTATCCACCTACTAATGCAGGAGACATAAGAGACATGAGGTTGATCCTTCCAGGGTGGGAAAGATCCCTGGGAGGAGGACATGGCAACACTGTACTATTCATGCTGGAGAAACCCCATGGAATGAGTAACCTGGCAGACTGCAGTCCATAGGGTCACAAAGAGTTGGACACGACTGAAGCAACTTAGCACACATTGGTTGTCACATTTTTACTTTTGACATTATGAATCATTTTCTCTCCAAAATCTTGAACATAAAATCCTACAGTACATAACAAGTTTTCTTAATCCTACTTCTCCTTAATTGTTTCTCCAATATACCTTTTCTCAAATGCATTAGTATTTCTAATCCAGGAGTAAAATATGTATTCTTATCAATATTCTCCCAATTTATAGTGGCCAGTTGTAACACTGTACTGAGAATTCTGAACCTGAGGTCCAGGCTCAGCAAAAAATACTTGTGATCAATTATCAGTGTGAAATAAAGCAGAAATTTATGGTTGCCTGCATGTCAAATACATGTAAGTCCTTCTACCTTTCCTATTCTGTTAGACTATCATTCTTTGTCTGAATGCACCTTTCTCACCCTCTGTGTTAGTGACTTCCATTCTCAATCCAACCATCCAAGAGTTGAAAATATTTTTAAAAAATCTTTTGAATAGTGTCAAAAAGCAAAACTTGATTTTGCCATTCCCTGGAACTAATTGCATAGTATTTGTATTGTGTTTACAACTGTTGACATAGAATTTACATCACATTAGGTAATAAATAATCTATATATGATGTAAAGTATAAGATGGGATATGTGGAGATTATATGCAAAAACTATACCATTTTTATAATATAGGGTCTTCCCTAGTAGCTCAGTGGCAAATAATCTGACAAGTGATTAATTCCAAAGTAATCATGGAGCTTAGACAGCTGCTCAATATCAAAGAAACAAACACACAAAAACAAAACAAAACAAAAAATGTGCAGAAGACCTAAATAGACATTTCTCCAAAAAGGACATACAGATGGCCAACAGGCACTTGAAAGGATGCTCAACATTGCTAATTATTAGAGAAATGAGAAACAAAACTACAATGAAGTATCACCTTACATCAATCAGAATGACCATCATCAAAAAAGGTTTACAAATAACTTAAAGAGATACATGGACCCAATGTTCATAGCAGTGCTATTTACAAAGACCAAGACAGAAACAACCTAGATGTTCACTGATAAATGAGTATATAATGAAGTATTACTCAGTCATGGAATAGAATGAAATAATGCCATTTACAGCAACATAGATGGACCCAGAGATTATCATACTAAACCAACTAGGTCAGACAGAGAAAGGCAAATAGCATATAATATCACTTATATGTGAAATCTAAAAATACTGACAAAAATGAATTTATTTACAAAACAGACCCACAGACATTGAAAACAAAATTATGTTTTCTGGAAGGAAAAGTGGGGAGGGATAAACTGGGAATTTGGATTAACAGATACATACTTCAGTTCAGTTCAATTCAGTTCAGTCGCTCAGTCGTGTCCGACTCTTTGCAACCCCATGAATCGCAGCACACCAGGCCTCCCTGTCCATCGCCAACTCCCGGAATTCACTGAGACTCACGTCCATCGAGTCAGTGATGCCATCCAGCCATCTCATCCTCTGTCATCCCCTTCTCCTCCTGCCCCCAATCCCTTCCAGCATCAGAGTCTT
Organism: Neotragus pygmaeus; assembly: GCA_006410875.1. NCBI lineage: Eukaryota > Metazoa > Chordata > Mammalia > Artiodactyla > Bovidae > Neotragus > Neotragus pygmaeus. The sequence continues at coordinate 193,819 of SJYV01049706.1, forward strand.
TTCCAATGAGTCAACTCTTCGCATGAGGTGGCCAAAGTACTGGACTTTCAGCTTCAGCATCTTTCCTTCCAAAGGAATCCCAGGGCTGATCTCCTTCAGAATGGACTGGTTGGATCTCCTTGCAGTCCAAGAGACTCTCAAGAGTCTTCTCCAACACCACAGTTCAAAAGCATCAATTCTTCAGCACTCAGCTTTCTTCACAGCCCAGCTCTCACATCCATACATGACTACTGGAAAAACCACAGCCTTGACTAGACGGACCTTAGTCGGCAAAGTAATATCTCTGCTTTTGAATATGCTATCTAGAGCATATTCATATGCTATCTAGAGCATATGGGAGAATGGCACTGAAGCATGTATACTATCATGTAGGAAACGAGGCACCGGTCTATGTTCGATGCAGGATGCTTGGGGCTGGTGCACGGGGATGATCCAGAGAGACGTTGTGGGGTGGGAGGTGGGAGGAGGATTCAGGATTGGGAGTTCGTGTACACCTGTGGTGGATTCATGTCGATGTATGGCAAAGCCAATAGAGTATTGTAAAGTAAAATAAAGTTTTGAAAAAAAAAAAGAAAGAATATGCTATCTAGATTGGTCATAACTTTTCTTCCAAGGAGTAAGCATCTTTTAATTTCATGGCTGCAATCAACATCTGCACTGATTTTGAAGTCCCCAAAATAAAGTCTGACACTGTTTCCACTGTTTCTCCATCTATTTCCCATGAAGTCATGGGACCAGATGCCATGATCTTCGTTTTCTGAATGTTGAGCTTTAAGTCAACTTTTTCACTCTCCACTTTCACTTTCATCAAGAGGCTTTTTAGTTCTCTTCACTTTCTGCCATAAGGTGGTGTCATCTGCATAGTTGAGGTTATTGATATTTCTCCCAGCGATCTTGATTCCAGCTTGTGCTTCTTCCAGTCCAGCGTTCCTCATGATGTACTCTGCATATAAGTTAAATAAGCAGGGTGACAATATACAGCCTTGATGTACTCCTTTTCCTATTTGGAACCAGTCTGTTGTTCCATGTCCAGTTTCAACTGTTGCTTCCTGACCTGCATATAGGTTTCTCCAGAGGCAGATCAGGTGGTCTGGTATTTCCCATCTCTTTCAGAATTTTCCACAGTTTATTGTGATCCACAGAGTCAAAGTCTTTGGCATAGTCAATATAGCAGAAATAGATGTTTTTCTGGAACTCTCTTGCTTTTTCCATAATCCAGTGGATGTCTGCAATTTGATTTCTGGTTTCTCTACCTTTTGTAAAACCAGCTTCAACATCAGAAATTTCATGGTTCATGTATTGCTGAAGCCTAGCTTGGAGAATTTTGAGAATTACTTTACTAGCATGTGAGATGAGTGCAATTGTGCAGTACTAGTAGTAAATTATAAGCTATTTGAAATCCTAAAAGATGATGCTGTGAAAGTGCAGCATTCAATATGCCAGAAAAATTTGAAAACACAGCAGTGGCCACAGGACAGAAAAAGTTCAGTTTTCATTCTAGTCCCAAAGAAGGGCCAATGCCAAAGAATATTCAAACTACTGCACAATTGCACTCATTTCACACACTAGCAAAGTAGTGCTCAAAATCCTTCAAGCTAGGCTTCACCAATATGTGAACCAAGAATTTCCAGATATACAAGCTGGATTTAGAAAAGGCAGAGGAAGCAGAGATCATATTGCCAACATCTGTTTTATCATAGAAAAAGCAAGAGAATTCCAGAAAAACATATATTTCTGCTTCATTGACTATGCTAAAGACTTTGACAGGGTAGACCACAGCAAACTGTGGAAAATTCTTAAAGAGATAAGAATACCAGACCACTTTACCTGCCTTCTGAGAAACCTGTATACAGGTGAGGAAGCAACAATTAAAACCAGACATGGAACAATGGACTGGTTCAAAATTGGGAAAGATGTACATCAAAGCTATATATTGTCACCCTACTTATTTTATTTATGTGCAGAATACCTCATGCAAAATGCCATGCTGGATGAAGCACAAGCTGGAATTCAGATTGCAAGCGAAATACCAATAACCTCATATATGCAGATAATACCTCTTTAATTAGAGAAAGCAAAGAGGAATTATAGAACCTCTAGATGAAGGTGAAAGAAGACAGTGAAAAAGCTGACTTAAAACTCAATGTTCAAAAGACTAAGATCATGGAATCTGGTCCTATTACTTGATGGGAAATAGATGGGGAAACAACGGAAGCACTGATAGACTTTATTTTCTTGAGCTCCAAATCACTGTAGATGGTCACTGGGCAGCCTTGAAATTAAAAGACACTTGCTCCTTGGAGGTAAAGAATGGCAAAACTAGACAGTATATAAAATCAGAGACATTACTTTGCCAACAAAGGTCCATATAGTCAAAGCTATGGTTTTTCCAGTAGTCATGTACAGATGTGAGAACTGGACAATAAAAAAGGCTGAATGCTGAAGAACTGATGCCTTTGAACTGTGGTGCTGGAGATAACTCTTGAAAGTCCTTTGGACTGCAAGCAGATCAAACCAGGCCATCCTAAAGGAAATCAACCCTGAATATTCATTGGAAGTACTGATCCTGATGCTGAAGCTCCAATACTTTGGCCACATGATGCAAAAAGCCATCTCATTAGATAAGACCTTGATGCTGGAAAGATTAAAAGAAGGAGGAGAAGGGGATGACAGAGGATGAGATGGTTGGATGGCATCACTGACTCGATGGACATGAGTTTGAGTAAACCCCAGGGAATGGTGAAGGACAGGGAAGCCTGGTATGTTGCAGTTCATGGGGCTGCAAAGAGTTGGACATGATTGAGCACCTAAACAACACAAGTAGTAAATTATAGGTACCTTTAATTATCTGTCTATGGGAATCCTTGGTGGCTCAGAGGTTAAAGCATCTGCCTGCAATGCGGGAGACCCAGGTTTGATCCCTGAGTTGGGAAGATCCCCTGGAGAAGGAAATGGCAAACCACTCCAGTATTCTTGCCTGGAGAATCCCATGGAGGGAAGAGCCTGGTAGGCTACAGTCCACGGGGTCACAAAGAGTTGGACACGACTGAGATACTTCACTTTCACTTTAATTATCTGTAATTGATTAGAATAATGTGATGAATGAGTTTAAATAATCATTAATATTAATTCTTTAAATACTACCATATGATGCAGATGTTATTTTTATTAGAACAAAAGGAGAAAAGGGCATCTCTGAAGTGTTATAACACACAAGAATCATAAGCTTTTTGGTGCAATCTTTGTAGAGTAACTAATTATAAAATGTTCATACATCAAAAGAAGACTTTGTTTCATACATATTCCACCAGTTAATTGTATTCATCTTAGCTACAAGTTTCTGACTTTTATCTTACATCTCTATAATTGACTTAAATTTTAATGTTAACTTTATTTTGCAAAGTTTTCTCTGAGTTATTTTTTTAATATAATTTTTTTTATTTTAATTGAAGGCTAATTACTTTACAACATTGTATTGGTTTTGCCATACATCATCATGAATCTGCCATGGGTGTACATGTGTTCCCCATCCTGAACCCCCCTCCTACCTTCCTCCTCATACCATCCCTCTGGGTCATTCCAGTGCACCAACCCCAAGCATCCTGTATCATGCATCAAACCTGGACTGGCGATTCACTTCATATATGATATCATACATGTTTCAATGCCATTCTCCTAAATCATCCCACCTTCTCCCTCTCCCACAGAGTCCAAAAATACTGTTCTATACATCTGTGTCTCTTTTGCTGTCTCATATACAGGGTTACTTTTATATAAGTAATCATATGTCTAAAGTCTGTTTAATTTTTTTCTCACATCTTTAAACCATTTTCATATAGCTCTGTGACATCTTTCCTCTACAAGCACTTTCAATAGTTGGGGATAAACATTTTCAATTTTTAAATCTTATTTCCATTAAACATGTATATTTTAAAATATTGATGTATATTTATATATATTTGAATTGATGCTTTTGAACTGTGGTGTTGGAGAAGACTCTTAAGAGTCCCTTGGACTGTAAGGAGATCCAACCAGCCCATTCTGAAGGAGACCAGCCCTGGGATTCATTTGGAAGGAATGATGCTAAAGCTGAAACTCCGGTACTTTGGCCAACTCAGGCAAAGAGTTGACTCATTGGAAAAGACTCTGACACTGGGGAGGGATTGGGGGCAGGAGGAGAAGGGGACGACAGAGGATGAGATGGCTGGATGGCATCACTGACTCGATGGACGTGAGTCTGAGTGAACTCCAGGAGTTGGTGATGGACAGGGAGGCCTGGTGTGCTGCAATTCATGGGGTCGCAAAGAGTCAGACACGGATACGACTGAGTGACTGAACTGAACTGAACTGACCCTCAATGAGTAGGCCAGGATCCTTAATAACCATTAGGTGCATAACTCTCAGTTGCTTATTCATCCTGAGGATTACTAAAGGAAGCTTCCCTGTTGCAAACCAATGCCAGAAATTTGGACTGTTTATAGCTGTTTTTGCTCTTTATTCTTCTATTGTTTACGATGAAATACTTCATATACCTAAAAGAGAGTTCAGTGTTTGGGTGTTTTTTTTAATGTATAAAGATAATAGATTTGTAGCTCCAACCAAGTGAAAAAAAAACTACATTGCGAACCCTCCAGATATTTTCTGTTTATTGTTCCTTATGCAAATACTTTGGCCTCTCTAAAAATTAAGGATCATTTTGCCTTAAGTAATAGTTATTCTTTTTTTTAATTAATTATTTTTTTAAATTTTACTTTACAATACTCTATTGGCTTTGCCATACATCGACATGAATCCACCGTACACCAGCCCCAAGCATCCTGCATCCTGCATCGAACATAGACCGGTGCCTCGTTTCTTATATAATAGTATATAGGCTTCATTGCCATTCTCCCAAATCATCCCACCCTCTCCTACTCCCTCAGAGGCCAAAAGTCCGTTCTTTATGTCTGTGTCTCTTTTGTTTTTATTTATATTCTTTGTATGCATAACTGGATCCTTAACACTATAGTTTTGCATATTATAGGAAAAGAATTTTATATGGACCTGTCCAAATTCTTTATTTCTTGTTTCTTTTGTTCAATATTATGTTTATGAATTTCAATTCTTGTTTTATATATCTGTGATTCTTTGTTGTCTATTGTTATATGTTATTTCATTATGTGATTATTTGGTTCCCAAATATTATTAATAACCATTTTAAGCATTTCCAGGTTTGCAGTTGGAGAAAACATTGTTGTGGCTATTTTTGTTCATGTTTCGCAGTGCACATAAACAAGAGATGCACTTGAAAATTTCCTGATGGTGATTTTGCTGAGTGGGTTTATGAATGTTTGGCTTCACTAGAAAATGTCAATTTTTTTTTTTTCCAAAATAGTCTAATCAATTTAAACCAGGCAAATGTGGGCTTTTCTGAGACTCTCTAGTATTTACAAATTGATATTTGAAGACATTTAAGCTTTTGCTGACATAGTAAGCTTACACATATACACACATAGACACAAAGAAATGTCTGGTCTAGATGATTTTACTGATGAATTTTTTCTAAATCTTTCAGTTCAGTTTAGTTCAGTTCAGTCGCTCAGTCATGTCCGACTCTTTGCAACCCCATGAATCACAGCACGTCAGGCCTCCCTGTCCATCACCAACTCCAGGAGTTCACTCAGACTCATGTCTATCGAGTCAGTGATGCCATCCAGCCATCTCATCCTCTGTCATCCCCTTCTCCTCCTGCCTCCAATCCCTCACAGCATCAGGGTCTTTTCCAGTGTTAGGCACCAATATTACAGCAAATTTCAGAGGACTGAAAAATACAAAAATCCTCTGGCTATAGCTCATTGCCCCCAAGTTTTATCAAATCTGAGGATTTTCAATACAGAAAAATTATAGAAGAGTTTCTACCATAAACTCAAAAGACAAAAATTTTTAATAAATATATAAGTAAAACCAATCTTGCATTAATATGTTATGACCAAGTAATGTTTGCTCAAGAAGGGTAAACTTGCAAGAAACCCATAGAATTGTAACAAATTAATATACAGAAACATCAATTACATAGAGTTGAAAGATGAGAAGGGGTAGCTCACATGTCCTGTTACAATAGTAGAGCCTAAAAGAAAGAAGACTACTTTCTGGGTAAAGACTAAGCCAATGAAAAGCCATGGTCTTTATGTTTGACTGGATGGCATCACTGACTCGACGGATGCGAGTCTGAGTGAACTGCAGGAGTTGGTGATGGACAGGGAGGCCTGGTGTGCTGCGATCCTGGGGTCGCAAAGAGTCGGACACGACTGAGAGACTGAACTGAACTGAACTGAAAGCCCTCTCAGCTTACTTTCTCCTCTATAAAAACATCTTCTTCCCTTGACATGGCATACTCACACATGGCTAGTTATGGTGACAGATCTTGAATTACAATTATCTGCTGATCCCAAATGAACTCAACTTTGCTAGAGAAATATCTGGCAGTCTGTTCATGTTAGATCATCAGAATTCACCATATTTCTAGAACAAAATGAGAAATATATACATATATATTAATATATTTGGCTTATTCTAAGTTATGAACATTTATACATACATCTATATAGGTAAATATATCTTAAAGATAATTTCATAACACTGATGTGCATATTTAAATAATAAATTAAATGCATGTTAATTTTTTCTGGATATATCGTCCCAGGAGTTGCATTGCTGTGTCATATGGCAAGTTTTTTTAGTTTTTAAGGAACCTCTGTACTGTTCTCCAGTATATGTTGGCAATTGAACTCTGCTCCCTCTGCCTTTTCTAAATCCAGCTTGTACATCTGAAAGTTCTCAGTTCATTTACTGTTGAAGCCTAGCTTGAAGGATTTTGAGCATAATCTTGTTAGCATGTTTGGCACTGCCTTTCTTTGAGACTGTAATGAAAACTGATCTTTTACAGTCCTGAGGCCACTACTGAGATCTCCAAATTTGCTGGCACATTGAAAGCAGCACTTTCACAGCATCATCTTTGAGGATTTGAAATAACTCAGCTGGAAATCCATCACCTCTTCTAGCTTTGTTCGTAGTAATGCTTGATAAAGCCCACTTGACTGCACACTCCAGGATGTCTGGTTCTAGGTGAGTGATCACACCATCATGGTTATCTGGGTCACTAAGAGTTCTTTTGTACACTTCTGTGTATTCTTGCCACCTCTTCTTAATATCTTCTGTTTCTGTTAGGTCCTTGCCATTTCTGCCCTTTATTGTAGCCATCTTTTCATGAAATATTCCCTTGGTATCTCCAGTTTTCTTGACGAGACCTCTAGTCATTCCCATTCTATTGTTTTCCTCTATTTCTTTGCATTATTCACTTAGGAAGTCTTTTTTTTTTTTTATCTCTCCTTACTATTCTCTGGAATTCTGCATTCAGTTGGGTTTATCTTTCTCTTTCTCCTTTACCTTTTACTTCTCTTCTTCTCTCAGCTATTTGTAAGGCCTCCTCAGACAACAACTTTGCCTTTTGCATTTCTTTTTCTTGGGAATGGTTTTAGTCATCACCTCCTCTACAGTCCTACAAACCTCCAGCCATAGTTCTTCAGGCACTCTGTCTACCAGATCTAGTACCTTTAATCTATTTGTCATCCCCACTGCATAATCATAATGAATTTTATTTAAGTCATAGCTGAATGGTCTAGTGACTTTACCTACTTTCTTCAATTTGAGCCTGAATTTTGTGATAAGGAGCAGATGATCTGAACCACAGTCAGCTCCAGAGCTTGTTTTGCTGACTGTATAGAGCTTCTTCATCTTCAGCTGCAAATAATATTATCAATCTGATTTTGGTATTGATCATCTTGTGATGTCTATGTGTAGAGTCATCTCTGTGTTGTTGAAAGAAGGTGTTTGCAATGACCAGTGCATCCTCTTGGCAAAACTCTGTTAGCCTTTGTCCTGCTCCATTTTGTACTTCAAAGCCAAACTTGCATGTTACTTCAGGTATCCCTTAATTTCCTGCATTTGCATTCCAGTCCCCTATAATGAAGAGGACATCTTTTTTTGATGTGTGTTCCAGTAGGTCTTGTAGATCTTCACAGAACTGCTCAACTTGATCTTCTTTGGCATTAATGGTTGGGACATAGATTTGGATTACTATGATGTTAAGCGGTTTGCCTAGTAAATGAACTGAGATCATTCTGTCACTCTTTTGTTGATCATTAAAAAAAAATCTTCTTCATTGAGTATGCTAAAGTCTTTATGTGGATCACAACAAATTGTGGACTATTCTTAAAGAGATGGGAATAACAGACCACTTTGCCTGCCTGCTGAGAAACCTGTATGCAGATCAAGAAGCAACAGTTAACCTGGACATGGAAAAAGGATTGGTTCAAAATTACGAAAGGAGTACATAAAGGCTGCATATTGTCACCCTGCTTATTTAACTTTTATGCAGAGTACATCATGTGAAATGCTGGACTGGATAACTCACAAGGTAAAACCAAGATTGCTGGAAAAAATATCAACAAACTCATATATACAGATGATATATCATTAATGGAAGAAAGTGAATAGGAACTAAAGAGCCTCTTGATGAAGAGGAAAGTGAAAAAGTAGGCTTAAAACTCAGCATTCAAGAAATTAAGATCACGGCATCTGGTCCTATCACTTCATGGCAAATAGATGGGGAAAAAGTGACATATTTTATTTTCCTTGGCTCCAAAATCACTGCAGACAGAGACTGCAGCCATGAAATTAAAAGATGTTTGCTCTTTGGAAGGAAAGCTATGGCAAACCTAGACAAAATATTAAGAAGCAGAGACATTGCTTTTTGGACAAAGATTTTTATAGTCAGGCTATAGTTTTTCTGGTAGCCATGAACGGATGTGAGGATTGGACCATAAAAAGACTGAGTGCTGAAGAATTGATTCTTTCAAACTGCGGTGCTGGAGAAGACTCTTGAGAATCCATTGGACAGCAAAGAGATCGAACCAGCCATTCCTAAGGAAAATCAACCCTGAATATTCATTGGAAAGACTGATGCTGCAGCTGAAGCTCTAACACTTTGGCGACCTGATGCAAAGAGCCAAGTAATTGGAAGAGACTGATGCTAGAAAGGTTGAGGGCAAAAGGAGAAGGGATTGACAGAGGATGAGCTGGTTGGATGGCATCACTGACTCAATAAACATGAGTTTAAGCAATCTCAAGGAGACAGCAAAGGGCAATCAGGTGTGCTGCAGTTCATTCTGTCACAGAGGCAAACACAACCTAGTGACTGAACAATAACAATGTACTCTTCTCCATAGTGACCTCTTCAATTTACCTTCCCCCCAACAGTTTTCCCTTTTTCCACACCCTCTCCAGCATTTGTTCATGGTAGACATTTTTATTTTGGGTATTCTGACTAGTATGAGATAATACCTTATTGTAATTTTGATTTCTGTTTCTCTAATTATAACAGAATTATGACAGAATGTGGTTTACTGGAGAAGGGAATGGCAAACCCCTTCAGTATTCTTGTCTTGAAAACCCCCATGAACAGTATGAAAAGGCAAAATAATAGGATACTGAAAGAGGAACTCCCTGGGTTAGTAGATGCCCAATATGTTACTGGAGATCAATGGAGAAATAGCACCAGAAAGAATGAAGGGATGAAGCCAAAGCCAAAACAATACCCAGTTGTGGATGTGACTGGTGATAGAAGCAAGGTCCGATGCTGNCTGTGTGGATCACAATAAATTGTGGAAAATTCTTCAAGAGATGGGAATACCAGACCACCTGAGCTGCCTTCTGAGAAATCTGTATGCAGGTCAAGAAGCAACAGTTGGAACAGGACATGGAACAATGGATCAATTCCAAACTGGGAAAAGACTTTGTCAAGGCTGTAATTGTCACCATGCTTATGCAGAGTACATTATGCGAAATGCCAGGCTGGGTGAAGCACAAGCTGGAATCAAGATTGCTGGGAGAAATATCAATAACCTGAGATATACAGATGACATCACCCTTATGGCAGAAAACAAAAAAAGAACTAAAGAGTCTCTTGATTAAAGTGAAAGAGAAGAGTAAAAACGTTGGCTTAAAACTCAACATTCAGCAAACTAAGATCATGGCATCCAGTCCCATCACTTCATAGCAAATAGATAGGGAAACAATGGAAACAGTGAGAGACTTTAATTTGGGGGGCTCCAAAATCACTGTAGATAGTGACTACAGCCATGAAATTAAAAGACACTTGCTCCTTGGAAGAAAAGCTATAACCAACCTAGACAGAATAGTAAAAAGCAGAGATATTACTTTGCCAACAAAGGTCCATCTGGTCAAAGCTATGGTTTTTCCGGTAGTCATGTATGGATGTGAGAGTTGGACTATAAAGAAAGCTGAGTGCCAGAGAATGGATGCTTTAGAACTGTGGTGCTGGAGAAGACCCTTGAGAGTCCCTTGGACTGGAAGGAAATCAAACCAGTCAATCCTAAAGGAAATCAGTCNAAAAATAAAGTCTGACACTGTTTCCACTGTTTCCCCATCTATTTCCCGTGAAGTGATGGGACCAGATGCCATGATCTTTGGTCTGAATGTTGAGCTTTAAGCCAACGTTTTCACTCTCCACTTTCACTTTCATCAAGAGGTTTTTTAGTTCCTCTTCACTTTCTGCCATAAGGGTGGTGTCATCTGCATATCTGACCTGCCTCTTGAGAAATCTATATGCAGGTCAGGAAGCAACAGTTAGAACTGGACGTGGAACAACAGACTGGTTTCAAATAGGAAAAGGAGTACGTCAAGGCTGTATATTGTCATTCTGCTTATTTAACTTATATGCAGAGACATCATGAAAAACGCTGGGCTGGAAAAAGCACAAGCTGGAATCAAGATTGCTGGGAGAAATATCAATAACGTTTGAATCAGTGCAGTTAAAAATAGCAGACTATCCAAGAAAAACAAGACTGTATTTTCTTTCCAAGTATTTTTCCAACACAATCTGATTGTATTTCGAGTCTTAGGAGACACATGCTGCAAATTTTGCTGTCTGTCAAAACTCCATCACAGTGACTCTTGAGAGCTTTGAAAAGTTTAAGAAGATCTTGTACTCAAGATCTTTTTCTGTATAAGCTTCTTGAGGTCTTATATGCAACTGCTTAAAATATAATACTTTGAAATACAAATGTTATTCAATCTAAATATAAAATATTTGCATTCCATATATTTAATATATAATATATATTCATTTAATGCATTATAATTATATGCACTCAATCTATATAAATATAAATGCATTATATATTTTATACACACTTTAAAAAGTAGTAAGTTGGAGATTGGTACAACTGTTTGTTAAGAAACTTTAAAAATCTACATAAAAATGTTATTTTTCAAGTAAAACATGAACATATAAAAAGGAAGTGAAAAGAAATGTAAAAGAAAATCAAAGATCTGCACTTAAAAATGACCTCTATGTTCAGGACGTTTTATAGGAAAATATAGTAAATGATTAGATAATGTTTTAGGGGCATCATTTATGAGTTCAAGGCTACACTAGGTGTTATGGTTACAAAGAAGAGGGCACAGTGGATACTGAGAAACCTAAGGAGTTCACACTCTATTGGAGGAGTGACATATTTGAAAAATAATCACAATAATCAGTGTATAATTTCTAACAGTTTTAGAAATTGTGAAAAAATTAATGAGGTAATTTGCATACCTCTAAGAAATAAATCTAGCTTATAATAATATCAGAAGGGTCTTAAAGTATCCTAATGAGATATGGGAACTGAGATGGTGATGAAGGCTTGACAGAGTGTAGGAAGGTAAGGTGCATATGCAAGACAAACATACAGAATATCTTAACACAATCAGTGTATGATAAGTACACATACACATTGCTAATGTTATTACTAGGTATTTTATGCCAGGAATACTTAAATGGGCTTCCCTGGTGGCTCAGTGGTAAAGAATCTGCCTGCCAGTGCAGGAGACTCAGATTTGATCCCTGGATCAGGAAGATCCCTTGGAGAAGAAAATGCCAACTCACTTCAGTTTTCTTGGTTGGGGAATCCCATGGACAGAGGAGCCTGGCAGACCACAGGCCATGGGAATGCAAAAGATCTGGACATGTTTTAGCCACTAAACAGCAACAAACAAAATACAGCTGTTTTACATAAAGTTTTCTTGCAAATATATATATATTTTAAAAATTCATGAGACAGTGTGATGAATTCTTGTAATTAATAATCAAATAGTAACCTGATAAACTAACAGACTGAATAATAGTTTAACTTTAAAGAATCTAAGCATTCCTATGAATAACTGTCCTTAAGCCTGGGTCAAATGTAAAGTAGTAGCAACCTGTTGCTATGCCATGTTGACTTTTATTGTGTGTGTGTGTGTGTGTGTGTGTGTGTTTCTTTACTGTTCTCAGTAATCCATACTTTGGTTTTTAGTAAACATATTTTTGCTTCTTTTCAATGATATATTGATTATAAAAACGTCAAAAACCATTATTTTAACATGAAAATTAGACTTTACCCTTTACAGATTTTTTCACCCTGTTGTTGTTTTTAATGTCTGCAACCTTGTGAAGGACTGATCAAGTCAATCTATTTGAGGGGAAATGCTTTTTCAATTAGGTTCTGAAAGCTCCCACCAAAGCATAGACAAATATTCCAAGAAAGGAAAGGGGGTGTGAAATAACAAATTGAGACGGTCTGTGTGACTTTGCATTTGAGTGAGCTTAAGAAAAATGGAAGAATATTGACAGAAGACAAATTACTTTGCAATTGCATCTAGAATAGCTTCTTTTAATGCAGTAAACAAATGTCATTCATATCAGGAACAGTTTCATAGAGCCCGAATGAAATAAAAATGAAAGAGTTGACATGCTTGAGAGAGCTAGAAGATGACTGATCATTCCTCTAAAATAATTTTTAAAAATAAGTGGAAATACAGGGAGCTCTACTCAATACTCTGTAATAGCCTATATAAGAAAGGAATTTTTTTAAAAAATGATGGTGTTTAACCCTGATCTCCCAGGTGGCTCAGTAGTAAAGACCCTTCCTGCCAATGCAGGAGACTGGGGTTAATCCGTGGGTCAGGAAGATCCCTGGAGGAGAAAATGGCAAACCAGTCTAATATTCTTATCTGGAAAATCCCATGGACAGAAGAGCCTAGTGGGCTACAGTCCATGGGATCACAAATAGACATGACTGAGCACGCACACACACATACACACACACATGTGTAACCCTAAATTCTAAGCCACCTCCGAGAGGGTGATTCAGCAAATGTTGGTAATTTGATCTCTGGTTCCTTTTCTTTTTCTAAATCCAGCTTGGACATCTGGAAATTCTTGCTTCACATAATGCTGAACCCTAGCATGCAAGATTTTAAGTGTGACCTTGCTAGCATGGGAGATGAGTGCAATTGTCTGAGCACATTCTTTAGTAATATCCTTTTTGGGATTTGGGATGAGGATTGACCTTTTTCAGTCCTATGGCCTCTGCTGGGTCTTCCAGATTTACTGACATAGTGAATGCAACACCTTGATGGCCTCATCCTTTGAAATTTTGAATAGTTTTATTGGAATTCTATTGCATCCACTCACTTTATTAACAGCAGTTCTTCCTAAGACCCACTTGACTCACCCTTCAGAATATCTGGCTCTGGGTACCTGACCACACTATCATAGCAATCCATTTCATTTAGATCTTTTTTATACAGCTCTTCCATGTATTCCTTCCATCTCTTCTCTATCTCTTCATCATCTACTAGGTCATTACCATTTATATCTTTTATTGTGCCCATTTTTAAGCAAAATGTTTCCTTGATATTGCCAATTTTCTTGAAGAGATCTCTAGTCTTTCCCCTTCTGTTGTTTTCCTCTAGTTTATACACTGTTCATTGAAGAAGGCTTTCTTGTCTCTCCATGCTGTTCTTTGGAAATCTGTATTTAGTTGGATATACCTTTCTCTTCTTCCTTGCTTTTTGCTTCTCCTCTTTCTTTAGCTATTTGTAAGGCCTCCTCAGATAACCACTTTGCCTTCTTGCTTTTCTTTTCCCTTGGGCTGCTTTTGTTCACTGCCTCCTATACAATATTATGCACTTCCATCCATAATTCTTCATGCACTTTGTCTACCAGATCTAATTCCTTGAATCTATTCATTAACTCTACTGCATATTCATAGGGGATCTGATTTAAGTTGTACCTGGCTGGCCTAGTGGTTTCCCCCACTTTCTTTAGTTTAAGCCTAAATTTTGCTATAAGAAGCTGATGATTTGAACTACAGTCAGATCCAGGTCTTGTTTTTGCTAACTGTATACAGTTTCTTCATCTTGAGCTATAAAAAATGTAATCAATTTGATTTTGATGTTATTGGTCTTTTGGTGGTGTCCACGTGTAAAGTCAATTCTTGTGCTGTTGAGAAAGATTATTTGCTATGATAAATGCAGTCTCTTGGTAGAATTCAGTTAGCCTTTGCCCTGCTTCATTTTATTCTCCAGGTCAAACTTGCCTGTTACTAAGATATCTTTTGACTTCCTACTTTTGCATTCCAAACCCTAATGATAAACAGAACATCTTTTTTGGTGCTAATTTCAGGATGTGTTCTAGGTCTTCATAGAACTGATCAATTTCAGCTTGTTTGGCATCAGTGGTAGGGGCATAGACTTGGATTACTCTGATGTTGAATGACTTGCCTTGAAAACGAACCAAGATCATTCTGTCATTTTGAGGTTGTATCCAAGTACTGTATTTCAGACTCTTATCATATTAAGCTTGATTTTATTCAGTTATAAAACAAGAGGGGTATGCTTGGACTTAAGGCAGCAAAACCACATGAAATTTTCATCTGTATAACAACAGGTAATAGTTGACACATAAACTGGTTTTAACTGAAGGACACAAACCAAGGAAGAGTCTAAGTTCAGCTACACATCTAAATACCTATTTTTCTCCAAAGCTTTATTTTTTGCATCATTTTAAACATTGCTTTAATGTATTAGAAATATGAGCCAGACAAATAAAAAATTTCAGTAGGTTTAATAGTTTTGATTTTCAACTTCTCTACTTCTAAGAATCCACTAAGAGATTTGTACAAAATAGGTCTGCTTTGTTTCCACACTAAACTTACTATAGCTAGCTGTCAGGAGTTAGAGCTTAGACATCTTCTAATTTTGAAAAGTTCCAAATTTTTTTTAATATATGTCCTTTGTTGCAAGGGCCTTCCTGGTGGTTCAGATGGTAAAGAATCTATCTGCAATGCTGGAAATCAGGTTCAATCACTGGACCGGGAAGATACCCTGGAGAAGGGAATGGCTACCAACTCTAGTATTCTTGACTGGAGAATTCCATGGACAGAAGAGCCTGACAGTATACAGTCCATGGGATCACAAAGAGTTGGACAAAGCTGAGTGATTAACACTTTGTTGCAAATCCGTGGTCAAGAAAAAGTTAAGGCTGAATTAAAGACATCTTGACAACTGATCCCCATCAGAAGGCTCCTTATTTTAGAATTTATGGAATCAATGACCAATCAATGTTTAATTTATTGCTGTTGAATAGTGTTTTCTTACATAAATCTTAACCTTCTTGTGGCAGCCTCTGCAAAGAGGAAAACAATTCACACAGTTAGTGTGTCACTAAGAAATTACTTCCCCTTCATTCTAAAGGAAAAGAGTTGTGAAATATCTCAGGACGATCATAACATTACTAATTTGACTTATGTTACTAAAATTTTTAGCAAATTTTCTGGACCTTAAGATACATTAGGAAAACTTGTGGTTTTCTATTGCCTGACCTTTTGAAATGTGATTATGTATGTGGAATGAAATCTAAAAACAAACACTAACAGTCACATAAATGAAATGTATGGGTTTTGCACATTACACTTTCTGTGGCTGCATATGCATTATATGCAGATGATACAGAGTGAATCTGAATTTGTCAGCTGAATATTTTCTTCCAGGGGTAGTGTTTCGGGGTAGTGTTTCCATATGTCAAAATGTGTATATGGTATACTTCAAAAGACCAGCACATGCAATTCCCCCAATAAATGATCAAAGGAGTACATATTGTATCTCATGTGATTTCTGAACTTTACCTTAACTCATATACATGTTATATGAAAATCTAGGAAATTACTCACAAATCATCTGTGTACCATTAGAAGAGTATTCAATTAGTATATGAGAATACTTGGGATAGCTTTAGTTTGAAATGGAGGAATCATTCTGAGATTCTAGAGGTCAGAATTTCATCTAGATTAAGCAGCATCAAAACCTTGCCTCTATAATATTTCAAGATATTTTTATTTAAACAAAGTCATCTGGTCATATTTTATAATTGTACCTTTCTCAAATAGTGCTTCTCAACCTTGAAAGCACATTTTAATGATTGACTAGAGTTCTTCTTCAGAGATTCTGATTTAATTGATGTTGAGTTAGACCTAGAAATAATTTTTGAGATCCTAGATGCTTCAAGAATTTTAGAATAATATTATTTATCTTGGTGTTTGTCTAAAATTATATAGAATTTGAAAATCTGTATATAAAGGAGTGATCCAATTATATTTTATGTGAATGTCATGAAAGTCACAGAGTCATGTCTGAGTCTTTGTGACCCCATGGACTATACAGTCCATGGAATTCTCCAGACCAGAATACTGAAATGAGTATCTTATACCTTCTCCAGTGGATCTTCCTGACCCAGGAATTGAACCAGGGTCTCCTGCATTGGAGGTAGATTTCTTACCAACTAAGCTACTAGGGAAACCCATGTGAATGTAATAAATAGTGTCAAATTTGTTTAAAAACATGAGAACTAACATGCAAAACTGATATTTCTGACTTGAGAGTTTATATCATCATGGCAGAGGAAGTTTTCTAATTTTTCCTTAAAAGTTCAACTTGTCTTCTATCATACAATGTGTTATGGGATTCTACATTGCTATATAACACTGAAGTTGCAAGAAATTTTGATATTTTGCTATAAGTGAAAGGACTTTGGTCTTTTATGTATGAAATTTGTGCCACATATTTATTTTAAATTATTCTCTTAAAATTAATTCCCCCAATTCCAGAGTGAATATAGTAGCATTTAAAACATTTTTAAGGCTTCCAAGATGATATACTATTTTCTCCTGATCTCAGAAACAGAAGAAACCTTGTTTGGCAATGTAAAAATCATCTTATGAATTGATAGTGTATACCAAATAATTATCCCCAAATATAGCGCTTTCCCTGTAATAGAATTAAAACTCTTCACCCATTGCTATGGGACTTGCCTTTGTATCTAATGGGAGTTGTATACATTTTTGCATCATTGATTTAGGGCTTGGTAATGTTATGCCAATCCCCAAAAAAGGCAATGCCAGAGAATGCTCAAACTACCACACAATTGCACTCATCTCACACGCTTGCAAAGTAATGCTCAAAATTCTCCAAGCCAGGCTTCAGCAATACGTGAATCATGAACTTCCTGATGTTCAAGCTGGTTTTAGAAAAGGCAGAGGAACCAGAGATCAAATTGCCAACATCCGCTGGATCATGGAAAAAGCAAGAAAGTTCCAGAAAAAACATCTATTTCTGCTTTATTGACTATGCCAAAGCCTTTGACTGTGAGGATCACAATAAACTCTGGAAAATTCTGAAAGAGATGGGAATACCAGACCACCTGACCTGCCTCTTGAGAAATCTGTTTGAAGGTCAGGAAGCAACA